>JACMZG010001914.1:44105459-44110459 GCA_018340805.1 Microvelia longipes
AACGTCTCTCTTGGGATTTCCTCCGAGTGGAATCATCGGCCCTTCTTGATCTCGAAAATCCATTGGAAGATTAGCAACGACTCATACAATCGTTTTTTGAATGGCAACTTGCATCATTTTATATGTTTTTTTTGCTTGTTTTTCACAATTAAAATTAAAATGTTATTGTTACTTCTTTCGATAGATTCGAGATTTCTACCATGATAACATAGTTATAATTAAAATTGAATTTGTTAATCATCACTTAACTGCGTACATTGATTTATAGGGCAAGTAGGAATAAACATGTATATTAACTATTTTTCATCCAATGTTGTATTTTCATATAAACACTTAAAGCATATTTTTGCAGCGCTAACCCGGAACATTTTGAATACTTGTGTATTAGCATTATTATGTATTATTATTATTAATTATTAATTATTATTATTTATTATTATTATTATTATTATTATTATTATTTATTATTATTATTATTATTATTATTATTATTATATTATTATTATTATTATTATTATTATTATTATTATTATTATTCTTATTATTATTATTATTTACATTATTATTATTTATTTTTTTTATTAAAGTAGGGCCTTCAAAACTTTTTAACAAATAGTTACAAATGTTAACATTTTAAATATTTAATTGGAAATCTTTTGAAAACTATCCGACTTTCCGCAAATTATATATGCAATTATAATTGATAGAATAAAATCCAACAAAATCATTTTAATATTTTTCTATCAAAGCTTTCTCATTATTTAAATTTGTAAAAAAAAACAAATCAATTTTTATAGTCGCAATTATCAATTTTTTTCCCTTTAAATTATGATAATCGAAAAAAACAATCATTTCGTCCGATAAATGGAATTGCCTATTTTGATTTATTTAATTTTAAATCTAGATTTTTTGAAAATAAATCCCAACAAAACAAAATGAAATTTTATTTGTAATAAAAATTAATTAATAAATTAATTTTTTTGTTAAACGAAAACACCAGATAATGACTAAATCAGTCTTGATTATTTTAATATGAAACAAAGAAGGATTATTTTACAAGGATTAATTTTACAAATCATTTTGGGTAACATTTATTAAATATTATGTAATAATTAACTTATATCTAATAGAGATTTGCTTGAAAATATATAGAACTCAGTATTTATTGACTTAATTGCACATTTATGGTCAAATGTGTCCTGATTTGATATGCGATGGTGGTTTTTTTTTTTATTTTTATTTTTTCTACTTATTCTTTCCTAAGATTTATTCATGTCCTCCAACGATGTCACAAAGTTCATTGTGGATTCCCGAAAGTGATTTCCTGCAAGGCTTGCAAAATACTCATTACTACTCTGATGAACGTCAACTTTCTTTCGTGTTCTCCAAAGAATAATTTTACAACTTTGGCACAGATTAAAATTTTAAAGATTACAAGTTAAGCGAAAATAAAGGGTGCAAAATGAGATCATACTTGAAACCATTGCAATTTTTTTCATATTGTAAGTACGTATTATGTTTATGAAAAATATTTTTTATTTTCTTAACTAGTTACCATTGTTTTTGTTGAAGTCCAATTTTTATATTCCAATTTTTTTCACTGTTTAATTTCAAGTGAGTAGACATGATAATGGATCCTGCTTAAAATCATTTGTATTCCTTCGAGGATCAAATACTCTTGAGAAATATTTAATTCAAAATAATAAATAAAATATGTCGGAAAGATTCGTATTTTTCGATTGCATTTTATTTTTCCTATGAAAATAATTTTATTATAATTTCTAAAATATTCATTTAAACAAGTGGTTCTCAAGCGGTGGTCCGCGAATTGTGGTTTTTTTGTTTTTTAATATATTTTTTCATAAATAATAATTACTATTCACGAACAAAACGTCTAAAATTATAGTTTAAAGTTTAAAAATTTCACTCCAAAAACTATTAAAAAAATATTATTGCAAATGCAAAATGATCCGCCCAGATCCCTAATCGCAAGTGTATTCAAGTGGTGGTCCGCCATTGATGCATATTATTTTGAAATGGTCATTGAGTTTAAAAAGGTTGAGAACACTGATTTAAACACTAATATACCATTAAAATATCTATATTATTGTCTAACAACATTTTATTTTACAGCTTTTACGAAAGAACGCTACGGTCTTATGCATCAACCTAATATTTTAATTAATTATATTAAATAATTTTATTAAAAACTATATTTTCTTGGTTATAATTAAAGCTTTTTATTATGTAATTAATAATACACTTGAGCCTCGTATAACACGGTTTTAGACAACACGGTTTATACAACACAGTCATATAATTTGTGGCATATTTTTTTATACAACACGCTTTAATATAACCACGGTTTCAAAAAAAACTTAATAATTTACATGTTTAATTTATATGTATGTCCCTGTAATGTGCACATGACAGATCTTACTGGGCGTGTAAAGACTTGCTAATTTTGTTTGTTTCGATACATTTAAGTTGCGCTTTGGCAGTCAATGATGCAAGGTGAAAATTTTTTACACTTCCACAAGCTTTAGAAAAATTTTCTATCCGAAATTGTGTCAATATTGTTTCTGCATCCATTATAAAGAAATAAAACAATCCACTTTAAATTGTTACCTATGGCCAGAAGTGGTGTCTGGAGAAAATGTTTGTCATGGTATTGGTGGAGAAGGTTTTAATGACAGGGATATTCATGACATCCAAGAAATATTGGAGGATCGTATGTTGAACGACGAAGAATTAGTCGAAATTTTTAGATGAACCCACCATAAATTAACGACACAGAAAGCAGTTTTAGCGAAGCTGCTACATGCTTCACATATAAAACGATAAATGACGGTTTGGAATTGACTATAAAATTGGAAAAACCTTTTTATTGAAAAGGATCCTATAATGGAAAGAAGTTTGAAATTTAAGAGTGAATTGCATCAGATTTTGGAACCTTATAAAGAAATACGTAAAGGATTTACGCGCTTAAAGTAGACAATCACTTATTACCAAATTTTGAGGCCAAAACCACAAGAATCCAGAGTTTTCCGATGATGAAAACTTACAACCGATTTCGAAAAAGTAAAACATCTATAATTAAAAGTGATGATGAATGAATGCCATATTATGTTGTTGAAGTTTTTTCATGAATATGTAAATGTATATTTTATTATTTAAAAAATAAAGTTTATATTTATATAAATTATCTTTGTTATTTCTTTTTGGAACGCAACCCCTAATTTTGTATGAACTTCAAACCTTGTATAACACGGATTTGTAATACACAGTGTTTTTGTGGAACCATATCACCGTGCTATACGAGGCCCGAGTGTATAACAAAAAAATTAAATATTACTAATTTATTATCGAATCCAAATTATTTTTAAATAACATATACAAGGTCATTTTATAAATTGATTTCATAAATAGACTTATACAAATAATGTTTTCAAATATTTTCTTAAAAAAATAATATTTACAAATCAGATCTTATTTTCTAATTCTGAATTTATATGATAAATATCTACTCATTATTTAATTTTATTGAATTTCAATTTTTCAAAAGATTTTCAGTTAAAAGTAATTTAAACAATTATATAGTTGAGAATTGGCATGATTATCTTAATTTGAAATCAAACACAAATTTTAATGAAAATAGACATTGAAATTTTTTTTATATTTTTGGAAAATTTATAAAATTCATTTATTTGATGTTTTTGACAATTAAAATATTTTCATTTTCCTTACAGAAATGATAAGAATTAATAAAAAAAATGAAAATATTTGGGATATTTTACATTTTAAAGTTATTTAATATTTTAACCAATTAGAATTGATTGAGAACAATAGTTTTTTCATGAAAAAGTAATAACGTCAATAACTTTGCAAACTATCATAAAAATATTCAATTTTTTAAAAATATTTATCCTTTGATTATTAATACTGAATAGATTATTGTATTTTACCTGGATAATCTTCACCAACAAATAATCAGAGAAATCTTGCACACAAAACTCGAATTTTTATCTGCAGGTGAAAGAATTAGTGAAATTTACCAGAGTAAATAGATTATTTGTAAATGCTGCTTAGAACACACACAACAAAATACGTCATTTATATAAAATTTTTAAATGGTAATTAATAAATTATTATCAATTTTTATTTTTAATTTTAAAACATACATATCACAATTAATTTTTAAACAACTACAAAATAAATGCTTTAAATTATTATTTATATTTTGTTAGAAATAATATTTTTCAAAACACAAAGATCAAAATTGTTGTTTTTTTATTTTTATAATTATTTTCACATTAATTTGATTTGAATCAATTTTCATTGGTTTTAGAAATTATAACATTAAATCCATTGAAAAAGTTAATTCACGGAAACTTGAAAAATTGTATTTGCTAAATACAGATAAATGATTAATAAATAAAATCATTTTATTAAGAAATTTATGATTCGACTTTTATCACCGAAACTTTTTCAAATAATTAAATCAAAATCCAATAATACATAACATTAAAGTTTGAAAAAAATATTTAAAATAAGAATGATTCTTTGACATACAAACGTTTTGTTTTTAAAAACACAATTATTCTTATCATAAATTCAATAAAATAATAAATAAAATTATTAATTCCTAAATAAATAATAAATAATAAAATTCTTAATAAAAATAAATGTTTCGAATTTTTAATTTTAAATAAACTTTATAGCAAAAAAATTATTTACATTATTTATCTAATTACCGAAATATTTCTGTCATTTTAAAATAATTAAAAATTATCAGAAAATCGGAAATTATAAACATTTTTATGTTACTTAATCTTAATAATAATACAAATTACTATTGGTTGATAATTATGTCTTTGGATTTTTTATATTTTATTTTACAATTTAAATTATTTTTTTAAAATTTTATATTTTCGTTTCCTTCCTCAATCAATTTTCGTTAAAAAGATAACATTTTCAGTAGAAATAATTTATAAATGAAA
>JACMZG010001914.1:44115459-44125647 GCA_018340805.1 Microvelia longipes
GGTAGATTTTGTCCAAATAGTAAGATGTGCGAAGTGTGGAAAAGAGAAACACTACGCGGTTAGATTGTCAGGTACAGAGATTTTGGCAGCAGTTAAAACTTGAGAGGGACAATTACAGACATTTCAAAACAGAGAACGAGGCGGGAAACAATAGATTATGAACGGTTTATAAATGCAGAAGAGAGGAAGACACGACGAGTTTGGAGGATTACCCCAAATGGGACTGGCTCCGCGTAGAAGGGGAGTGTTTGGAACCATTCAACTAAGTACCGTAAGCAGGCTGATACCCCATTCGGATAAGCGAGTGGTGAATTGGAGACAGGAAGTGGCAGAGAAGGTTTATAAATTTTTAAAGAGAGAAAGCTTTGGGACGGGAAGAAAGAGAGAACAGTGTTTATATTAGAGCTATTAGAGACGTTGTCAGGAATGATAATAAATTATGACAGAATGCAGGGGGATCCCAGTGTTAACAGTGAAGATAGCTGCGACAGGCTTTTCGATGTTTTTAGATACAGGAGCTCGAATAAACGTGATGATTTGGAATATAGCAAAGAAGTTGAAGATACAGGAGATTGAAAATTGCGAAGGAAAAACTTGAGATGCGCTAATGAAAGTATACTAGAGCGTATAGGCAGAGCGACGATGGAAGTTTAAAATCTGAGGATGTTGTGCCAAAGGTTTGATTTATTATATGTCAGATCGGAACCCAGAAATTATCGGGGGGAATTGAATTAACAACGGCAGTTTCGAATTTGTGTTACGAAGGGACGGCCAAAGAGGATAACAAGAGAAGAAGTGGGAGTTTTAGGAAAGAGCCAATATGCATTTTAGAAACAAAATTTGGAAGTGTGTTTTAACACAGTGGAAAGAGCATGCAGCGTTGGAAAGCTTTAAAAAATAGATGCAAATCAGTTTTGGGGTGGTATTATACAAGCGTATGAGAAGCATTCACTAGCTGACAACTGCGGATATCGGACGGACACACCTTAGCAAAGAACGTATCAGAACAAACAGGCAAACCGAATCACTTGTCAGACCGTTACAGACAACTGATGAACCTGGAAGCGAAGATGAGGAGGACAATCAGAAATCTATACGGAACGGAATCACTTCAGAGCAATGCCAATCCCCATGGAATATGCAATTAATCTGCATCTGGAAAAAGGACAACAGATAGGTAAGACTTTGTTTGGATTTCAGACAGCTTAATGCTGTGACGAGAGCCGGCATTTCCCGATGCCAAACGTTGACGAACTTTTGGATAGCTTTGAAGAAGCGAGATTCTTTAGCGACAACCTGTTAATGCCTTTACCAGGTAGAGCTGGACAAAGATCCAAGATAAGACGGCTTCTCCGACAAAAAAAAGGTCAATTCTGTTTCATCGATGCCGTTTGGGAAGCAGCAGCGCCGGGTACTTTTCAAAAAGATCATGAACCAGGTTGTGGGCATATTCAAAGGCGCGCTATTAGTCTACTTAGACGGATATTTTGGTTTTCTCCCATGTAGGTAGATAGTTAGCGCACTGACAACAAAACCCCCACCCCCCCCCTCGCCGCACACATATATTATGTCATAATTCTCTCTCGGGTTCTATACAGCACACATGCATGTGTGTATTATGTAATACATATAATTGTGGCAGAATTAACTCGGATTTTCAATAGGCGACCACATGTGTGTGTATTACGTATTAAATAAATTGTGGCGATTTTTCTCGGGTTTTTCAATAGAGACACACATGTGCATGTACGCAATAGATAAATTGTGGCGATTTTTCCTCGGGTTTCATGGAGACACATACATGTATGTATATTACGTAATAAATTTTGTGCAGAATTTTCTCGGGTTTTATGTGGTAAAGAAAATGTGTGCGATTACGTAACTTTTGCTCGTAATTTTACTAGTTTACCGAATTATTTTGAATTTAAATATTTTAATTAAATTTTTTTATGAAATTTTTAAATTAATTAATTTTTTAAATTTAAATTTTAAATTTTTTATTTCAAATTCAAATTTAAAATATACCTAGCCTTTTACATTGTAATCATGGACAAAGGGTCAAGATGAAGGTGAAGGTCAAAGGGTCAAGTAAATGTCAAAGAATTAAAGGTCTCTTCCCTGAGCACGGAGCTCTGAGCTCTGAGATCTGAGGTCCAAGCTCTGAGATCTCTGAGCTCCGAGCTCTAAGTCAGGTTTAACATTGCCGGAAACATTTAATATTACAAAAAAACAATAAAAAATAAGTAAATAAACAAACAAAGAAATAAAAACACATATTTCAAAATAAAACAATTAATCACATTGGCTACTCTCCTGGATAAATAGATGTTCCAGCAATGAAATTCTTTGTTAATTTTTCAATGTCTAAGAAAATATTATTATTATTATTATTATTATTATATTATTATTATTATTATTATTATTATTATCAATAAAAATTCATAATCATCACTTATTATAATTGTTAATATTATTATAATCATTAAATAAATTCATATCATTGCTTATTATCATTATATAATTCAATACTTATTAATATTTTTAATAAATAATTGCATATTATCAGTCTTAAAATAAAATGATCACTTATTATTATCTTAAATAATTCATTGTCATTTCTTATTAATCATAAAAAATAATTTCATCATTTTTTCTCATAGACCTTAATAATTTCATCTCTATTGTCATTAATATTAAATAAATTCATCACTTATTATTAATTACTTTAAATAAATTCAATGTCATTGCTTATTATCATGATCAGAAAATAAATTCATCAATTAATAAAATTTGCATTACACAATTTTATTGCTTATTATTATGTTCACAAAACAATTTAGTAGTCATTGCTTATGATCATTAAATAACTCAATACTTATTTTCAGTCTTTTAATAAATTCATTGCATATTTTTAAATAAAATTATCACTTATTAAATTCATTATTATCTTTTTAAATTCATTATCATGATCATAAAATAAATTCATAACTTATTAATATTTGAATTTCAATTTCATCCTTATTTTTATGATCAAAAATAATTTCATCACTTATTTTCATAGACATTGATAATTTAATCTCTTATTGTCAATAATATTAAATAAACTCACTACTAATCCTAATTGTCATTATTTAATCCACTACTATAATTATTAACATTAAATAATTTCACTATTTATCATCTATTGATATTAAATAAAAACATTCGTTAAATAAAATTATTAAAAGCAAATTAAGAGCAAAAGTAAATTAAGCAACTTAAATTTAAAATAAAAATTAATTTGTACTTGTTTTCATAAAATAAATTATATCAATTTTCATTAGACATAGCATAATTTTCTTTCGCGAAAACATAATTGTCATTAACCATAAGATCACTTGCATTTAAAATAACATAAATTGCTTTATCCAGACATAATAATTTTTTCGAATACTATAATTTGCATTAAAAATAAGATAATTTTCATTTTAAATAACATAATTACATTTTGAATATCATAATTTTAATCTTGATAATATAATTGCGTTTGTCATATAATAATTTACATTTGATATTACAATTGATCATCATAATATCTATAGAGAAAAAACAAGTTAAATAAATAGCATTAATAAATTTAACACTTACTTGTAAATTCAATTGAAAAATAATGATGAAATAATGCTACACAAATTATTTCATGTTAGACATATTGAATTGATTTCATTAAACAAAAATAAATGCTATATAAATAATTAATTAATATCCACCATATTTAAAATTAAGATGATTAAATAAATTAATTTATTGTTAATATTAATTTTTAATGAAATCTATGAATTTTAAACTTTTGTATTCAAAAATTTATTAATTAAGTTTATTTATTGTTAACTTAGAATTTTAAGCTTATGAATTTAAAACTAATTAGTTACAAGCTTATTAATATTTAACTTAAGAATTTTAAGTTAATTAACATAAAACTATTTAATTATAAGCTTATGAACTTTAAACATAGAAATTAAAACTTATGAATTTAAAGATTTATTAATTATATGTTTATTAATTAGACAATTCTTAATTTAAAACTTATAAATTTAAAGCTTATGAATCAAATTTAATAATTAAACGCTTCTTAATATATACACTTACAAATTTTAAGCTTAATAATTAAATTCATATACAATTTAAGCTTATGAACTTAAGTTATAAATTTCAAAGTTATAATTTAAATAGGTAAAACTTATTTGTTGTAAATTTTGTGTTGAATATTAAATTTTTTATGATGAAATTATAATTTCAACGATGAAACTTATATTTTCTATGATGAAACATGTATATGTTTAGATGAATCCTATATAAGCTATGTAAGTTTTCATATTTTTATGATGAATGATATGTTTTCAATGATAATGTGATAGTTTTCTATGACAAGTGACTGTTTTTGTGTTGAAGTGTTATTTTAAAATGATGTAATCTATATTTTCAAATGACGAACCAAATATTTTGTTGATGAATCTAATATTTTCGTTGATTAATCGAATATTTCTATGATGAAACATAATTTCATTGAAAAGTTGTACATTTTCCATGATGTTGTATCTATTTTCTATGATGAATTGTATATGTTCAAATGACGAATCCGAATTTTCAATGATAACTATATTTTCATTAACAAACCGGTATTTTATGATGTAACATATATTTTCAGTGATGAAATATTTATTTTCTATGTAGAAGCAAAAGTTTTCTATGACAAAGCAACTAATTTTAATGATACCTCATATATTTTCAATGGTGAACTCTATATAATCTGTGATGAATGTTATATAATTTTGATGAAACTCATATATTTTATAGAGTCATACATTTTCATGTTGTGTATCTATTTTCTATTGATAAATTGTATGTTTTCAATGACGAATCATGTTTTTTTCATGACCAAGTGTTTATTTCTATGATGTAACCAGTATTTTTTGATGAACTAATATTTTATATGATGAATGATATATGAAATCTATTTTTCATGATGAATGTCGTATAATCTGTGATAACTCATATTTTCAATAATGATACTCATATTTTTAATGACTAACAAATATTTTCCATTTTGATATGAATGTATTGGAATATATTTCATGACATATATATTTTATGATATTAGATATTTTTCACATGTTGTGTACATGATGAAGTGCAAGTTTTTTTATGTTGATGCGTTGATTTCCAATGGGACATTAGAATTCATATTGTGAAATTGATAACTCTACCTGTTGTACATGTATTGAACTCATATTGAACATGTTTGTAATATTTTCCATGAAATCAAGTAAATATTTGAATAATTTCATGACTTTTTATAAATTTCAATGTCATCTATTAAACTTATAAACATTTTCTTGACTTAGTAAATTCTTAATAATTTCAATGACTTATCGTAAATTCTTGTATAATTTTCATGACATCTAGTAAATTTTTTTATAAAATTTCATGGACATATAGTAAATATTTACTCGTATATGAAATAATTATTGGATAAATCGAGTGTATTGAACAGATTATTTGCTTCAGTCGGTTATGTTTTTACGATTAAATGAAATTGATAAAAAGTGAGTGATTGTATGGATTATTTGTATTAAATTGGTTAAGTGAATGTATTGATTGAGTTAAATGTGTTGAACAAGTGTACTAAGTCTATTGATACATTAAGTAATTGAGTTGAATGAGTGATTATGTGAATGATTGAGTGAATTATATGGATAAGTGTATACAATGATTGAATTATTGAATGATTTGAGTATATTAATGGATTAGGTGACTGGGTTGTTATAATATTAGGAAATTCATGTATATGACTTAATGAAAAAAGTACATGTGATGATGAAATCACTATACTTTATTAAACTTTGTTATATTTGTATGAAATCAGTGTATACATATAGAATAGCACATATTATGTGATGTTATCATATATTCTAATGAAATTAACACTTAAAACACTATAAAAACTTCATCATTTTATATTCAAAACCTTATAAAATTTCATTAAAATCATATATAAAAATCAATTAAACATATAAAACCATATAAATCTTAGAGTCATGTATTATTCTAAAGTGTATAAATCATATAAAAACAATGAAAAATCCATGAAATCCTATAATCATAAATCCTCATATAAAAAACCATAGATAATTCTTTAAATCCGTATACCTATTCTAAGTAAATAAGATTATATAAAACTATTGAAAACCCATGGATAAATCATGAAAATCTATAAATCATATAAAAACATAGAATTTCATTAAAATCATGTACTATTTCTAAGTATATAATCATATGAAAACAATGGAAACATCCATGAAATTCTTATAAAAAAAACGATATAAAATTATTAAAACCATTATACTATTACTATGTGTATAAAAACAATGAAAACTATGGAAAAATACATGAAATCCTATTGATATCCTATAAATCATATAAAATCCATATATAAACCATAGAAAATCAGTAAAAATCATTACTATTCTGTGTATAAAAATCATATAAAATCTAATGTGAAAACCATGAAAATCTTATGAATCATATAAAAACATAGAAAAATTCTTTCAAAATCATATACTACCTTAGGCGTATGAAATCTTTAATATCAAATAATATTCTTGGAAACAAAAAAAATCTTATGAAACAAGTTTGAAATCATTATAACATTTTCATTTAATCACTCAAGAAACTTATACAATTTTATTGAAAAATCATAGAAAATCCATGAAAAAACCTAATACATACTCTATAAATCATTATAAAATCATATAAAACCACATAATTCTATACTATCATATGAGAATATAAAACCTTAAAAAAACATCCAACAATATCATTGAAAAATCCGATAAATCCTTATGTGATTATTTTTAAACCTTTTAAACGAAAATAATACAATCATTAAACCACAACACTAGTACTACACAAACAAGTAGCAAAAAGACAGTGAATCGAAAGAGAAACATATATAACCCCAATTCAATGAAAAGAGAAAATATTGCACTAAGTCCTATTAGTTAGTAACATACATATAAAGAGAAAGAATATAGAAAATATGGAAGAGAGACAAACCTTGAGAAAGCAAGTAATGAGGGGAGAATATGACAAAAACATGAAAATAGGAGGACAGAATATTAGTGGAGTATAATGCGGATAAAATGGTGGAAAATTAGATACAATGGTAAAATAGTAAAACTAGATAAATTGTGACATAATAGAGAGAAATCATCATCATTATTTATCATTCAAAACCTTATAAAACTTTCAATAAATATTATTTAAAAATCAATGAAAATTTCTCTATTTGTTACTATGGTATGGTTAACATTGATACATAAAATAATCAACAATTTTTCAATAATATTTTCCTAATAATATTGTTGCTACTAGTTACTAAATTCAAATTTCCCCGGGGTAAATAATATTTAAAACATATCCGATAACTACCACAAACAAATTAGAAAATTGATTGATTACCAATGTAATTTTAGTAAAATCAAGCAAACGTCTTTTCATTTTATAAGCAAACATATTAGAAAATCATTTTATTTTATACCCATACTTAGTTGTGAAATAAAATAAACATTAATATCAAAAAATTTTATTTAATATAAAAATCACTAATTGAATGCTTGTTGTTTGGAAAATATCTTGCAATTATCTATTAGATTAATTAACCTGGCTTCATCGTTTTGAATTTCGTTTCTTTCTAAAGTAATTCTATAAATTAAATTTGTTAAATTAGTGTTGTAATGAAATAATTTTACTTTAATTTTTTTCGTAGGTAATTGTTTCTGATTGTTTTGTATTAATTTCTTTCTCTGTTGTCATATCTGTATTAGATCGTTCTCATCATCTTTTCAAATGCAGTCCAACCTAGTGCTCCTGGTAATAGGAAAAACAGTGGTTCCATCGTTTCTCCTCAATACTTTGATATAATTGAAATTGTCCTTCTCATTTGCTTGCTTTAATCCTTTCTCTACTTCCTTCAGTTTCCATTTTTCTCTCTGCTTGTCTAAATGAATCCCAATCTATTTCTTCTCATTTATCGGAAATTCAGTTTTTACCAAGAAAATGATTTAAAATAATAAGTGACGTATGTAAATTGTAGTTTTATATAGCAAGTTTTGACTTGTGTATGATTCTTGATGGTTAATACAAGAGATGAATCATACGTGTGTAACAAAATTTCAAAGCAAAACATTTAAGAATGAGTCTGTTTTTACATCAAAAATGGAAATAAATTTTTCCATTAAACAAAGAAACAATGAGTCATATACAACATGAATTCAATATTGATCATAGTTTTATATTTCTATAGAAAAACAATAATTGGTATCATATAAGCAACATAACTTGTTACCAAATATATGAAACTTTAATATATATTATATTAAACATACTATTTTCATTAGATTGTATTCAAAAATTTACTTTAATTTCATAAGTAATATATTAATTCCTTATCTAAATTAATATTTTTCGTAAATTTCTATACCTAATTTAATGAAAATTATATTATTTTTCCACCGGAATTATTTCGAATAGTAACTAATTGCAAAGCATTATTGGAAAATATTATAAAAATGTTGAATTTATTTTTACTGTAATCAAATGTTACCATACCCATAGTAACAATAGAGAATTTTCATTGATTTTTAAATAATTTTAATGAAATTTTATAAAGTTTTTGAATGATAAAAAATGATGGATGATTTCTCTCTATTTGTCCATCAAATTTATCAATAGTGTTACCTATTTTAACCATTTTATCTAATTTTTCCATCCATTTTATGCCTCATTATACTCAACTATTTCTTCCTTTATCTTCATGTTTTTGTCATATTTTCCCCTCAGTTTACTTGCTTTTCTAGTTTTTGTCTCTCTTCCTAATTCTATATCTTTTTCTTTAGATGCATGGTACTAACTAATGGATCTTAGTACACATTTTTCCCTCTTTATCAAATTGATTGTTCATATGTTTCTTCTTGTATTCTCGTTACTTGCTACTTGGTTGCGTTAGTATAGTTGTTGTGGTTTAATGATCTATATTATTCTCCGTTAAAAATTTTAAAAGAAACACAAGATTTTGATGCTGGATTTATCAAAGATATCTATTTTGTTGTTTTTTAAGTCTTTATATAAAAAGACATAGTATATGATTTTATATGGTTTTTATATGATTTTATGGATTTTAGAGTTTCATGGATTTCTCATGATTTCCCATAAACCTTTATAGGTTTTGAGTGATTTAAATAAAAGGGCTATAAGATGTTATTTGATTTTTCAAAAGATACTATTAGATTTTAAAGGGTTCATACACATAAAGTAGTATATTATTGTAAGAATCTTCATTGTTATTTTTTTAATGATTTCATAGATTTTCATGGGAGCTTTCCATGGTTTTCAAACTTAGTTTATTATGATCTTGTATCCACATAGAGTAGTATAGGATTTTAATGAATTTTCTATGTCTTTATATAGTAATTTATAGTATATTAGTAGGGATTGTCATGGATTTTTACATTTTTTTCAAGAATTTCATGGTTTTATATGATTTTATACACATAAAGAAATAGATAGGATTTTAATGAATTTCAATGGTTTTTATTATGATTCATATGATTTATAGATTTCAAGATATTTCCATTGATTTTTATGATGGTTTTATGAAATTTTAATACGTTTTGAATGAATAAAAATTGGATGATGTTTTATGTGTTTTACAGGTTAATATTCATTAGAATATATGATAACATCACACATAATATGTGATATGCTCATAAACACCTGGAAAATTTTTTTTCATATAAATGTAACTAAATTTTAATAAAGTATAGTCAAGCTTTCATCATCACATGTACTTTTTCATTAAGTCATTATACATGAATTTCCTAATTATTATCACAACCCAGTCCGCCTAATCCATTCAAATATATCTCAATCCATGCCAACTAATTCAATCATTATACCCTTAATCATATAATTCGCTCAATCAATCATTTAATCACTCATTTCAACTTCAACCTTACTTATTGTACTTCAATATAATTTAAGTAAACTTGTTTAACACATTTAACTCAATTACTACATTCACTACTTAACCAATTTAAATACAAATAAACCATACAATCCCTCACTTTTTTAATCATTTCATTTAAATCG
>JACMZG010001914.1:44126771-44301406 GCA_018340805.1 Microvelia longipes
AACGTAAATATAGATGTCCAACTTTCGATTTCATAACATTTCAAGAGTTAAATACAATAAATTATATTAAAAAACACCTCCTAAAAAATTTGTCCTATGCTAATACATGGGGAAAATCTTTTGTTTAGAAAATGAATTCTTATCACAACTGTTCTTCTCGTTCTTCTTTGGGTTTCTTCGTTTTCTTTTTGTTCTTCTTAGAAAGAATTGCCAACTATGAAGCTGAAGTCCAGCTGTCTATTCAGTTTTGTAGAGCATTGTGTTTCTATCCATGATGTCCTACATCCCTGAAGATGCCTCCCACAGTGGAAGCGAATCGTCGGATTCTTCATCTACATTGACGCGGTCACCACCAAAAGACCTAAATCTTCATGACAACAACCGCGGAAGCCTACGCAGTTTATTAACTAAATATCTATTAAAACCAAACAATATAATATAAGTCTACAAAACAAACGTACATAATTTGCACGTTACTCATAATTCTAAAAGTTAAACGTTAAAATCTGTTGACTACATAAAAAATTCTAGACATACAAATCGAGGATAATTATAACTAATGTTTAAAACACTGATTATTTTAATCAGAGTATAGACAATCACATTCCATACTGACTTCTACCCCTCGGGACAATAACAGTTCTATATCAAATGAAATAATAATTTCACACCCATTCTTCATTTCCATGTTTTCTCAAGTTTGCCAGCAGTTGTGTCAAACTTTTCTAATGAAGTATTAATCAATAGGGTTGTTGTTGTGAAGGGGAAAGTTTGTCCGGATTAATTAGCAGTTGTTGGGTACGTTCCAGCTCTGTTCACAACTCACTCTGAAATTTCTTTATTTCTCCAAATATATTTTTCAGTAGATTTTTAAAGAGATTAGGTTTTTCTGTTTTTCTTTATTTATTTCTTTTGAAATTTTCATTGAATTTCTTTAAGTAAAGTTTTGGCATTGTTTTAGATTATTTTATTCATGAATAGTTTTTTTTATGTTTTTCAGTTAAATTATTTAGGCAGATGCAATTTTAAGAATGGACTATTTTAATTAATATTTTCTTGACACTTCAGGGAAATATATATTTCCTATATATATATATATATATATATATATATATATATATATATATATTATTATTATATATATATATATATATTATATATATATATATATATATATATATATATATATATATATATATATATAGTGTCAAGAAAATATTCATTCATTAATATGGGAAACAATGAAAACACTAGGACTATTTTAACTTAAAATTACTAAAATCTTTTTTTATCAATTTTTTTTATTCCGTTGGGAAAATTGGACATATATGGGTGACCGCCTAATCTTATTTATATTAAGTGATTGGAGCATATATTTAACATGGGTATGATGTTCTTAATATCACTAACTATCATCAATGTCTGAAACATGCTAGCACAGCGTCATGTCACAAGATCATCTCCTGTCGCACAACATTAATAAACCACTAAGGCTGTATACTCACGGCTGTGTCCTTTTCCAACAAATGCTCGACATGAAATTGTTTTGAAGATAAAAACAAAAAAAGTTTGAGCCCTTTGTGCCAAAACTCAAAACTGAGAGAGCTGAATCGAATAAAACCGGTCTAAAGTCGACATGACCACTCTAAGAGACCAAAAAAACGGTGGTCAATAACCGGAAAACCTAAAATACCTTTCAACAAAATATATCAAGTGGAGAGTATTTTTCAATGTTTTTTGGGCTTATAAGTTAAATGAGAGTGGTCCGGAGTCGATACGTGCACTCAAAGCCATAGTACCTGGGTTCAAATCTTAAGAATGATGTCGCTGCCAACTCTTGCAGCGTGCTTCTTATTACTTAATCTTTTACTAAAATACTTATAACTTTTGTAACTCTTTTATTGCTTTATTACAATTTTTAACTTGATTATGTAAAAGAATTAAAGTAACAGCTTAAACAATAAAACTAAACTAAAATATAAAATTGTGTGACAGATAAACATATATCTGTCATCACGGCAGTGACATGGCTCCCCTAAATTCAGGGCTCGAATTTACCTCATTGGCTCTCCAATTAGAGATCTCAAACAGTCCTCGGCGGGGATGAACCCTTAACCGGTACTTTTAAATAAGATTGCACATTGACCGTTTCCTAGTATTATTATAGGCCATTTTAATTTCTACGCAAAGGCTCCACAAAAATAATATGAACAATAAACTGTAAAAGGAATTTAGATGCTCTGATACAGCTCCAATGATCCAGACACCAAGACTACTGATTCTGTATCCTGTCATTCCTCGATTCTCGTAATGAACTCTTTCGTGGTAGTAATTAATTATTAAGTTGTTATATGCCTTCCTTTAGATAATTTTAACGGGTGTTGTTTACTGTTGCCTAACCAACTGGCATGCCGTACTCTTCCTCCAAAGCACATTATCCCTACATTGTCTAAATGGACTAAGCGGGCCAAGAATGCATTGGTGACCTGCAAGGAAGACCTGGCAATCATGGAGTTTTAGCGGTAGCCAGGACTTCTCTGAGTGAATGCATGCGATAAATTATTATTGGATTCAATAAGTTTTAACTTTTTCTTAAATGTTTGGTTTTGCTCCGATCTAAATACAAACTCAGCTTCATTCAACTTATTTTTATTTATTTCCAAATCCCAAATTAGGTTTTAACCCACTCTTTATTCTTTTAATAAAATGTTTATCATCAATAGACTGCCCTAACCCTTAATTTAATTTCTCAATCGGTTGGTTTGATACATTTAGTTCTTTAACGGTAACTCTACATGACCGTCTTACATATTCATCGGTTTTAAACTTATGCAGCGAAGTTGGGTGTTTCTTTCCAAAACCTTCAATAAAACTCAAGATTGGAAATTTATGCAAAGTTTGACAACTTAAAAGAAAACATCTGTCAATTTAATTTTTTTGGAAATTTGAACTAAAATTTTGATTTGTCCGTAAGTAGCTATTGTAATACTAGTTTAAAACCTTTCAACATGAAAATGTTTGATTCTGAGACCAATGAGGATAAGGTTGGTAAAGAGTTTAACTTGAACGAGTTTTTGAGCGAGTTAAAACATAAGAGAGAGGAAGTTATCAACCTTATCAACCAAGCTAAAGGAAGACCTGGCAATCATGGAGTTTTAGCGGTAGCCAGGACTTCTCTGAGTGAAATGGTCGAACTATTAAGTACAGTTAAAAACGTTAAAGATATGGAGCAGACTGTGTTTAATGTTGAATGGTTCATAAATGAAAGACAGCTCGAGATTGAGAACTTAGAGACGAGTCCATCAGCATTAATAAAATCTAGATCAGTTCGATCAAACAGTTCAAGAGCCAGCGCAAGCAACATACTTGCGGCACAATTAAAACTCCAAAAAAGAAACCAAGAGATTCAACGTCAGCAGCTCGAACTCGAGCAGCAAAGAGCTAGATATGCACTCGAGTTAGCTCAAGAGCTTGAAAATGAATAAGTTTATTTGCTACAAAATAAATTTGGCGCGGGCCCGCATATCAGGTGAATTTCCTTTGGAATTCGGGGTACATTATATCCTGATATTCTCAGAGGTCCACTAATTAGATGTAAATATGTTTAGAAATGTTGCCTCAGTTGTAGTTAGGATCTCTTTGGAATTAAAGCTCTTCAATCAAATACTAAAAATAATTAGAGAGTTTATATAAACGAATGAGTAAAAAATTCTATAAAATAACTTGCAGCATTAATTATTTGTAAGAAGTTAAAGAAACAAGGTGGAAGTTAATTTGCCTTCATCTCCCTGTGGCCATGTAATCAATTAGGAAAATGTTAAAAAACTCTGGGGGGGAGGGGGGGGGGGGCTTTGCTTTGAACCTAATTCTGCATTATTAACGAGAGTATCCTCTGACCTTTAAAAGATAAAATCTTTACCTTAAATTCTATTTTAAGGTAAAAATTGACTTTTACAATTACCTTTAAATTACTTTGAACTGCCTCGCATATTTCAAACTATATCTTGGAAGTGTACAGGTTAACTGTTTTCATTTAATCTTAATAAGAGGAGATCGGCCATAAAGAGAAAAATAAACTTCCATACGAATCAAATCTTTGATATTCTTATAAACACGACTTTCATGATGGGAATTTTATTATATATATATATATAATATATAGGAATTTATTTATATTATATATATATATATATATATATATATATATATATCTGTGTGTGTGTGTGTGTGTATGCAAGAATTTCTACCCTTAGCCAACGATAACTATCAAAGGCTTTTTCAATTCGAACGAATCGAAATAAAAGTTGACATAATAAGATAAATATGACACTGCAAGATCTGGGGTTTATATTCCAGGTTATGCGATATTACACTTAATAGTTAGCAACTATTACACAGGTACGCAATGGTTGCTATGATCATCTATGTTGTTTCCCCAGGGGCTATCTCTATCTTTAAGGAGCCGCAAGTGTCTAAACGGGTATTTATTATTATTATTATTGTTTAACCTGCGTGTAAGATTTCATGTCGATCCAATAATTTTTATAAATTCGTGTATTATAAATGTTTGCTGAGGGAGTTAATGAATCATTGTCAAACTAGAGGTAAAGATGGATTTTTGTATCGAGTTTTGAATCAACAGCAACAACAGACTAAGAGCTACAAACTTAACAGATTTAGACTCACACATAAAGACACAAAATTTTTAAACACTCTGTAAGTCTTTTTAAAACACCTGAAATAGAGGATAAAGATGATTTCTGGTTTTAGGGAAATCACAATAATAATAATAATGCCCGTTTTAGGGTCTTTCGGCTCTACAGGGTATTTTCCCTGCGGGAACTACCTCGGGTGGGTCACATCTACTATGCTCAAATTAAAGCTAAAGATGGCGAAATCCTTTTAGAACAAATACTATTCATAAAAAACTGAGAGCATAGCCCAGGCTGTGAACCCCGAACCTCCGGTGGCGAAGTCCAGTACTATACGACCGCGGCTACGGAGGCAGAAACACAGTACTCTAAATATATAATCCATATATTTACGGCAAATCAGGGAAATTAGAAATTAAGTTTCAAAAAATGCACTGATTTTTTTTAAGGCCATGACTGACTTTCCTTTCTCCTGATTATTATGTTGTCTTCACAGCGAGATACAACACAATAAGCCATGATATTTCTATTGTAGGTAATGATCTTAAAGAAAACAGGTTCTTATTCGCCAGTGTATTTCTTATCGCGATAAGTACGGCTTAGTTATATTTAATATGCGTGCAAAAATAGCCCAACGAGAAAAAACTAATTAGTTTGTATTTAAACTAAAAAAGCCCATAATTTAATTAACCAATTTATTTCTGAAACTTTTATTTTAAAGAGCCGAGTCTTAAATTTTCCAAAATATTTTCACCAAAGGATTAAAAAACTTGTTAATAATTTTATAATAATAAAAGTTTTTCATTAATTACTTTAAAAATATCTAAAGAAATTAAAAGAAAAGTGAAATTTATACGAAATTTGACTAAGTAAGTAATTTAATTTATTTATGTCATATTTTACTATGACAGGGTGACGTGAGGTAAACTTCATTTCATAATAGTTTTGTACGAAATTTTGACATGCATAATAATGACATGCTTTAGAAACGATGCATGCCAATATGATAGTTTCATTTAATAATAATTATATTCTCGTGTTATGGTCAGCTAGCGGCTCGAAGCCTAGGTTTATTTCATCAATGTTGGGTAAAAGGACCGAAGGATTCTGAAGTTTAAGAAGGATCACAACTTTGAATAGAGAATTTTTCAAAACGGGATTTACAGGTATTTTGAAAGACAAAGTTGGCTAAACCAACAGATTTGTCTTTCAAGCTTCTGGACTTAATTAAACGAGTGGAATATATAATGGACAATAATAATTTTGAGTGAAGTCCTATCAAGGTAAGTTGCAATTGAAGAAAAACAACAAACTTGATCCCTAAAGAAGTAGACCATTTGCTAGGGAGAGAGTCACCCGTGGTGTAGTGGTTAAGGTACGCGGCCAATACATAGAATAAATGGACTTTAAACTTCCGAGTTTATTTGGTCATGGGTTCAATCCTAGCACGGGCTTCTAGGATTTTTATGAGAGGGATAAAAATTCTGCGTACCACGTCCATCAGAAGGGACGCAAAGCCGGTGGTCTCGAGCCTGTGCGTTGTCTGGTACTCGTTAAAGATCCCTTACTCTAAATGAAACTGGGTATAGGCAAAACTTAGGACTCTCATAGTAGATTCATTATAATACTATAGTGTGTCTGCCTTGTAGTTTAAAGTGTATGGAGGTTTAGTTTAACAACGAGAGCACGTGTTGTTCCTAGTTTTCACTAGACTATAAGAGTTAGTGAAAATATGTATGATTCCTTGAATAAAACATGAGAGGAACCAAAGAAATTCATGGCTCTCATGTCGAGATTAGATGAAATATACCTACACTTGAAATTAAAAGGAGTAAAACACTATCTTAGGGAGCTGGCAAAAAGTGCCCAAAAACGTGGCCTACTTGCCTGGTAGTTACTACCACTTCCCCCATATTACTACTACTGCTAGGGATAAAGGAAATGGCTATTCACTGCATCTGTAATCAAATGGCATTTCCTGACTAAGAAACTATAGCACTTTTATTACCAGTGATATAAAGGTCTAAGATCCGCTTCCCATTGATGACACTTACAGTTCAACTCTAGATGGTACAACGTGTGGGTTTCCGTTCTAATAAATAAATAGATAATTACTGACGATTCATGGAGATTATGAAACTTCGTATTTACCTCCCACCCTCTAACGGAGCCATTCACAAGTATTTTCAAATTAAATACAGTCGACCTCTATATAACGAACTTAAAGGTTCAAGTGAAAAAATTCGTTATATAGAAATTTCGTTCTATAGAAATTGAAAAAATAAATAACTCTGTACTATTTGCCTTTTTTTTTAAATTTATCAAGCCAACCTGAACTGGCTTGGAATTATCATAACCCAAACGTTCTGCATATTCAGCAGCTTTTTCTTTTATTAGAGGTCCTGTCACAGGCATATTTTTGTCCCTTAATATTGCACCCCACTGTAAAATTGCGTCATCAATGTCTTCGTACTTGCATACTCGAGATCTTTTTTTTAAATCGCCACTCGTTTCGTATAACCTAAGTATAGATTCCCGATTTCTTTAAATTGTTGATATAGAACTAGGAGTGATTTTATACTTCAGAGACAAGTATTTGTTTTTGACTTCATCGTCAGAATCTTTTAACAGATTGTTTTTTTCAAAAAGGGAAAGCGATTTCCGTTTTGACATTTTAATAAACTCGATTTACAAACAAATAAAAAGTTTCACAAACGAACTGGTCAGACCTAATACCAAATTAAAACTGAAAGATTTTTAGTTCTATTCTGTGTTAATCCTAATTTCATAGAAAATTGTAAAGAAAGAGTTCACAAAATTAGGTAAGGCAGGGCGAAAATCAATAAATAATTGTTCTGGGAAATTACAGAAAAACAGAAGTGCCCTTTTGGTCAATTCCTTGAAAGTTTGCGGGTCTTGTCTTTATCTTTATTTTTGAAAATTTTGTTCGTTATATAGAAATGTTTTTCGTTAAATAGAAACACTTTTAAACACAAAATTCAAGGGAACGTAAAAAAATTCGTTATAGAGAGACTTTAGTTGTATAGAAGTTCGTTATATGGAGGTCCGACTGTATATAAAGCTACATTGAAAAACCAATCGGGTACTGGGAATTGATAAACGAATACTACCAATATATTTCGCTATTGCTTACTTTATTATTTTAAATGCTTTGCAGTAAACGACAATTTTCGGCACACGTTAACTAACTTTTGAATGTGATATATATTTTTTTAGAAACTTTAACACAAATCTAATATAAAATTATTGACCAAACTATTTAAACTAGATAATTTTATAAGGAAGTGGTCAGATAAGTAAAGAAAACACAAAATTTGAGCTTTCGGCCGTAAATTAGGCCTTCATCAGAAGTAGTTTTATTCCAAACTGAATCAGATAACACATAAAAATAAAACATTAGTTATATTAATTTAACAATAGCTAGCTGTGTACGTATACCATCGGAGAACGACACCTACTTTTAAACAAAGATCTAGTTTGAACATAAAAGATGGTATACACAGCTAGCTATTGTTAGATTAATATAACTAATGTTTTATTTTTAAGTGTTATCTGATTCAGTTTGGAATAAAACTATTTTTGATGAAGGCCTAATTTACGGCCGAAAGCTCAAATTTTGTGTTTTCTTTACCTATCTGACCACTTCCTCATAAAATTATCTAGTTTAACACAAATATTAAAATAGTCATCAAATTTACCCTACTTGCACTTTTCGTATTTAACAGAATACTGTAACATATAAGCCGTTAAAGTTTGCAAACGTTTTGTTGACCATTGTTGAATTGAAATTTGTGGAAATGTAAGTCACTTAAAGGGATCGCTTTGCGTTTCATTTCAATTCAGTGACGCGAAGTTTTAATTATTCTTCGATTACACAACAAAATTAGTTATCGTCTTTTAAAAATATTATTTTCCGGCCTTCACAACAATGTAAAGACTAATTTCCGACTCTCTAATTACTATGTAAACTCGGTTTTAGTATTTTAGGGTGAGCACAATATTTTTCTATCACCTACCATATGGGGTGATAGAAAAATGAAAAGCCTGCGAGGAAAAGTGAAAATACGAAGAATAGAATATAATAATAATAATAATAATATAATAATATTTTTTATTTCACATTTTAAAAACAATACTATTATATTCTTTTTTGCACTTTTTTTAATTTTTTTAAAGAATTGTTAATAATTTAGTGTGCTCTATCTTGCCAATGTGAGAGCCCTCGATAGTTTAAAAAAACTAGAGTGAGGGCTCTGCTTATGGTATTCATATATGCTTTGTAATTAAATAAAATACAATATATAAATTGATTTCATAAATATTTAAAGTTAAGATAAATAAAGATTGATATGAAAGTAACTTAAATTAATTTACGCTAATGGACAAAACAACAAAAAGAATTTGAAATGAAAATACTTTTTCTAATAAAATAATTAAAAAATATCACAGACATTTTTATGAATAAATAGTTAAATAATCTTTAATAAATATTAGTATTTATTTTTAAATTCAAAAATTGTGTTTAAAAATCTATTTTTAAACAAAAATGTATCTATTTTTATTTTCTTTTTATATACACATAAATACATACATATACATACACACACATACATACATATACATACATTTAAATTAGACAAAATCTAAACAGAAATGTGAAGTATTTTTTTAAAATGTTCATCATGTCTTTTTATAAATAATTTTTTGTTTTGGGCTAACCTAATAGTTATGGGAAGAGAATTGTATATTTTTGGAGCTGTATTGTCAGAAAGACGATCTTATTCGACAATATGGTCAGAAAGACGATCTTATTCGACAATATGGCCAAAACGACGATCTTATTCGACATTAATAGAGCAAATTAAGGCAAAATTCTTAACATGGTTCTTAGCTGGAAACATATTGATATATTGCGATATAAATTTA
Organism: Microvelia longipes; assembly: GCA_018340805.1. Lineage (NCBI taxonomy): Eukaryota > Metazoa > Arthropoda > Insecta > Hemiptera > Veliidae > Microvelia > Microvelia longipes. Next base: position 44,136,371 of record JACMZG010001914.1, read on the forward strand.
AATGCAGGTAAATTTAGTAGGGCGAGTACAATATTTTTCTGTCACCTACCATATGGGGTGATAGAAAAATGAAAAACCTACGAGGAAAAGTGAAAATACGAAGAATAGAATGTGATCAGAAAGACGATCCTATTCGACAATATGGTCAGAAAGACGATCTTATTCGACAATATGGTCAGAAAGACGATCTTATTCGACATTATGGTCAGAAAGACGATCTTATTCGACATTAATAGAGCAAATCAAGGTAAAATTCTTAACATGGTTTTCAGCTGGAAACATGGAAACATATTGATATATTGCGATATTAATTAAAATGCAGGTAAATACACTGTCAATGCAGCCACCACAAAGTCACCTCCTCTTATATTAACTTTCTGCAGGGATGCTGAAAATTTCTGAACGAAGATCTGAGGATGCTTGTCATAAGATTGCAATAAGAGGCGTGTTGGATTAGTTTTATTTGTTGAATTAGTACAAATCAAATAAAGTACTTTATATATTTAGAAGCCTTGTTTCAACATTTCTAACTTATTTTTCGACGTTCAATTAAACAGAATAAAATATAATAACCAGCAATTATAATTTTATCTACTAAATGGATTTAAGGAAATCCTGGTCAGCCCTTATTTATGCTTTTCCTCAGCCACTATGGAGGGGTTAAAGGCAAAGTACTGCGTATTGATCATTCCACTTACTGACTGTGACTAAAAATTCTAAAACAAAACGGACAAAGGGAATCTCCTTCCTAACTACCTCCCCTCCTGTAGCACCAATGAACCCAAGAGATACCTTAGCTATAGGTCAAGGACATGTTGGTATACACTATATATTGTGTATATAAAAATACATACATATATAGACAAGAGGCTCGCGTCACTCATAAGTATGCTCAAATATAAATATAAGTTCATTCCAAAGGGGTTTCATTCTTTTCAAGCGATATAAAATAAATTTAGAATATAAGAAAATAGGCTCGATTGATTAGCAAGTGGCTTGATTTGTCCACATAATTACTAAAGTATACAGGGTAATGCCACCTCATGCTTAGGATAATCATGATATTCTGAGGTCTTTTAGGAAACAAGTTCGATGTCGTGAGGAAAAGAACTGAGGTACACTTGTACCCGATTTTTATAATTGTTAATACAAAAAAAGTTAGGCACAATTATAATTGTTAATGCAATAGCGTAATATTATATTGCTAATTGTACTGCAGGGAATTCGAGGCCCTGAGTGTGAAAAAAGAGAATATTTCTAATATAATTTCCTATCTAAAAACAATGTAGGTAGGGAATTTGTAACATCTGGTAGAGACGTTACCCTCTACTCTCTACCTAGGCGCCCCCCCCCTTTAGCAGGACGCACCCTTTCCCAGTCCGCTGGACGCCACCCTATCCTTTCTCCGTTAATTATCATTTTTAGAGCCTTTTGGGGGAGAAAAAACATTAGAGAAAAAAGTATTAGAGTCAATTATAAAAACTTTAATAAAAGAAGCAAACAAAAATGTTAGAAAAACAATTATAAAAGATGATAACTAATGCTGCCAATAAAAAGTTTTTATTTAAAACAAAAATGAGAATGGTATTTCTCTCCTAAAAATAACATAAAATAACTTACTTAATCAACGTTAGGGATATATCACATATATTACAGCAGCCCGACCTGAAAGAGCTATTTTAGGAATCTACTGCTAGACAGAAAAATAATATTTTACTTATTAATTAGTAATATATGTTTCCCTGGATTCCGAAGCGAGAATGGGCATACAATACCTGAAATACTTGCTAAAAAAATGTGATTTACGGTTTGAGAGGCGAGGCTTCGACATCTTTGTACTTTGACATCTAAGTACATAGGCTTTGACATGTAAGTACATAGGCTTTTACATCTACGTACATAGGCTTTTACATCTACATACATAGGGTTTTACATCTAAGTACATAGGCTTTTACATCTACGTACATAGGCTTTTACATAAGTACATAGGTTTTACATCTAAGTTACATAGGCTTTGAAGTACATAGCAACATCTAAGTACATAGGCTTTTACATCTAAGTACATAGGCTTTTACATCTAAGTACATAGGCTTTGAAATCTAAGTACATAGGCTCTTCAGCAATATTTCTCGTCAGATTTAACGCGAAGCCTTTGTTGGGACTTTTTGTTTATTTAACTTTCTGACTTGTCTCTAATGCATCCTAAAAATTATCAATAAATTAACGTCCGCAGATTGTTTTAGGAATACAACGGGTTCTTTTCGAAAACGATCTTGTTAAATACGCCCATGGAATGCGTACGCAAATTTGATTTAAAAATTTAACAACCCGGCTTAGTACTATTTTTGATGTATTTGGGGGCTATGAATGAATTAGTCTTACGAAACCGGCCCGAAGTCAAGTTTGGGTTTCAAGGTTCGAATCTTAAGACAGGCAAACATTTTAAATCGCTATTCATTCAATATGTAAGTTTATAACCACAAAACTGTTGTTTATTCAACAAAACTGAGATCCCTTTGAAAGGATTCGCGATTCAAAGTCCGTTGCAGCGCCACCGTCGCTGATAAGAAATTGATAACGAAAGGGTGATCGTTATTAAAGTCGTTATGGGAATTTTTTGGTTTTTCTTATTTGTGACGATTATTTCTTTCAATTTTTTCTCAAAGTGCTTTAATTTAAATTTTTTTAGGGCGTATGAACTCAGTCGAATCACTATTTCATTGAAAAATAGCGTTTTAATGGGTTGTCACGAGTATTTAAATAGAGTGATGAGAAGATGAAGGTCATAATATAGTGTTTTATTTTAGTTAGTGTTAATTGATGTTACTTTTAATTAATTTTAGTTTGCACAAACACACAAAATTACCATTTAATTGCACTAAATTGTTTAAATTAGTTGTAACAGGTATTTAAATTAACTGATAACAAGCCGATTTTCACCGTAATGGCGTTTTAATTTATCAATCAATTTTATTTACACACTAAAATAATAAATAACTCAATAAATTCACGTTTTTTAAAATGTTTGTTTAAATCATCCGTTTAGGTTTTATTATTTCTGGGTTAAATCGGATAAATTCAAGTCTGTAATGATAAGAGCCTGATTCTATATTTAAAATCCCGGAATAATCGAAGTATTGTAGCCCTTCTCGGCTAAGACTTGAGTTTTAGTAATGCCCAACTCAGTCGGGTGCACAGTATAGGGGGGTTCGTGATCAATCCTGGCCTGAACGTCAGTGCATAAATCTATTATGAGCGCCACCTCGTTTAGTGAATGAATACTGAGTACATATATGGAGGAATAGACACAGACAAGACACACACACAGGTTGACAGTCAATAGGGTAAGGAAGGAAAAGGATTGGGAATAAGGGGAAGGTGAGGCTGAGACTAGAAAACGAGGAATCTAGCCGGGGAGTAGGTAAACGCCAAAAGGTCACACCAAAATGGTGAGACAGAACAAACAGATATTTGGGTATGTAGTGATCCCTTGCATTCGAAGGGGCCACTACGTACAGATTTAAGAATAAGACTCGACACTACTTTTGAATTGAAAGTATTTTATATTGTATTAGAACACACACTTGTTGTTCTGCCCAGTACAATATACACAATAAACTAAGAGATCCAGACTCTGAATGGAAAATATGACTAATTGACCAATCAAACGAAACGTTTACTCCGCGTAGCTTACCAATAAAAATTAAAAATAAAAGTACTAATGAGTCTGGTCTCAAGAAAAGATATATGACTTAAAAACTAACAGAGATATTAAAAACAATAATAAAACCTAGCACAGCTGTGGGGCCCCAGTACATCAAGTCTACCTACTTCAGTGGTCGTCCACTGACCTACCATTACTCTACTGGGCTCACAAAATAATTAGAAAATAAAAATAAAATAAAAAGTAAACTTCTGAATAAAATTAAAATAAAATCCGAAGGCGTGAAGGTTGAGGAAGTGCCCAAGAAGTAACCTACTTCAAGGACTAGGATCTTACAATGGACTGTCTGACCTGAGTATGATGGATCTGTAAGACTACGATCTACAGATCTAGTTCAACACATCTCCTTAGTATGAAACTATTGTCACATGAGTGGCTAGACCTCCACAGAACAGACTCAGAGCGAATACAGCACCAACACGTTCACCACCAGTATTCATCGGCCTCAGTTTTCTTCCGGTGAAAGAGCTTGGGGAGGCTTATGTTTTCCCCCAGATCCACAAAACTGAAACACTCTATATTTATCCCCCAAAGGGCTGAAAACTAAACTTTTAAATACTGAATAGTATAAAAATTCCTTGCACAAAAGAAACGTGCACCAAAGGTAAACAACACAACAAGCCAACCTGCTTCTACGTAACCTTCCCTCATCCAAAACCTACAGAACCCTAAACTTCCTAATCAACATAAAAAGGAGAACCCTCAACAAAAACGAAAAGAAAGAAACAAAACCTGAAAGAAAGGATATAATAAAATACATAAACAGTAAAAGAGACTCCTAATTAAAAAGAAAATGAACTAGCTATGAAGCCGCTGGACAGCAGGTAAAGGAAGACCCCTACAACAAAATACATCTACTTCAAGATCTACGAATCTCCCCACTCCTATCCAATAGTTACCGCGAGTTCCATTCAAACTTAAAACATCATCACTCAAATTTACCTACATGGTTAAATTACACCAGTGATGTTATAATCATAACAATTTGTTACAGTATTTATCTATGAAATATTCGCCATTTTTTTAGCACCGATGGTCGTTCTATTAATTTTTATCTCATTTATCACAAATTAACGAACAATAAAGGAATAAAAGAAGAATTTTCAACGGTCCCATGCAAATCCTATGATAAAAAAAATTCGATCACCCTTTCGTTTTCCCGCCATTGGTATTGCCAACCTTATAACTATCTCTTTGAATCGCGAATTCAGATGAGTTTATAAATGTACAAAGGAACAAAGACACAAGACCCCTCTGTCTTCCTTTAAGCCTCATAAACGAAGCTTTGAATGTAATGCGCTGAAATATAAAAGGCTACGACACAGAGCACTGCGGTATTTATCTTTTAATTTTATCAACTTTCTAGTTACTATCCAAAGACGATAAATACTGCAATAATCTTAGAATAATACTATATATAGAAGGAGCACAGGACCGTAAACACAATGTAATGTCACTGATAACACGAAAGCCGGTTAACAGGTGCAACTAAGTAATGCTGCCAACCTGACAAAAAACAATATTTTAAATATTTGTCATAAATATCTATTAATGAAAAAAGATCGTAATAACCAATATAAAAAATTAAAACACCTGCTGAGTTTTTAATAAAACTGGTCTTAGATGGCAAAAGGGTGGCGGAACACAAGAATCTACATTTAGTTGACGAGGACTACTTTTTATAAATAATCAATCATTAATTAATAATAGAACATAATAATTCAGCAACCGGAAGTATTGCCAATTTTTTTTTAGAAAATTGTATATTGTTAGGGTGGCAGCATTACTTAGTTGCACCAGTGAACCGCCTTTCGTGTTATCAGTAGTGCTCCTTCTATATATAGTATTATTCTAAGGCAATAATATTCTAAATTCTATTTATCTAGGCTTTAATTTATTGGAAACTTTTTGCTCCTCGATTCAATTTATCTCTTAATCTCTCTCACTGTGGAAGGTTTAATTTTATGAAGTCCAAGTTTTAAACGATATTATTAGTTTTCAAGATAAATTGGTAATTTTGAAGCAAATTTTGTCGGTTTTTGTGGTTATTTAATTAAAACTTTAAGAGGAGTACTAAGGTGATCGATTTAATTATTCACAAGTCAATAAATCTTTTATTGGAACTGGGTTCCATTACAAAATTAATCAACGTTTGTTTTTTTACTTTTCTTTGCCAACTAGCGGAGGAATAGAAATAATTAAATACTGGTTTAGGGTTGTTTGGCACATCCAAGTGCCAATATTCTCAGAACGGCATTAATATGCCTCAAACGATAAATATGATGAAACTCGTTTTCTGTTTTTTAAGAGAGAACACAATATTTTTTATCTACTCCTTGTATTGTAAGTTCTACTTACAGTCTTGTTATCTCACACTGTAAATGTACTTTTACTCCCTAGGGAGGAAAAGTGAAAGTGTTGCCAACTTGACAGAATTTTTTAGTAAAATTTTTAGGAATTTTAGGATTTTTTTGGGATTTTTTTCGGTGTTATGTTGGTACTACGGGTAGAATATACACACGCTAATGTTTAAATTACAAATATATTACACATTATTCTAGTGACAGCTTACAATAAAATAATGTGAAGATAGTGGCTTTATTCTCTCTTCATCAGAGTAATTGACATGGTAAGAATAAACTAAACTAACACAATAAACATTAAGGAGCTGAAGAATATATTAATAGTTGTTATTATTAGTTCTCTAGTCGTAGATAAAATGTAATATGCAACAAGGGATGAAAGTTTTTAGCTCTCGTATTATCTCCCTTGTCAAGCCTCGGGAACTAACTAGTTTATCTCCCTCGGCCTACCGTCCTCGTGAGCTAATGAAGTTTCCTCCTTCGGCGCTGCCTTAGGACGAAACTTTAACTTGAGCTGTAAAACTTACTTTCATCCCTTGTTGCATAAATAACTATTCTTACATCTACGATTGTAGGCGAGGAAAATTATTAATCAAACCCTATTACACTTCACCATATTCTTGGGTCACTTGATGTTCCTTTTTGACATCCTGAAGAATGCAACTTGCAAAGGTTTAGTAATACAAATTGATAGAGAAACGCGGCCCCACTCTCTAAAGAGAACCAAACTCGCAGAGGTCTGTATTATTATACTTTAGCCTAAACTGAATGTAACCATGCGATTAATTCAACCTCGTTATTTTACATTTTTTGGGGGGGGGATATACAATTTCGGAGGGTAAAATTTGTAAAAATAAAGCATATAGAAAATAAATGACGCTTCAGTAAGCAGTTTGATTAATATTTTTTTATTTATACTTTACGTGCTTTATTTTGTAACTTTTATTATATTATTCAGCTTTTTTTTATTTCATTTTCCATTTATTATTGTTTTTAATTGTTTTTATTAGAGTTGTTTCTTTTGTGTATATTAATTATACTATAGTTAAAAAATTAGCTTTTATCTTTTCAGTGGATTTTTATTGAAAATTAAAATATACATCATATGTCTATAGATGTGTGAATATATGTATGTTTAGACGCGTTTTTCAACTTCAACTTCAATTTTCAAACTTCAAGAAATTTTCTAAATTCCTTAAATTTAGATGACACTTAAACATATAAAGATTATGTAGCTTAGAAACCGGATTGCTTTAGGAAAATGTATGACTTCATTCACCATACATAATGACGTCATTCACCATACATAATGACGTCATTCACCATATATAATGAATTCATTCACCATACATAATGACGTCATTCATCACACATAATGACGTCATACACCATACATAATGACTTTAGTCGCCATACATAATGACTTCATTCACCATACATAATGACTTCATTCACCATACATAATGACTTCATTCACCATACATAATGACTTCATTCACTATACATAATGACTTCATTCACCATACATAATGACTTCATTCACCATACATAATGACGTCATTCACCATACATAATGACGTCATTCACCATACATAATGACTTCATTCACTATACATAATGACTTCATTCACCATACATAATGACTTCATTCACCATACATAATGACGTCATGACGTCATTCACCATACATAATGACTTCATTCACTATACATAATGACTTTAGTCGCCATACATAATGACTTCATTCACCATACATAATGACTTCATTCACCATACATAATGACTTCATTCACCATACATAATGACTTCATTCACCATACATAATGACGTCATTCACCATACATAATGACGTTCATTCACCATACATAATGACATTCCATAATGACTTCATTCACCATACATAATGACTTCATTCACCATACATAATGACGTCATTCACCATACATAATGACGTCATTCACCATACATAATGACGTCATTCACCATACATAATGACTTCATTCACTATACATAATGACGTCATTTACCATACATAATGACGTCATCAGTATCTAACGAGAGAAGAAATTTATTTATTTATTGTTATTACTTTCTGAATGGATGAAATCGGTTTCAGCTCATCAGACCATCCAGAGAGACCAAAATACCAAATATATACTTATGGACGTCAAAAATATAAAGTTATAAATTTAATGAGAAGAAGTGATAGAAGTCTATATTTATAATTTTTGTCTTGCTGAATCGAATTAGACCGGTTACAGCCAATGTAAAAAAATGTTGGATGTCTCATTTTTCCAGACCTGAAAAGTGGATGTCCATTAATTTAATTTTACATGCTTTGCCTTCTTTAAGTATACCTGCTTCAATAGAAGAAAGCAATCCACACACACACATATATATATATATATATATATATATATATATATATATATATATATATATATATATATATATATATATATATATATATATATATATATATATATATTATATATATATAGTGATTCTATGGGTCAGAAATGCTCTCATTAATTTGATGAAAAGAGTCAAGTTAATATGAAGGAAAATATTTATATATATATATATATATATATATATATATATATATATATATATATATATATATATATTATATATACATATATAGTATATATAAAATATTTTCCTTCATATTAACTTGTCTCTTTTCATCAAATTAATGAGAGCATTTCTGACCCATAGAATCACTAGAGATACAACTCAAACACGTAATAGTAAGTAAAAAGAGTATATATAGGTATTGCAATAAAGCTTCTTACTCGCAGTTATTAAAATTCGGTGCGTGTGTTGGCAACAATGGTGCCCTATGATAACATGTTTATCATGTTATTATATTTAGTTTATATTGGCACTATATTATAGTATTACATATATAATAAGGTCATCCTGTAGTTTACAGAATCGGAGAGGTTCACTTTCTTTAACAGATATTTTTCCGCCTCAGTCGCATGCTTCCAATTCTTTTTTTTTTAACCATCAAATATTGTCTCTGGAAATTTGCTTTTTGTTCAAAGGACATATTTTAGCAAATATATTATTTGTCCCTCGTATACACATAAAGATAATTTTAAAATAGATGATATAAATAAGTATATATATATATATATATACGGTAAACAAAATAAGTATTAAAGTAAATAAATATATAAAAAGTTATAATATGGACAAAGGTACTGTTATACTATATAACAGTAACAGTGTATAACATTACTATATAAAAGTAAATATATATATATATATATATATATATATATATATATATATATATATATATATATATATATATATATTACAAATATGGATTGAATTTTCAGCCAAATATGAATCTTAACTTTCATTATCCTATAAGCTGCTCAGCTACCTCTATAACTGTGCAAGCTAGTCTCGTAGTTGCTGCCTTGCGGTTAGAAAACACGCTGTACCATGTTTGAGAAATCATGGTACCAAAAATAAAGGATATTTTTGGAAAAAAAATCAAACATGGTACGAAAAGCAACCGTAGAGAGAACACGAACCTAATCAAATAGCCTGTATTTATGACGTCATAAAAACTGGGTGTGTTTTGTTTGATATAATAATAATAATGACCGTTTTAGGGCACTTCGGCACATCAGGGTATTCGCCCTGCGGGTACCACCTCGGGTGGGTCACATCTACTATGCTCAAAGTAAAGCTAAAGTTGGCGAAACCTTTTTACAACAAATTATTTTCATAAAAAACTGAGAGCATAGCCCGGGCTGTGAACCCCGGACCTCCGGTGCCAAAGTCCAGTACTGTACGACCGCGGCTACGGAGGCAGATATATATATATATATATATATATATATATATATATATATATATAATATATATATATATATTTATATTATATATATATATATATATATATATATATATATATATATATATATATATATATATATATATATATATATATATATATATATATATATATATATATATATATATATATATATATATATATATATATATATATATATATAATATAAATGAATAAACCCGAACAAACTCTGACAATAAAATGGATCTTCGTATGTTCGTGCCACACACAGTATGTGTAATCTGAAAAATTTAGTGCAATCAAAACACTATATGAAGATTTGTGAGTTAATGACGTCACACATACTTCATAAACAATAAGGTTCGGGACACAAAGTTGATTTTTGTTTCATTTGATCCAAGGAAGCATTGGAATGTTATCGTGTCCCATAGAAACGTCTAGGACACAAAAATCTCCTCCATACATATCTTGTATTCTTGATTAGTGAGTCTACCCTTCCAAAAAATTCATTTATCCCCCACTCCCCCCTCCATGACACCAACCTCATAAGCTTAATTTTCTTTAAAATTTTGCTAAAAAAATAAAATAAATAAGTTGTGACGCTACTGCTCAGGTCATTAAATATATTGATAACTTAATATATATATATTATATATATATATATATATATATATATATATATATATATATATATATATAATATTTTTGCTTTATTTTACATTGCATAAAATTTAAGTTAACATTATTATCGCAAAGGGTTTTTACAGGTTATTTTTTAAACTTACTTTAAAGGTTAAAAGATAGAACCAGTGGCTGGAGATAAAAAGCTTATTGGACGAGTTTGGATTTACACGATTCAGCACTCAGTACTTATTCTGCACTTGACTTTCTCTATCTGTAATTGCTTTACTGTCAGGGTGTGCAAAGTTTCAATTTAATTTATCATACCTATCAAATTTATATTAATATTTTAGATACACTGTATTGTAACTATAAATTTTTAGCGATTTTTTAAAGCGAAATTGAATTTATGAGGTTTAGGTTATAGACGGATATGGGTGAGGGGGCTAGATTTATTAGAAGGGAGACTCATTGTTCAAGATACACACACACACACACAAATATATATATATATATATATATATATATATATATATATATATATATATATATATATATATATATATATATATATATATATATGTTTGGACTTCTAGTCCAAGTTCTCTATGTTTTGACTAAAAACAACTGATTATATTTAAAAAGACATAAAGAATATGTTACTATAAAATATTTTAAGTAATGAATGTGTTTTTACAGGTAAATCTTGGATTAGGATAAATAATGAAGATCATTTAAATTATTGTAAGTAATATATTATTTATGCATGGATACAATGCCTTTAATGTCTTGTATTAATAAAAATATAATACCAAACATGATTTTATTGAAATAAAATATAGAGGTATAAATATAATACTAAACCTCTACCGTACTCATGCAATGTGGATGTAGTTGGATTGAAAGTCTGGGGTTTTTACGAGCGTACGAGAACTCGTAGTAATCAGTGGACAGCTGGTTAAGTGTAACCTGGAGATAGCCACTGAGCTCTTTTTGTAACCTACTGATAAAAACCATTTTTTGAAATCGAAAGTTGGACGTCTATATTATCGGAAGAAAAGAAAATAAGTGTGGTTTGCTCGACTTTTCTGAAATAAATACGGTAGTAAAATCTAATGTTTTGTGTACATTTAAACTCGTTTGTTTCTGGTGTTTTTGTACTATTTTTGACTTCTTTTTAAGGTAATATCTTATATTATTTGTTTTCAACGACAAAGGTAATTTGTTTATACTAAAAAAGAAGTATGTATATCAGCATTTGTGGTATGGAATATTAGTAACTTTGCATATAAGATTCTCAAGTCACTTCTGTGCTTTGTTGCCGTGCATAATTTAAGTGAAATGTCAACATCTTCTATTCATTTTTATAATCTGAAAGACGTGCATGCTAGATTTTTTGGTTAACTGATAAAGGATGCGTGGTGAAATTTGAAATGAACCAATCAACTGAACAACCTAAGTGATGTAATAGCTTCGAATCTTACTTTTTTAAATATTAATTTTTTTTAATGGGTTATAAAAATTTGTTCAATTAATATTTTCATTTTTACTTTTCCTCATTAATACTGCAGGTATATAGGAAAAGTATTGTGTTTGCAAAACAAATCCGAAACAGGAATTATTCGTTACAGGTGTTTTTAAGGCCTCCTGATTGGTTTTCTCAAAATTGTCTGTCTGTATGAGTGTGTGTTATGTGTGTCATCCTAGCTCCTTGTGTACGTATGCTAGAGAGTTGAAACTTTGTACCAAAATCAGTCTACTGCTGCTATTCGGAAAATATTTTTTATGACGTCATTAGCCCTCAAAAATGACTCAGCGAAAATTTCTTAAAATCATAAATCGCGGAAAAATTATGGGACCTGATTGACATTTAGCACGCATGTGGTCTTTTAAAAGACTAACATATATGCTAAGTTTCATTTCATGATCAGTATTAGTTCAATTTTAATCAAGTGACTTGTGTACGTTTTTTAAAAAATTGTAAAACATCAGAAAATAATTTAATTGAGTTGAAATTTAGTACAAATTTATACCTTTACTGTATGCATTTACTATCTGAGGACAAGCGAAGCGAGTCCGAAGGTACTGGTTGCAGTATAAATTTGGCGAATTGTATATTCTGAGGACGAGCGAAGCAAGTCCGAAGCAGGGAGGATGAGCGTAGCGAATCCGATGTAAAGAGGAAAAGTTTTAAGGTACCCCGTATCCGATTTTTTTTTCTTTGAAAAACATTTTTGTTTCTTTTCTCCATTAACCTAACAAAACAAAAAAAAACATAGGTTAAATTGTATGCATCTTCCTTATTATTATATATATATTCTAGAAATGCCCCATCTTAACCAATATTATGCACCCCTGTTAGGATTAATCAGGTTTTATATAAATCGCGCCTTAAATGAATTTGTTAGTTTTAGACCAGCGTAACATTTATGTATTGATGGTTTAGTATAGCTCTTTTACTACGCTTGACCTCCTGTATTCAGCCGACGTCTGCAACTTTCTAATTACTTTCGAATCAAAGCTATGATGTCTTTCTTACAAGACTTTATCTGGAAGCATAAAAACTTCGCCTTCAAGCATTTTTTATACATATTTTACCCGTTTATAGGACCCTGAGCGCTCTACGTTTAGACCTACTCTGAAGTTGGTCAAAACACTGTCAAAAGGCAGTTAAAGTTTCAAATCTGCAAAATTTGTGTGTGTGTGATAAGCCAACCAGCTAAGTGTGGACGTCCTAAGTTTTTATTAAGTTATTTAACATCATCTTGAGGCCACACATCACCATATTCAGTTATTTTTCTTCCTACGTAGCAGGCAGGACGGTATAAACTTCTTTTTACGTTTAGGGGGTCATCAGGGACTTAAAACTCTTCATCTTAAGTACAGCTAAGTACCCTCAGCTAACGACTTCAGTAAAGTAATATATTATTTCGCGTTTCGTAATTTATGCTAGCTAGCCCAGTTAGGGGACCTCAGCTTCATCTAGGTTTAGTTAATACATTTTATTTAATTATTAATATCAGGTACCTTTTCAGTTTCACTTATTACGTTCTTACGAGCTTATTTAAACATTCTATTAAGCATAAGTACTTTTGTAAAGGCGTGCATACTTATATATGTATTCACTTTATTACGGTTTATCTTTATTTAACCCCCCTAGGCTAAGCTATCTATCAACGTATATCGCTAAGAAATACAGTCCTCTTTCAGCTGTCTATATTTTAAGTTTGGTGAGCCAGTGCACTTATTGCAAGTCACTCTTACGGCTTAACATTTGGTCCTTCGAGATGGATCATTTGGTCCTTCGAGCTGGATCATTTGGTCCTTTGACAGCTCAGTGACCATCGCTTATGGTCCCTTTTCATTTCTTTGGTACCGCCTATTTTTACCTCATGTCGGTATCATTATTTAGGAAACAAATTATGAAAACATATTTTTCTTTAATTATAAATGTTCATATATTATTTTAGCTATAATTTAATATATTTATTCTATTAATTACAATACAAGACACATTTCAGTCTCTTATTACTTTATAGGTTACCTACACAAGTAACATATTTATTTTTATTAATTTATGATATCACAGCTTATTTATTTGTTACTAAACTTTAAATTTATATTATTTACGCTTGTTACTTTCTGTTACTTATCTATTTATTTCGTTATTATTTATTTAAATAATTTATTTATCACTTTGTGTTGTCCTCACTGTTACTTCCTCCAACATGTTTCCAGTGCTTTATTTTACCTTATTGATCTTTACGAGTACCTCAGTCCTTCTATGTTCTCTCTAAGGTAATAATGTGCCACTAACAGGTTTAGATATTTGTAACATGCCGCCTGCAACAGTTATATCTAGAGAGATAAAATTTTTAATTTTATTAATATTATGAATTATTTTTTATTATTTGATTTTATAGTTATGTTATCAAAAGATTGAAACTGCAATAGGTATAAAAAAGGTACATTTTTGTAAACCGCAGCAAATTCTGTTGCAAATCTACCCCAGGGAAAAGTAGGTCAGAAGCCTAGATAAAATATAAAAGGTAATTTATAAGAAAGTGGAATAAAAAACTTTTGATGAAGAAAGATAAAAATTTCAGCTCGTAACTCGATCCATCTGAGATAGCTCTTTAAGATAATTGCTCAGACTGGAGGCTTAGTAAATTCAGAAGCTAAACTTTTACCACAGATGGCGTTACTTTGACTTTAAGAGTTTCAATTATGCCCCCTCTGTGGTTTGGAGCCCCACTCTATCTCTCTCCATAGGTTTGGAGTCCCACTCTATCTCTCTCCATGGCTTTGGAGCCCCGTTGTATCTCTCTCTCCATAGTTAGCTGTTATAGATAAAAGTATTTCTGTAAATATTTAATGATGGACTTAGTTTTCCATTTCTTTCGATTTAATCCTTTAGTTTTTCGTTGTTTAATTTGTATTTTCTTTTTTTTTACTAGGTAAACAATGAGAAAGATGCATGTTTGCCAAATTTATTTTTATTAAAAAGTATAACTCATTTAATGAATAATAGCACTTACAAAAAATTATGAAGTATTCCAATTAGTTTTGATTAATTTTTATAGTTTACTGTTGTTGTTGGGGCATGTTCATCAAGGCGAGACAAGTATCGGACCACAGCGGATTTATTTACAACTATTCATAGGTTATATTTGGTTGCTTAACCTACCCTTTCTTTGCAGACTCCTAGCTGCTTTATTCTATTGCAAAACCGCTTTACAGTTGTATTATTAAAATTATGCTCTGGCCGGATATCACACTTGTGATAACAATAATCGATGAATTTTAAGAGATAAGATAAGAGAGTGAGGTTTGGTAAAATATTATGTTGCTGGCGATAATAATATTCACTTAGGCTCGTCTTCTATTTTACTTTCCCTGTAATTTTTATTGTTCTATCGTTTTAAATTGATATATCATAATTCCCACCCCAACACATACTGTATAATGATTCTTCTTAGTGTCTTCTATCAAATCCTATTAATTTTATCAAATTCTATTTATTTTATCAAATCCTATCAATTTTATCAAAGCCTATCTATTTTATCAAATCCTATGCATAGTTTATTAAATCCTATCAATTTTATCAAATCCTATCAATTTTATCAAATTCTATCAATTTTATTAAATCCTATCTATTTTATCAAATCCTATCAATTTTATCAAATTCTATTAATTTTATCAAATCCTATGCATAGTTTATTAAATCCTATCAATTTTATCAAATCCTATCAATTATATCAAATTCTATCAATTTTATTAAATCCTATCTATTTTATCAAATCCTTTCTATTTTATCCAATCCTATCAATTTTATCAAATCATATGCATAGTTTTTAAATCCATGCATAGTTTATTAATCCTATCTATATTTATCAAATCCTTTCTATTTTATCCAATCCTATCAATTTTATCAAATCATATGCATAGGTTTATTAAATCCTATGCATAGTTATTAAATTTATTAATTATCAAATCCTATCAATTTTATCAAATTCTATCAATTTTATTAAATCCTATGCATAGTTTATTAAATCCTATTAATTTTATCAATTTTATCAAATCCTATGCATAGTTTTATTAAATCCTATCAATTTTATAAATCCTATGCATAGTTTATTAAATCCTATGCATAGGTTATTAAATCCATTAATTTTAATCTCAATCCTATCAATTTTATTCAAATCTATGCATAGGTTTATTAAATCCTATGCATAGTTTATTAAATCCTATCAATTTTATCAAATCCTATGCATAGTTTATTAAATCCTATGCATAGTTTATTAAATCCTATTAATTTTATCAAATCCTATCAATTTTATCAAATCCTATGCATAGTTTATTAAATCCTATGCATAGTTTATTAAATCCTATCAATTTGATCAAATCCTATGCATAGTTTATTAAATCCTATCAATTTGATCAAATCCTATGCATAGTTTTTAAATCCTATCAATTTGATCAAATCCTATTAATTTTATCAAATCCTGTGAATTTGCCGAACACTATTTATTTTTGTAATTTATTTTGCATCATGTCAATAAATTTTCTTTTTCACAAATCATTAGAAATAAATTCATTTGTTCAGTTTTGCTGCTGTTTAAAGGGTTAATATAGATCTTGGTATATAAGGGTTCACAAATTTCTCGCCCCTTAATATAACCATTTTAGAGGGATTATTACGTGGTTTTAAAGGGTTCCTTTTGACCTTCTGAGAAGTCCAAGAGACATTCTGATTGGTCGATTGTTAGCTGCACGCGCTCAATCTTTTCCCCTTTCTTCTGTCCTTTGTAACTCTCTAAAACTTTTGAAGCAAAAAAATAAGGGATTTTCCTTTGGCCTTAAAGTTGTAAGGAATCTCGACCAAAAAAGTGCCACTGCCACATCAATAAAAAGTAAAAAAAACCTTTTTATTTGTTTTTTTTTTCAAAAGTTCTTTCATTTGTAAACATTTTTCATTGTTTTTATTTTATATATTTTCTAGTTCTGTACTCGACAGGTCAGAAAGAAAAAATATTTTTTAAAAATCTTTTTATTTCCTTTCAGGAAAAGAAATACTGTATGTATACCGCTTAAAAAATAAAGACTAATGTACAATAAATGTTACTTTGGCTCCCGATTATATACGTATATATTCGTATAACTCTTATATATAATATATATATATATATATATATATATATATATATATTATATATATATATATATATATATATATATATAATATATATTATATATAAGTATAATATATATATCTATATATATATAATATAATATATATAATAATATAATGTATAATAATAATATTATATACTATATATATATATTAATATAATAATATAATATTATATATATTATATATATATATATAATATAATATATATATATATATATATATATATAATATAACACATAAAGTGTGTGTGTGTATATATAAACAGAAAAACTCCCTTTTAAAAGAAGCTAATGAAAGAATTTCTATCTATCATTTGAAGATCCTAGAGGCACCGCCTGGGATCGAACCAATTACACCTCCCTTTAAGTATATAAGTAGCTATGTAAAAGTAGTGAAATAATAACTCAATTTACACCTTATCAAAAGTTAACCATTAAAACATTATATATATATATAATATATATATATATATATATATATATATATATATATATATATATATATATATATATATATATATATATGTGTGAATTATGGAGTATATAAATACTATTGATTATGAAAATTTTGTGGGGGAAAATTACTTGGCCACAAAGCACAAAGTTTGTTGTCCTATTGTATGTTTTTACAACAATAAGTATGTCTTTACAACAATTGTATGTCAAATTGTATGTCTGTACAACAATAAGTTGAATAACAAGTCTGTTATCTATAGATGTAAAAGTTTTGTAAATTTATGTACAATTTTTTAATTATAACCCTTAGTTGTAATTTGACCAATTGTCTTTTTAGATTGATAAGTACGCTGTGTTGTAAGCAAACCTTATATAGGGCCAGCCTCACATATTATATACTTTGTGAATAAAGTGTTTATATATATATGCATGCTCCTGATAAAGTTAGCATGCAGTACTAGCAGGTAGCAAGAAAGCTACCTACCTTTCAATTTCATATTTTTAAGTTAAATCTATAAGATAGAGGCCGTGGTTTTATAATTGTTGGAAGTTGTGTTACTCCCTTAAAACTATTTAATTATTGATTAATTTAAAAACAATTAATTTAAAATAAAAGGCTGTTCATGAGGAAAACACACCACTCTATATTTAAAAGGACATTTAAATTGTCATTATAAATTATTGAAATGTCCACTTAATAGCAGAACCGTTACCACTTTGGAATGAAAATAAATAAATATTAAATGAAAAGGCTCTTGTATGTCAATCGTTATCCATATCTTTATATTGTTATTATAATTGGGGTGAGAGTGCTTATAGAGGTATGATTAGACCTGATGATTGTGCGTAGCGGTTAAGGTATCAGAATAGTAGTAGAGAGGGCAGAGGCTCCCCGCTCCAAACCCCACCTTCCATCCGAGTTACCTTTGTTCTGAGGAGGAATGTAACGTCCCCCCTACTATTCTAACCCTTTAAAAAATACGTTAATTCCGTACTTCAATTTTTAAAATTATTTACTCATTTTTTTTACATCCTTTTTACAATTAAATATTTATGATAAATAGTAATTTTTAAAATAATTTTATGTAGCGTGAGTGCTTTTATTTTATTAATTAATAAAAAATTTTTGTGTTTTTTTTTAATATTTACTTTTAATAGAATAGTATACAACGAACATGGCACAACTCTCTATCATCGAAGGACAGTGTAAATTTAGAGATGGAAAAAAGGTATTTATACACTTTATTCTTAGTTTCATTAGTTTCATAGAAAAATAGAACTAATATATTATATATATATATAAAATATAATATAATATATATATATAATATTAATATATATACATATATATATATATATAATATATATATATATATATATATATATATATATATTTATATTATATTTAATATATATATATATATATATATATATATATATATATATATATATTATATATATATATATATTATATATATATATATATATATTATATATATATATATATATATATATATATTATATATATAATATATATATATATATAATATATATAATATATAATATATATATATATATATATATATATATATTATTATAAATATATTAATGTGTGTGGTGTGTGTGTGTGTGTGTGTGTGTGTGGATTGTATGTATGTATTTATGTATGTATGTATAGATAATCTATTTATTATTATTATTATTTACTTCTGTTATAGTTGTTATTAATCTTTAATAATATTTTTTAATCTTTAAATCTTTATTTCTTTAATTACCTAAATTAAAAAAAAATACAAATGCAGGGCTAAGACTACATACTGCATATTATTAAATTATTTAATGATTTATTTTTCCTACTTTATGACATTACTTAGTTTCTATATTTAAAGGTGTACAGATCTGAAAGGGTTGAACATTCTTGTTATATCCTATGAGCCTGTGGTATACCTTTTACCTTGGATTTAAATAAATTTTGAATAGTTTCTTAAGATTGAGGCATTAAATTAAGTTATTCAGTTTAAGTGTCCACCGTAAACTTATCTTATGCTTAACTTTAGCCAGTTCTGTAATAAACAGGTCAAAGTAAAGTTACTTGTAAACTTGCTTCTTCCTAATGTCTTCATCTCTTAATTTAGTACGTTCACACACACTTCGGTAATATTAGCTGTATGAACCATGAGGAGGGATTCCGCTAGAACTAGGGTTGTAGAATCTTACGCCTTAATCTTCTTACGCCTTAATCTTATCTTATTATCCTATCTTACGCCAATGAGAGGCCTGAAACATCGTTTAGGGGCTCTGTGTAACCTCATTGAAACCTCCTTCAAGACTAAATACAGGTTATATTAAAACAATTGTTTTTGGTCTGCCGCACATTGTTTGTGTTTTCATTGTATTCATAACGTTCTGCTATTACTAAATCTCAGTTATAATTTTGTAACTGATTATTTGATGATATAATAAATATATATAATATATATTATAATATATATATTTAATATATATTATAAATATGATATTATTTATTATAATCGAAAGTAGTTTGGTTATTCGATGTTTCAAAATTTAAGATATTGGGTATTTATTAAAATTAAATTAAAAGTAGTCCTCGTCAACTAAATGTAGATTCTTGTATCCGCCACGCTTTGCCATCTAAGACCGGTTTTATTAAATAATCAGCAGGTGTTTTTAAGTTATAATATTTGTTCTTTACGATTCTTTCTTCATTAATAGATATTTTTGACAAATATTTAAAATAATGTTTTTGTTGTCAGGTTGGCAGCATTACTTAGGTGCACCAGTCAACCGGCTTTCGTGTTATTAGTGGAATTACATTGTCCTGTGCTCCTTCTATATATAGTATTATTCTAAGATGACAAACAAAACTAGCCTGTCAAATGACTACTATCAGTATTAGTTTTGATTTTATCGTTTTACATTGCAATAAGATGTAAGCCAAATACGGGTTTTTTAATACATTCGGAAAATTCCCTAATAATGTGGCAAACTTCCACTTACAAATCTAGTAGTGTGACATAAAGGAAAACAAAATAAAACCGCCTAAGCTTGTGGTTTTCGAGCTTAATTTTTGATCATATTATTTTCAAATCTTTATCATTATACTTATTCAGATATTTTCATAATTTATGAAAATATTTCGTTTTAAATATTCAAATATAATTAATTCAAATGTGTCTGTTAATACTTAATTATTAACTTGTAATTAGCTGGAATTAATTATTCCCTGTATTTTGAGCTAAATTTAATCTGGTTGGTAACAAATTGTTCATTTTGCTAAATTAAACATTTCTTTGTTGTCTTATATTGAATTATTTGCCTTAAGAATATTCTTAATTATTTTACAATTATCGTGTTCTATATTTAAATTTAGAAAATTAGTTTAGTGTTTTATAAAAATATTTTGTAATAATATACTTTATTTATTTTATATTACATGTTATACTTAGTTACATGTAAATACTATATACTACTATACTACATACTATACTATATACTATACAGCCAGGCCTAAAAAGTGTGACTCATTTTGTACTACTTCAAACCAAATTTTTCTAAAAATATACCTTTAATTAAGAAGGAAAAGCATAGTCTGCCTATCTTGAGTGAAGCCCTTCATATGAATGTGCTCGTTCAAAATATTATAAAATTGCACAAATTTTCAGTTTTCTTGCAATAAGTGGTTCCCTGTAGTCGTGTGCAAAACATGAAGAGAACATTTTTTATAGCTGATAAAATGTCCTATAAAACGAGTGTTTTTTCGTCAAAATCAAATAACTAAAACTAAAGTTATGACATTTGTTAAATGACCAAAAAAATACACAAAAAGCCAATATTTGTTTAAAGAAATTCGTGGACTTTGCACGGATTAACAATTTTTTGGTTTTTTGAAAGAGCCATAACTTTGGTTGTAGACATCCGATTTTAATGATTAAACACTCCATTTATAGAATATTTTATCAGCTTTAAAATTTGTCGCTTTATGTTTTGCACACAACCCCCAGCAAACCACTTATTTCAGGAAAACTGAAATTAGTTCAATTTTATAAAATTTTGAGCATGCGCAATCATATAAAGGGATATGATTCTGGATATCTATTCTCGATAGGCAGAAATGTTTGTCATTTTCCTCATTTATACCGTAAATATAACAAAAGTTATTTGTTTTCAAAAAGATTCGAAACCGGAATTATCAGTTTAAGGCCTCCTGAGTGCTTTTCGCAAAGTTGTATGTGTGTGTGTCTGTTATCATCGCAGTGTCCACAGTATTTCTGCTAGAGAGTTAAAATTTTGTACAAAAATTAGTCTAACGCTGTACTTGTGCTATTCGGAAAATAATCTTTTATGACGTAATACACCCCCCCCCCTCACTAATGACTCAGTAAAAATTTCGAAAAATCATATAACGCGGAGAAATTATGCGATCGGATTGAAATTTGGCACGCATGGGACTATTTGCCTTTGGACTCGCTTTGCTGGTCAAAAGGCATGTTGCAGGATAAATTTGGCGAACTGTATTTCTGTGGTCGAGCGAAACGATTCCGAAGCAGGGATGATAAGCGTAGCGAATCCGATGTAATGAGTTAAAGTTCCGAGGTTATCCGTACCGGAAAATCGCTTATATCGTTGCAGTATCTACTTGCATATACTATTAATACGACTCAGTGGCGTAGCCAGGATTTAATTTCGGGAGGGGCTGAATGTTAAAAATTGTATATGGTAAATATATATTATATATATATATATATATATATATATATATATATTATATATATATATATATATAAATTTATATTTATATAATATATATATATATATATATTATATTATAATATATATATATTATATATATATATATATATATTATATATAATAATAATACATATATATTTGTATATTTAATGTTTTCAAATTATTTTATATCTTCCAATTCCATTGATATTTTTTATATATATATAATATGTTATATTATAAGTTTATTTGTCAAAAATATATGTTATGTAATTTATTATTTCTATATATTTTTATGGGTTTATTTTTTTGACACATTTATTGCGGTTTAGGTTATGTAAAAATTTCGGGGGGCTGAAGCCCCCTCAGCCCCCCCTGGCTACGCCACTGCAATACGACTTGCGCAGATATAGTACCATGTGATCGCGACGCGAGACGGCCGCAGGGAGCCATAGCCGCCGCGGGGCGGCCAATAAACCGAAAATATGAAAAAACTTTCATCCTACAGCGTGATAGAGACAAATAAAAATCTAATAATCGTTTAAACCAGATATAATGTCCTTTCTATGCCAAGTTTTTCTCAATTATAAATTTCAAAAAACCAATTAGTATAATAACTGAAATATTTCTTCACGTTTTAAATCAAGCAAAGAGTCTTTTCCCCTTGTTTGTTCGTTTTTATCTTTTTCCTATTTTTTCTAAATGATAATAAAAAGTAGAAAAATTGAGTTGAGGTGATTAATACAGTTTGTTTGTTTCCGAGAGGGGCTGGTGAACTAATTTTGCTAATGTCTTTATTAATTATAGCAAAGAAACTGCAATAAAGTTAAAAATCTCTTAGTTTACTGTTTAGTACTAATTTGTTTAGTTAAAATGACTGATTGTCATGGCATTTTACCGTGTCGTGTTGCTCCCTCTGATATCAAACAAATTATTATTGCTAGTGATCTGTCTTCTACGTAATAATATGTAAATATTGATGGAAAATAATATAAATGTACTTGACTAAACATTCCAGTTTAATTTTAAATTAATTTAAAATTTAACATTATTCATAACGATTACTTCTGAGATGATCCCCAATTGTGACTGCAATTCTTCAAACGCAATTGTAACCAAAATTGTGGCATCGCAAAAGTAAGCCAAGTGGTTTTATTTTGTATTCTGTAAGGATGAAAGACACAAGTTCTGCTTTTACAAGAAAATGACAGCTTGTACTCTAACACTCGTCTTCTCGCAGAGTCCAGCAAGTTGTCTCCGCATTCATAAGTATGATTATAGAAAAGGTTAGAACTTCTTGTCCATCGATCCCCTATTGAAGCAGGACAGATCACTGACAGTGCACTAAACTATCGGCCAGACATACTTAGGAAACACTCCCTGAAGCAATATGATAATGCCCGTTTAGAGCCTTGCGGCTCATCAGGGATAACCCCTGCGGGAACAACCTCGGGTCGTAGCAGCAACTGTTACGCTCAAAATGTATTCTAAAGTTGGCGATAATTTATCTAAACAATAATCTTCTATAAACTGAGAGCATAACCTGGGATGAGAACCCCAGACCTCCGTGGGTGTCAAAGGTGTAAGACTAACGCGTTAACGACTTCGTCCTCGAAGGCGGCTCCTGAAGCATTGCTGACTGAATAGACCTTAGTTACATTATTACCTACACAGAGTTCTGACCGTAGCTTACAATCTGAACTAATTCTAATTTATATATCCAGCAGGACAGCTAAGCATTTCGTTATTTATTAATAAAAACCGGCAACGTCGTGGAAAAGAATCTGTTCCCTTATGGACCTGATATTATGGACTCGTGCCTACAAACCTGACGCCCCAGTGAACCAAGCTCACTGAAAAACTTCAAATAAAATTTAAATTTCGGCCTTTTCGAACTTTGTCACCATGGTGTGTACAAACAAATATGAAGTACACTTGCTCGGAACGCTTGGTTGTGTTGCTCTAATAGGGTATTAAATTTAGCATAATTATATTTTAATATTTAATTATTATTTAACAGATTAAGTAAAGAAATAAAATAGAATAATTATAATTTAGTTTAGTTAACTAGTATTATTAAACTATATATTTATACTAAACTACTAAGTTAAAACATCTATTTAAAATAATAATTTAATAAAGCAGACGAGGCGTAGTCTAGTTATGTAGATGACATGAAATTCATTAAAAAACTTTCATTAAAATATGATCTCTTAAAACCATCTAATCCTACTTGTCCCTTTTAAAAAATTTGCTTTTTATTATGCTCTCTTAATTTTCTCTCTATTTAGACTAACTAAAGATCATAAATTAATATATATCCAACGATAAATTCAAAACAGTTTTAATTTATTATAAGAATTCATTAAATTATTTTAATTTGCTTTATTTCTTTTTGTGTCTGTTATTTGCTATTATTTATTTTACATTTCTTCTGATTAAATTTACATTTTTAGTATATAAATTCACATATTTTCCAAAGTACAGCGTACTGGTGAAACTTCATGTTTTTAATATGCTCTTTAATTTGGTAACCCTGACCTATTTTTTACTCAAAAAATAAATTTTGCCTCTTCTGAACGCGAGTATTTTTTATTTAAGTTAATATAGAACAAGTTTAGATTACAATACTTCTTCAACCAAAGAGTTTTATTTAAAAAAAACTTTTTTTGCAAAAATAAATATCCCAAACTTTTGAAAAAAGAGTTATCTAATTAATGCTCTCTCTTATGGAATGAGTGAGCCTCTTTTGGGCGAGTTATGTGCATAAATAATCGCGTTGAGAACCATTCATTTGTTTATCCTTTTTTCACTATACCTAATTAAGTTTTTAACTGAGTTTTTTTTCTTTAATTAATTTTGATTTTCTGGTTGGTAAAAAATTATGAAGGTATCCTTACTAAAAAATATTAATTATAAATTTATTAGTTCTGTATATCAGTATGACTAACGAAGGAAAAACAGTGAATACGCATTACATTCGTCTTTTATAGGCCCTGACAATGAAAAACAAAATTAAATTCTTTAGAACTAACGTTCTTACGTGTGATTTTGCAGGAGTTTTTTTAGGGAAGGCCCGAGGGTATCCCCCCCCCCCCCCCCGGTGCAACTAGCATCCCCCTCCGAAAAGAAAAATTTAAATATAACCATTCTCCGTTCTGCGGTGCGGTGAAAAAAACCTTACTAATTAAACGTAATCTTCCTAAAAATGATTGTGGAGATCAAAATTTATCATTTAATTTTAATAAATATTTTTGTAGCAATTACCCAAATATGGTATTTTATTATTTTTATTATTTTATTATTATTAGTCCTCTTGAGTGGTTTTTACTAAGTTGTCTGTCTGTATGTGTGTGTGTGTGTGTGTCTGTTTTCATCGTAGTGTATTTACGATAGAGTATTAACGATAGAGAGTTAAACCTTGGTTCAAAAATCAGTCTGCCACTGTAGTTGTGCTACTCGGAAATTTTTTTTACGTCATTAACCCACAATAATGGCTTAGCACAAATTTCGAAAGATCATTAAACGCGCAGAAATGTTGGGATCAATTTAAGATTTAACAATTGTGGTCATGTATAAGACTAACATATATGCCAAGTTTCATCTCATTATTAGCATCAGTTCAATTTTTATTGAATGACTTGTGTACGTTTTTTAAAAAAAGAATTGAGTTAAAATTTAATACAAGTGTATACCTTTACGTAATAAATAAGTGCATCAAGTTTCGATCCAATACGACAAGTATATTCATGATTTTTGTTGGATCATAAAAGACAAGCAGCATTGAGAGTGGTCAGTGCATTATGGGTGACCGCTGAGGATGAAACGGATGTATTTACTATCTGAGGACGAGCGAAGCGAGTCCTAACTAAGGAAGATGAGCGTAGCGAATCCGATGTAATGAGTAAAAGGTCCGAGGTACCCCGTACCTGATTTGTTGTTATTGGGGTACCACAGTAAAATAATGCAGTGCTATAGCAGTGTGTCAGATTTCCGTTTTTCTCGGATTGTCCCGGTTTTTAGTCCTAAATCCTGGCGTCCTGAAAAAAATATTGGGGACGAAAGATTCTTTATCAATATTGTTTGAAATATTAATTTATATTAAAAATTACGAACAAGGATAATTACATTATACTTTGACGCGTAGAAAACTTATTTTATTTAAATCCAGGATTTAATCATTTGCGGAAAGGTAACTTTTATCTATAGAAAAAGTCTTAAAAAGATTTCTTTAAAATATTTAGCAATTCTAAGTAGTAATTATCTACAAGAGATATAATTCTTGGACCTGTAAGCTCTAAAGAGACCGCGACGCTACACAGGAAATCGTGTTAAACTAATTTTGTAGAATTAGCTCTAGCGGCCTCTATTATTTTTGACAATTTCATACTAAGAATTCAATATTTTTTACAGCTCTGAGTTCTATTTCAGTCACTATCATTTTCTTGTGAACTCAATCACTTATCTTTATTATCCTTTGAATATTACCGTGTTTGAATATTTTGTATTTTACCTCATAAAAACAGTTTTACTAATAGTCTATCGTTTATCGTTTATTTTAAAAATCCTTTAGGTCATAAGCATTTGGGGGATTGACCAATCAGAAAAGCTGCTGCCAACTCCTCACTAAAAAGAGAAAAAAATCCCTCACCATGACCGCTGTAGGGAAATAACCTTCTTCACGGCAATCGTTCACTTTATTTGTTGTACTTCTTGTGTTTACGTCGTTTTGAAAACTACTTCCAAATTAATCATTAAAATTATATTAAAAAATAAAACTACACAAAAGAAATGTAAAGCAACATAAAAACATCGCCAAGAAAATACGGGTAAAATAACCTGATTTGTTTACATAGTTTTTCCCACTCCTTCCTAGCTGGGTTTTTTTTTCTTTTAAATTGGTATAGTGCCTAAACTGAGCTGTCAAGATTTACAAGATTCTAGGAATTCTATCGGAAGGTGGTCTCTTACCGCCATTATGCTTATATATATGTTTTGCTTGCCAAGCATGATGGCGGTAAGAGAAAACCGCTCGTCTATAGTACTTCACATTATATTCTTCGGAATTAATTGAAGGTCAGAGTGAATCCAGGCTCTGTCGGCGCCCTGATGAGTTAGACGTAACGAAACAGAGTGGGACATGACATTATGTCGAGCCATCAATGATGACGAATGTCGAATGATGGAACAGTTCCCAGATGTAGCATTGCATTTTGCTTGTTACATTTCCTGTGTGTCTCTCACACAATTATATTGTGTCAACTATTCATGTTTTGCAAAACTCGGTAGTATCAAATAATAAATGAGATTACACCCGCATGGTATTATTATTGAATTATAATTTGCAATTAAAATTGTAATTCTCAATAAAAAGATAACAAATTGGATTATTTCTATTTGTTCACTAGCCTCTTTATTAATAAAATACAACCATTAATTAAAATTTAGCAATATGTACTAAAAAGTTTAAAAATATGTATTCAAATTTAAAATAAAATAATTTATATTTCATACTATAAAAGTAAATATTTAGACTTAGGGAAAAATAAAATGAATACATTTTCTAAAAATCAAACCGTAAATGGATTAAACCCGCATGATTTATTTGAAAATGCAAAAGCTAAAATACTTAACCTGGGTTAAATCCTTAAATATCACATTGTAAAATATCCTTCCTATAGAATTCGTAGAATCTAGTTCAAGATTTTTAAAGTCTTCGATAGACTTTAGTCGATATTTTGTTATTTTAAAGTGTGTCGTGTTGTAAGTCGTGTTATACTTGTTCAACATTCTAAGTATACGTGCTTTATGTGTGAGGATCCAAAATTTATTCGTGTGTTGGCAGCCATTTTGAAGTCATAATGTAACTGGCCATAAGTCTGAAACTTGTAAGTAAGAACTTGGCACAGAAGTCATAATTACTATAAATATGGCTTCCCTATACTCTATTTAATTATGATAATGTTTGACTTTGAGAATTCAGAATTTTATTCTATTTGGAATAATAAATCAAGGGCCGGATAAACGATAACGATCTTTAAACAGTCATCATTTACTTTTCTCAACAGATTGACAAAATATTCTTAGTTTAAGATTATTTTAAAGTATTTAATGTGAAAGTGCTTGACTTTGAACAAGTGAAGGTTTGAAACTAAGAGAATGATTTGCATTTTCTTTTCAATTATATGAAAATATTTTTTATTAATTTTGTTTTTTTGAGGTAGTACGTAATTGAGCACTTTATTGGACCGTTTTTAGGATGGGAAGCCAATAATGATTATTTAGTACTTTTCACCTCCGAGGACAGTAATAAATGTAAAACTCCTAGGACGTAAAAGTAATTCATATGTTGCCGCCATTACTGTAATGTAGCGTGTTCAAAAAACAATCTGCGTTAAACCTTCATGAGTTTTTTTTAAAAACTTTCATTTTGTTTCTGTTTTTGTTCGTAGACTAATTTTTTTTTCGTTTTTAAAAGGTATTCTAATTGACGATTTTTGTGTGTTTATTTGTAAAGCTTTTACATTTTTGAGTAAAAGTGTGAAGCTATGGATGAATTTAATGACGGCGATAATATGGAGTTAATAATAATTGGACGTTTGTTTTTTTTTCAATTAAGTATATAGCGCAGTTCAATGAGTGCTATTTTTTGATTTTTTTTTAATGAGTGCTTTATTTAATGGGTGCTACCTCAAAAAAAATAGTGTATGCCATCCGGCTGAGAATGTCTTTATGTCTTGGCAATTTTTCCCGACTCGCTTCGCTCGTCGGTAAAATTAAATTGCCGTGACATAAAGACACACTTCTCAGCCTTATGGCATAAATAACTATTATTTACGCTTATCTATAATCATAGATGGCGCCATTTTAATATCACGTAAAATTAAATTGGTGTACGTAACAAATTAGTTAGTTAGTACGGCGTTTTAAAAGCGGTTGATTTTGTGAACGGTTAGAGAAATATACAGAACAAAAAAATATTCACTCGTAAAAAATATTTTAGAATGGTGTTTGAATTCAAAAGGTGAGCCAATTTATCCGCGAATATTTTGTTTAGTTTAGAACTTTCCAGAAATCTCAGCACTTTTTACTTTTTCTTGTTTATACCGTAGGTATATAGGAAAAGTATTGTGTTTCCAAAAAATCCGAAATCGGGACGTCACCAGAATTATCCGTTTCAGTTGTTTTTAAGGCTTCCTGAGTGGTTTTTCTCAAATTTGTCTGTGTGTATGTTTTTGTACTTTAATTGTGAAAGTGTATTTTACCTAAAAACTGAAATGTACTTGTTCTGTAACATTTACCGTTACAGAACAAGTAACGTCGTACGTAAGCGTCGTACGTCTACACGATGTTTTGAACACTGGGTTGAAACACCATGTTGAATCCTCGACACCAATTTTACTCCGTGTAAACGGGGGTTCGGAGTAAAATTGGTGTCAAGGAATCAACCTGGTGTTCAACACATCGTGTAGACGAGGTAATTGTTTAATTTTAATATATTTGGATCTTGTGCTTAATTTTATAAAACATTTTAACATTAACATTTTTTTCTAATCAAATCTCGGACTTGTGACAAGTTGAAAATCCGGTAACTGTATTCAATTAAATTTATTTTTTCGTTTTTTTTTTCTTTAACTCTAAATGAAGACTTGTAAAGTAAATTAAAATAGTTAAATAAAAATTAAATTAAATGATTTACGTCAATAAGACACAATGTAAGGGATTATAATTTAGGCCCTAATTTAATTTCAGCCCTTATGCTTTCACGGTTTAGTTCATTTCAATTGTCTGAATTAAGATAATAACTTAATACTATTATAAGCCGAGGTAGGGCGGGTCATAGTTTACATCGCATTACAATACATAGATAGGGGTTTTCTACAATTTGAAACTAAATAGGAAACATAATAACAAGCCTCTCAACACTGCTAGAAATAATTACAACTGTCATTCCATCAGGGAAAACTAATCATGAATATTTAAAAAAAATAAACTTTTACATTTTTTATCAACTTTAATTTTGAAAAAATGAAAATAAAGTCTTGCATATGTATTATGGAGATTAATTTCAATAGTATCTTTAGAATAATTTAATAATTAATTATTATATTAGTTTATGTATTTTTATTTTTTATCTTCACAATATTTTTTATTATTTTATGGTTTATTCATTATTTAATACATATCTGACTGTTGTCTTTTAATTCATTTCAATCTAATTATTTCATAGTAATAAAGTGACAAACTCTTTCATACCGTTTCAATTTTTATGAGTTATTCTTAATTGATATTTTTATAACTGTCTGGGTGAATTGTTGAAAATAATATTTTTATTTTATTTCCAGTGGAAATCCAGATGGTGCGTCATGAGGAAATTATCACCAGTAGCAGGTACAATTGAGTCTTTTTATTGACGGTTTTCTTTTATTAATTATTTCAATTATTCTCGGCTACTTTTCATTAGTCTATAAAATTTATAAAACTAGATTAATTGTGATTAAAATTGATTCTAAAATATATAAAAAAAATCTTTTGATTAATAAAATATTAATAACTCTAAGTCTTAGATAATAAATGGGTGATTCCACTCAACAACTATGGATTTTGTCATTGATACTAAATTTTAACCAAATAAAACTGGAGCAGGCTAGGAGGAATTGCTGACTTCCAAAATTTCCTGTAATTTAAAGAACAACCAAAAAGCTGATAATAAAAATAAAATGTTAATAAAATGATAATAAAATGTTATAAAAAGCTTGATGTAGGCTTGTCACCCTGTATTTCTCTTGGCGGTACTATTTAACAATATATAATAATAATAATAATTCCCGTTTAGAGCCTTGCGGCTCATCAGGGATAACCCCTGCGGGAACCACCTCGGGTGGTAGTAGCAACCGTTACCCTCAAAGTGTATTCTAAAGTTGGCGATAATTTATCTAAACAATACTCTTATATAAACTGAGAGCGTAACCTGGGATGCGAACCCCAGACCTCCGTGGGTGTCAAAGGTCAGTGTAAAGACTAACGCCTTATCGACCTCGGCCACTGTGGCGGTCTATTCAACATTACTCTAACTAAATCAAGACTGTCAACATCTCTCCTTAAAATGAGCTCCACTAAATAGATACATTTAGTAAGTACCAACATAAGATATGTTATAGTCATTACATTGAGTCCAGTCATTGACAGACAATAAGATATGTTATAGTCATTACATTGAGTCTAGTCATTGACCGACAATAAGATATGTTATAGTCATCACATTGAGTCCAGTCATTGACAGTCAAGAAGAAACAAGATATTATTTTCTAAGAAATGCAGACATCGTCTATTGATCTCTCGGCGAGCACATCTTACCTCGTCAGTGGCGTAGCCAGGGGCTTCAGCCCCCCCCCCATCCCCGAAATTTTTACATAACCTAAACCCGCAATAAATGTGTGAAAAAAATAAAAACTATAAAAATAATATAAAATAAATTACATAACATACATTTATTAACAATAAACTTAATAAATAATATAAATATCAATATTATAAAATATATTGATACATATATTTTTTTATATATTATAAATATCATAATATATAAAAAAAATAAATAACAATGAAATTGAAAGATAAAAATAATTTGAAAACATTGAACAAATATACAAATATATATATATATATATAATATATATATATATATATATATATATATATATATATATATATATATATATATAAATATACACATACATATACAATTTTTAACATTCAGCCCCTCCCGAAATTAAATCCTGGCTACGCCACTAGTCATCACACAATACCATAAAAAGTACCGGGGAACATAAAAGGCTGATAGTTAAGTGTACTCCAACCTAGAATAACTGTATAAACAGTGCGTACAAATAAAAATTGAAAAAAGAATTAATTTTAAATTTCAACTTAATTATTCACTATGAAATTTTTACATTGTATATAGAGTCGGAATATCGTTTAGTTTAATGTCTGCTTTATTTTCCTGTCTTACAGAAAATATCTCGAAAATTGCTCTTTTATATTTCTTGTTTTCAGCCCCCTTCCCCTCTTTCTTTCAACATGTTTTTGATTTAATGGACCTCATGTTTTTGTTCAGTCTACAGTAAAGTCTTATTTAGCTTTTTTCTGAAATTGTAAGTCCATATTGAGATGTTAGGTTATGTTTTATTTTTCAGATTCATATTTGGGTTGATTCAGATTCAAAGATACATTTTTATTTAACATATGTTTCCATTATGTTAACTCATATTGAATATTATTCTTATTTCATGCAATATTAAGAATTTTCATTTAATGGAAATTATTTTTTTCTGTGCTCATTTGAATCAAATATTGTGTTATTTGAAATCCCAATTTTCTTTACTTTCCCTTATTTATACCGGAGGTTTATTGGAAAATTTTTGTCTCTGGGAACAAATTCGAAATCGGGATTTTCTCGGAATTATCCGTTTCGGTGTTTTTAAGATCTCCTGAGTGGCTTTAACAATGTCAGTGGCATGTTTGTCATCATTGTATCTGCTAGATTATTAGTGCTAGAAAGTTAAAACTTGATATAAAAATCAATCTTAAAGTCTAGAAATTTTGAAAATTCCGAAACGCGTAATATTTGTCGATTGGTATAAGATTTGGCTCGCATGTAGTCGTATATAAGACCAACATATGTGCCAAGTTACATTTCATTCTCAGCATTACTTCAATTTTTATCTATCAAATGACTTGGGTAGGCTTTTTAAAAAAATTTAACCATCGAAAAATAATCCCATTAAGTTGGAATTTATCCCTTTATATACGAAAAGTTTGTATATACATACATACATCATACATAATATATATATATATATATATATAATATATATATATATATTATATATATATATATATATATATATACATATATATACACACACACACACACACACACACACACACACACAATACATATTATATATATATATATATATATATATATATATATATATTTATGTATATTATATATTATATATATGTGTGTGTGTTGTGTATTAATTATATATATTATATATATATTATAATATATTTAATATATATATATATATATATATAAATTAAGCAGTATCCAGCGAGATCAGTGCCTGGATGGGCGACCGATGGGAATGAAACGAATGTTTTTACAGTCTGAGGAAGTGGAAAGCAAGTCCAAATATGTGTTGCAGTATAAATCTGACATTTTTTTTTATTCTAATAAATATGATAAAAGAGTATGAAGATCGAAGAAGTAGTTATAGTGAGCGTTGCGAATCCGATGTACACAGACACACTGACAGTCAGTATTATGCAAACCACTAATAACGTCATGATAAGCCCTGTAACAGATAATTATGATTAATCCACGGTTTCAGAGTTTTTCCTCATACCTATAGTATAAGGTAGCTAAGTAGCTACCTAAGGTAGTGAAGGTACCTTTACCTCATCACTACTAAGTACTAGTTAAGGACGCAGCAGGGAGAAGCATTTTATCGTATGAAACAGGCAGATCTGTTTCTTTGTCTGGACGTCTTTTTTTGCTCGCGGTTTACATTTGAGCTACACAGCATCTGATGCGAGAAAGACTGCGTGACAACTGTACAGCACCACTGCTTTTAAACAAGTGGAATCGAAGTGGAATTGATTCCCTCTCTCCTTCTTCTGCCATGTCAACAAAATGATTATGATAATTTGCAGTAAACTCTGCATTTGCACAAAGTTTTATTTTTTCGGTTTCTTGGAATAATTTGTGTCCTTAATATTTTTCCATTTTAATTGCAATTTAAATTAACTGATTAGAGTAGTAAAGATTTGACTTACTCGTTACGTCCCTTAGAACAAAGATGTGCTGTGGTAAGAGATATATTTCACACTGTCCTATTTAATAGAAGAAAACTTGATGTTTCTTGCAGGTCCATATTTTCACCCGTATCCCTTACATTTGCATTACTTATTAACTACTATAACCTGACCTTCTTTGAACAAGATAACCTAACGCTGAGGTTTTCATAACCTACCGCCATCTATATCTTGTTACCCTAGTAGTAAACCTTTTTGGTAAAGAGAGAGGGTTGAAGTGGGTGGTTCAACAGAAAACTGTGTGAATTTTCAATTTTAAGGTATCTTTATTATACTCTACTTACATTAACATAAAATGTTTAAACAACGTCACATTTTTTCCTTCTTAATTTTTTACATCTTTGCATACATTATATTTCTTTAGTAGCATATTTCCTCATACTTTTTTTTACTTTTCCTTATTTATACCGTATAGGTATATAGAAAAAGTATTGTGTTTGCGAAAAAATCCAAGACCGGGATGAAACCAGAATTATCTGTTTAAGGCGTTTTTGAGGCCTCCTGAGTGGTTTAAACAAAGTTGTCTGTCTGTATGTGTGTGTCTGTTATCATTGTAGCGCCCAGTGTATTTATGCTAGAGAGTTGAAATTTTGTACGAAAATCAGTCTACCGCTGTAGTTATGCTATTAGAAAATACTTTTTATGACGTCATTAACCCGCAATAATGACTCAGCCAAAATTTTGAAAAATCATAACACGCAGAAAAATGATGCGATCGGATTGAGTTTCGGCACGCATGTGACCATGTATAAGACTAACATAGGTGCCAAGTTTCATCTTATTATCAGCATTAGTTTAATTTTTTAATGACTTCTGTATGTTTTTTTTAAATCATAGTAAAAAATTAGAAAATGGTCCATTTGAGTCGAAATTCGGTACAAGTGTATATTATTACTTATTAAATAAGTACACTAAGTTTAGTTTTCATACGACAAGTATATCCATGATTTTTATTTTGGATCACAAAAATTAAGTACCATTGAGTGTGGTCAATGCTGTATGGGTGACCGCTGAAAATGATACAGATGCATTTACTATCTGAAGACGAGAGAAACGAGTCCAAAGACATGTTGCAGTGTAAATTTGGCGAACTGTATTTCTGAAGACGAGTGAAGCGAGTTCTAAGTAGGGAGGATGAGAGTAGCGAATCCAATGTAATGAGGAAAAGTTTCGAGGTACCCCGTATCAGATTTTTTTGTGTTAGTTTAAAAAAGTAACTATAATAATTTAATTTTTACCAAATTAATAATAAATAGTTGGATAATATTTTAAATTAATGACATTATCCTTGTTGTTTTTTATGCATTTTTATAACTAAAATATAAAATTAATTATATTTAATTAAATGTAATTATAATCCTTCCCTACCTATTCCGTATTGTCTGTCTCACTGGTATCATCGATTTGTGGATTTAAAGAAAGAAAATGATTTCTTTCTTTAAATCCACAAATCGACTAAATATTCATAATTTGTTGCTTTTTATCAAAATTGTTTTCCGTTTTTATTAAAAAAACAACTAAATATTAACGACCATTTCGAACAAAGCAAAACTACATAAAAGCATTCCAAGTTACCTATTTTCAAACCCATCTAATATTCAGATTACAAACATTTTACTAAAAACCCGAGTATGGGCCTTGAGGCATCGAGTAACCAACTACCCAGGTTTGTTTTTCTTGTTTTATTTCT
This sequence comes from Microvelia longipes, assembly GCA_018340805.1. NCBI lineage: Eukaryota > Metazoa > Arthropoda > Insecta > Hemiptera > Veliidae > Microvelia > Microvelia longipes. The sequence continues at coordinate 44,172,391 of JACMZG010001914.1, forward strand.
GTTTTTCAAACCTGGGTTTTCACTTTTGGGAAAACTTAATTTCTTTTTCTTTTTTTCGCCTGGCTTCTTCACCCTACTTTGTTTCAGATAAAATTAGATTTTCATTTTCTTAGTCCCTCTTTTCCTTGAAGGATTTGAAAATTAAGACATAATTAAATTATAATATTTTTTTCAAGAAAAATTTATTTATGTTGTCACGGTCTATTATTTGAAATTGTATTTGTTCCGACTTGTTTCCACATTTTGTTTTAGGAAGTATTGATTCTTTATACCTGACTTTTTAAGTTAATAACATTTTTATTTTATAGCTAAATTTATTTGTAAGTCTAGTATGATAAATGTAACAGTTCTTCCAAAACCCATGGTGAGTTGTAGGATTTATTTAGCTACTAAGTATCATCTTACTGCTCCTAAAAATTTGTTTATTGACAAACAAAGCGAGGCTTTAGTAAATACCATGTTCCTTTTTTTTGAAATTTTTATGACAGTATTGTTTTACCAAATGTAAGGACTTATTTATGCACATTACTGAGATTTTTATCCAATGTAAGGACTTATTTACGCATATTACTGACATTTTTATACAATGTAAGGACTTAGTTACGCACATTGCTGAGATTTTTATCCAATGTAAGGACTTAGTTACGCACATTACTGAGATTTTTATCCAATGTAAGGACTTATTTACACACATTGCTGAGATTTTTATCCAATGTAAGGACTTAGTTACGCACATTGCTGATTTTATCCAATGTAAGGACTTAGTTACGCACATTACTGAGATTTTATCCAATGTAAGGACTTTTTACACACATTACTAAGATTTTTATTCAATGTAAGGACTTATTTACGAACATTACTGAGATTTTTATTCAATGTAAGGACATATTTATGCACATTACTGAGATTTTTATACAATGTAAGGAGATTTTTTTACCCAATGTAAGGACTTATTTACCCACAATACTGAGATTTTTATCCAGTGTAAGCACTTATTTACGCACATTACTGAGATTTTTATCCAATGTTAGGACTTAGTTACCCAGATTACTTAGCTTTTTACCTAAGATGTTTTTTGTTGTTGTTAAAATTAATTATGTACAACTTTAAAATTATAATAAGATAATATGTTGCCTTTTTACTAGGTATTAATAAGAATATAAGGAGGTAGCTCCAATCAATATCAAAACAAACCCTGTATATTTTTGTGGCAAATATTAGTAATTTAGGGAGCTATGTTTAAATTGATTTTATTTTACTTATAATATTTCTTACGAGAGTTCCTGATTCAACCTGTCACTTTAATAAATATTTTGATGAGGCTCACGCCTCCATTGAGATGACATTATTAATTTTATATATGTAAGAATTAAAACCGCAATCTGTAATAAAATTTTTATATTGTAGTATTATAAACATTGTCATTCGATTATTACATTGTAGTATAATAAAATAATCATAAAATTATTACATTCTAGTATTATAAACATTGTCATTCGATTATTACATTGTAGTATTATAAACATCATCATAAAATTATTACATTGTAGTATTATAAACATTGTCATTCGATTATTACATTGTAGTATTATAAACATAATCATAAAATTATTACATTCTAGTATTATAAACATTGTCATAAAATTGTCTTATGAAATAGTTGCTTGTTAAGAAATAATTGAATTCGTTGTTTTCCTTAAAAACCTAAACAACGATTTACTCTTTTTTTTAATGGTCTTACACATACGTAAACAGATATTTATAGGGGGCAAAATCTTTATTGTTGATGTTGAGGATTCAAAATTATTGCCTTAGTATTTTCCTGAGCCAATAGTTTAGGGATATTTACATTTTGAAGCCAAACTGGGTTGATCGTACACGCGGGTCCTTGGTGTATTTGTATTTATTTTTTTACCTTTGGGGGTTTAGGACAATAATACAGTGAGGATTTTTACTGTGTATTGCATTGGCAAAACAATATTGACACTCAGTATAACTTTTAAAATTTCATTTCTTAGTCCTACAACGTAGTAATTCGTAAAAAAGTTAATTTTTACATTTACAATTCTTAGTTATAGTTTTAACTTCCTCTCTTTTGTAGGAAAAAAGAAAGCAAAAAGAGATTTTAAGGAAAACTGTATTGTTATTATTTTCTCACAGATTTCTAAAAGCTTGGTTGGCAATTTTTAAATTGTCAACGCTGAATTTAATTAGTTCTATTTCACGATCCTTTTACATCACGCTCTCTTTGTTTGCTTTTTTAGATTTTATTATTTGAGTTCATACTGGGTCGTAGCAGTTTCACAAATGATTTTGTTTTTGTGTTTTTATTCTAAGAAAGATGTATATTTGATATGGAGTTCTTTTTTTATTAGATTTTAGACGACCTACTGGCGCCAAGTAATAACTTGAAGTACCTGTATTTATTATACTGTCGCTTGAGCCATTGAATTACTTTTTAATTATTTACTTTTTAAAAACTTATACTAGTCATTGGCCATTGAACTACTTTTTAATTATTTACATTTTTTTAAAAACTTATTCTAGTCATTGAGCCATTGAATTACTTTTTAATTATTTACATTTTTTTAAAAATTATACTAGTCATTGAGCCATTGAATTACTTTTGAATTATTTACATTTAAAAACTTTACTGTCATTGGCATGATTATTTTTAAATATTTACATTTTTTTAAAAACTTATACTAGTCATTGAACGCATTGAACTACTAATTATTTCATTTTTTTTAAACATACTAGTCATTGAGCCATTGAAATACTTTTTAATTATTTACATTTTTTATAAACTTATACTAGTCATTGAGCCATTGAATTTCTTTTTAATTATTTACATTTTTTTAAAAAACTATACTAGTCATTGGCATGAATTATTTTTTAATAATTTACGACTTTTAAAAAAAATTATACAAGTCATTGGATATAAGTGAAATTAATAAGGATTATGAGATTAAACTTAGGACATTTATTGAACTGATATATGACTACATGCGGGTCAAAACTCAAACCCATTAAAACAGTTTTCCGTTTTCATGAATTTTCAAAATTTTGGTCATGAAAAAAAATATTTTCCACACTTTGAACTCTCTATAGCGTAAATACGCTGGGAGCTACGATGATAGTAAACCCTCCGGAATTATTAAAACGGATGATTCCGGTGATGATTAGTGGTGTTTTGATGTCTGAGTACTTATATGTATGGATATAAGTACAATGCAATGCACGTCGTACGTTCTTTGCATAAAAATAATTTTGTATTCATGTTTCTTGTATTCTTATATTATAGTTTTTAAGCCAATTGGTAGAAAGCTTCGTTCCATGATTGACAGCTTGTTTTTGTTTGTATTTACAAAAAATAATACAATCTTCTTAGGCAGACATTTGAGCAGTTTTAGCAAAACCATAGTAAATGATTTGACCACGTTATCTTTGATTTTAATCAACATTTGTGGCAAAAATTCTGAAATCTTTTATCAGATTAAAAAAAATACATGTATGTGAGTAATTAAATATAACAAGTCTCTCACTAATGATATATATTTGACATAGCCAGCTTTCAATCTTAACAGATCTTCATCAGTGCCTAACCAACAAAGTAAAAAATATATTACATAAAATATCTAACTAAAAAATAATATACTAGAATAAAAGAATACAATATAAATATATTTAAATAATATATGTAAATATATTATTATAATATTATTATATTTTTATTATTTTAATTTATTTCGTTTACTATATTTGTTTTTTATTTGGTCTATGTATTTATTTTTACTTCTATTTTAATTTTATTTTATATTTATCTCATTGTATTGTATTTCTTTTTATTCTAGTATGTTATTTTTATTTAGAGTGTTAAATGTAATATATTTTCTACTTTGTTGGTTAGGCACTGATGATGATCTGTTAAGATTGAAAGCTGTCTATGTCAAATATATATCATTAGTGGAGATACTTTGTTTTATTTTCATTACTTGAAACTCCACAACTCATTTTTTCTTATTGTATGTGAGTAGTATAATTGTTAAATTTAATTTTTATTAAAAATATTGTTTCAAGAAATAATTTTAACATGCATTCATATAATTCCCGGTTTTTGAGAGTGCAAGACCATAACATGGTCATTATGGTTGCTAGCTAGATGACAGACGACATTAATTCTTATTAGACGTTAGTAATTCTATCAGCTTGAGTTCCTAGTTGGTTTACAAGCAGGGTTGAAACTAGTGTCTTGTCTGCTTCTCAGCTGTACTTTTATCTCGGCATTTTTACTAATAAACTTACATTTTACTAGGTATAAAACATACATTAGTACATTTTAGTATTCCAAATACTAACTATAATATCACCCCGTTAAAATACGTGTTGCTTTCATAGAATAAAGATTAATTCGTGTCAAAACGGTTTTAAACATATTTTTTAATAATATTTCCCTCGAGAAAACATGCATTCTAAATTGAGTGTGTAAGAGTTCTAAATGAATACCTGTAAAGCCTGGAGTCGCCTGTAAAGAATACCTGGGCAAAGTTGTTAAGCCCTCTAAACGTTGTAAAGTGGTTATTATATTTTCAGAAGAGAAAGTTTTTCACTTGTACAAGCTTTTCTTCTTACTTGGTAATTTTTCCCAACATTGTCAACTTTTCCCAACTCGTATCAAAGAATCACTTTGTCTTTACACTGCTCCAGTATCAGTCTTAGACTTGCTTTAATTTTATGCTTATTTTTACTTTCGCTAAGTTTTTTTTTGGCTAAAGAGGAGTAAACAAGCTAATGTAGAACCTTTTGTCTTAAAATTAAGAAATTCATTATAACACTTTTAATAGATTTTTGTCTAAATTATTTACAGGAATTTTACTCATGGGTCTAGTACTTATTTTGCTCATCGGTCTAGTACTTATTTTGCTCATGGGTCTTGTACTTATTTTGCTCATGAGTCTAGTACTTATTTTGCTCATGGGTCTAGTATTTATTTTGCACATGGGTTAGTACTATTTTGCTCATTTATGCTATATGGGTACTTATTTTGATATGGTAGTACTTATTTTGCTCATGGTCTAGTAATATTTGCTCATGGGTCTAGTACTTATTTTGCTCATGGTCTAATAATAATTTTGCTCATGGGTCTAGTACTTATTTTGCTCATGGGTTTAGTAATTATTTTGCTCATGGGTCTAGTAATAATTTTGCTTATTGGGTCTAGTAACTTTTTTGCTCATGAGTCCTAATATAATTTTTGCTTATGGGTTCCAGTACTTTTTCTGCTCATGGGTTAGTACCTTTTTTTTGCTCATGGTCTAGTACTTATTTGCTCATGGGGTCTGTACTTATTTTGCTCATGGGTTCTAGTACTTATTTTACTCATGGGTCTAGTAATAATTTTGCTCATGGGTCTAGTACTTATTTTGCTCATGGGTTTTTTTCTTATTTTGGTCATTGGATGGTATAACTAAAGCGTGTTGATTCATAAATAGAAATAAATTCTACCTTAAACTAGAATTAAGTATTTATTTATCTCTAAACAGTTTATAATGTGAGGTCTAATTCTTAGTTCATAGGGAGTAAAGATGCACTTTTCAGTCCCAAGTGAAAACGGTCCTTCTTAATCCTTTTAGACTAAAAAGTAACTATTTTCCCCTTGAGATTAAAAAGTATTATCTATAATTGGGGTCCTAACCAAGATTTAGGGATTCTAGTCCCTAAATCTTATAAGTGGGAGTGTGTACTACTTCTTTTAAAAGCGGCATTCCCTGAATTTATAAAAATGACCCAATAATTTTTTTCTTTTTATAACAATAATTGAATAACGTCAACATCTGAAGTTGAACTCTTATAGCACCCTGGGAGTTAAATGTTATATTTTATTATTTGTATAATTATTATTTAGTTTTTAGTCTTTTTTTAATTTTTTAATGTTTAATATTTCAATTTAATATTCCTAATTTAGACCTAGTATAGACAATAGTATAGTCAATTGTCACAACTCCCTCAGCGTTTCCGCAGAAGTTAAATACATAAATCCCCCGGCTTTGCCTGAAGGGATAAATTCATTAGTTCTCACATTGGCCTTGGCCTTATAGGAACCTATGTACTGCTCGGGAAGTAATAGCATTCATCAGACCCTTTTGTGCACAAATTACTGTTATCGCTGAAATTATTCGTCTTTTTATGAAAGTATCTAGACTTAAAATAATACAATAATACAATGTATAGAAGGAGCATAGGACAGTAAACACAATGTAATTCCACTGATAACACGAAAGCCGGTTGACTGGTGGTCATAAGTAGGGATACCACCCTAACAACATAACTTTATGCTAAATATGTGTCATAAATATCTATTAATGAAGAAAGATCGTAAAGAACAAATATAGTAGCTTAAAACACCTGCTGAGTATTTAATAAAACTGGTCTTAAATGACAAAAGGGTAGCAGAATACAAGAATCTGCATTTAGTTGACAAGGACTATACTTTTAATATAATTTTAATAAAAAACGTTAAACTACAATTTAAAATGCTTAAAATATTGTAATGCACCAATAATTATATTAGTATTTTATGAATAATCAATCATTAATTACTAATAGAACATTATTCAGCAACCGGAAGCATTTCAAACTTTGTTTTTAGAAAATTGTATATGGTTAGGGTGGTAGCATTACTAAGTTGCACCAGTGAACCGGCTTTCGTGTTACCAGTAGTGCTCCTTCTATATATAGTATTATTCTAAGCATCGTAGTTAGTTACATAAGCGAATATATAAGTACACTACAGGCAGCGGTGGTTGCGTACTAAAAGACTTGGAACTGCAATATCTTTGTGTCAAATAATATCGTCGTAAAAAATAAATGATATTTCACTGACAGTACAGCGGGAATAAAGGAATCATAATTCCTCTCCTTGTAAATAATATTTGTGATTTTTTTATTAATTTTTTTTTGTGTTTGATTAAAAAAGTATACTTGGATATATTTTAATTAAATAAATATGAAGTACAACACCCCTGCTGGTTTATTGGATTCCATCCCCTTTGCTTTATGTTGAAGAGTTTATGTCAATAAATATTATGTAGCTTGTTCCGTTCTGTTCCTATATACACTTGTTTTATTACTTTGTTCTGTATCAGAGCTATGTGTTTGTTTTTCATTCACTCGTCGGAAATTAAAATAATATATATATATATATATATTATTATCTATATATATAATATATATAGGTGAGAGTCACCCGTGGTGTAGTGGTTAAGATTCGCGGCCAATACAGATTGAATGGACTTTAAACTACGAGTTTATTAGTCATGGGTTCAATCCCGGGCCTCTGGATTTTTATGAGAGGGATAAAAATCTGTACCCGTCCTTCAGAAGGGACGTAAAGACAGGTATTCGTTAAAGATCCCTTACCCTAAATGAAACTGGGTATAGGCAAAATTTAGGACCTTCATTGTAGATTCATTATAATATTATTAATTTGTCTGCCTTGTAGTTTAATGTTGTGTGGAGGTTTGGTTTAACAGCGAGGAAACGTGTTGTTCCTAGTTTTCATAGACTATAAGGTCAGTGAATATGTATGATTGCTTGAAAATGCATGAGAGGAACCATAGAATTGACGGCTCTTCTGTCTAAATTAGATGACGTATATACATATACACTTGCAATTAAAGGGAGTAGAACACTATCTTAGGGAGCTGGTAAAAAAGGGCCCAACAACGTGGCCTACTTGCCTGGTAGTTACTACTACTCGCCCCCCATATTACTACTACTATAGGTGTATAAGAAGTATTGTATTTGTGCTAATAATACGAAACCGGTATTACAACAGAGTCATCATTTTCAAATGTTTTTGATTTGTTCTTGTTTATTTTAGAGAGTTGAAACTTAGTATAAATACCAGCTTTAGACCCTTAGCCGCTGTGCGGCCTCGCGTGTCGGCTGCTTCGCGGACCGAGATCCTCTTTTTTGTCGCATAGCGTCTACATTGTTATTGTTACATTATTATTTGTTGTTAGATGGCATTTTATCATGCATTTAGCAAATGCTTTAGTTCCATCAATTTTGCGAGAATGCTTTGTTTGCCGTGGTTTTGTGGAAGCCATTATTGTCCTGCCTGTCTGGGACAGTAGGCTAAACCGGGGAAACAATAGGGAGGGACCCATCTTCTATACTACCTTCAGTGCCTCTTGCTCTATACTATACTAAAGGCAGGTTACACCGTAGAACTCAATGACCTAGACGTATACATATTATATACAAAATTATTATTTATATATATTAAATATTATTATTTTATATATTATATAAGGAATTATATTTATAACGCTTGTACCACTTGGGATGGGCCGGTTGAGCTATCTACTTGAATATGTAATAATGTTTTATAGGTATCTCAAGTTTTTAAAAAGCATTATCATGACGTCATAACCTGAAATGATGACATCATAGTTTTTTACCTAGTGGGTCTCGTAACTTTCCCAACATCTCGTGCTTTGCCAAGTTTTATTTTAATTCCACTAAACTCTTGTGCTTAGAATAGGATTTACTTGTTATTATTCGTGTATTTATCTGAGTTAGAAGCAGATTTGTATTTCTATTAGATATAGATTAATAGGTTGGAGTGAAGGCCATATATCCGGCTGAGTATACACCTGACGTGTAGTTTATCATATACAAAGTTCTCTATTCACTCGGCCCAGTACTGCGTGACGTGACGACACGGGTCAGCAAATATATAAACTTCCTCAATGCTTTAAAATTTAGTTAGATTAACAATAGTTTGACCTGTGCAATACGATCTCAGGGTAACTCTTGCAAACTTTATACATTCTTGTATTGAATCTGAATCCATTGTGAAGATATATTTAATGCTTACAAATAATTTGCTTAAAAGAAGCTCATGGTTATATGGCTTGGATTGTTACTCTATGAATGTATTGAAACTTATGGCGCGGTCGAATCCACGGCCTTCTAGAACATTTGATCACCAAAACTTTTTTTATAATTTTGTTTCTAAATTTTCAGTAATTAGCCGGATTGTGAAATGAGCTATTTCCGTTATCTGCACGCTCTTTTGGTTATCTCAAAGAGTATTTACATTCACTAACGATTTATTTTTAATCTAACTTGGTACATACATAACTACTGTTAGACGTCAATGTTATCTACCTGATTTGTGTTATATTTGAATGTATTAATGAAATTAGCACAAATTGTTATTATTTGCAGTCAACAACACCACAACAAAAGGTATTCGTATGTACGTATTACGTACATGTAATTATTGAAAATAATTAGCATGTTTATATATTAATAAGTTTTAATATTGCCTAAAATCCGGCTATTATTGAAAAAGTTTGTTGTGATCCAATGTTCTAGAAGGCCGTGGATATTCGACCGCGCTTAGGTAATATCGAATATTAATCCAATTACAATTATATTAGAGACAAAGATTTGATCCACTACAAATTATACTGTTTGACCGTCCTAAAATTCAGGTAGAGTACTCAGAACCTTTCTTTATCATAAGAATTCGCTGAGCTAATTCTCTATACTTCGCACTGGCTCCGCACGTCTTCAAAATGTAAAAATAACATAATTTTTATTGTAGTGCGTCTTCTGATTAGTACCGTTTGTATTCAGACAGTAAAGATGCGTTTTATAGCCAGCGGTTACCTATCCGGATACTGATTTTGCTCAATGCTGGTTAACATCGGTGCTGTTACAAAAACTGTAGATTTACTTGCCGTATTGTAACTTAGTATATTTATTTATTTCTCCAAAAGTTACATTTGCGCCCGATTTCAACTTAATTAAAATATTTTTTGATTTTTAACAATTTATTAAAAAATCTGTGTAGGTTATTTGATAAATATTAAACTTCTGCTGATTTAGAAGTGAAATTGATTTAAAGTGAAACTTTATAATGAATCTACGCTCCTAATAACAATTCGATTCCAATAGTTATGCTATTTTAGGAATTGTCAAAATATTTGCTGTCATTAATAGCAGGCAGTGACGGCATACTAATAGTTTCATAAAAACACTACTACAGTCTATCGTTTAGTTTAAAAATCTTGACAGGTCAGTTTAGACACTACTGATTCTTATGAAAAAAAATCCCTGCAAGAAGGGAGCGGGAAAAAACTATATAAATAAATCAGGTTATTTTACCCGTATTTTCTTGGCGATGGTTTTTTTACATTTCTTTTGTGTAGTTTTATTTTAAAATATCATTTAAGATTAATTTGAAAGTAGTTTTCAAAACGATGTAATCAAAAGAAGAACCACAAACAAAGTGAACGATTGGCGGGAGAAGAAGGTTTTTTCCCTACAGCGGTTATTGTGGTAGGAATTTTTTTCTCTTTTTAAGTGAGAGGTTGGCAGCGGCTTCTCTGATTGGTCAATCCCCAAAATACTTATGCCCATGGGGATTTTTAAACTAAACGATAGACTGTAAACATAAAAGTTTAGATTTGCACCAAGTATGAACTCTCTCTACCTGAAACACATTGTGAGCTAGATGATAAGTAACACACACACATACGATCTGAACATTTAGTAAAATAATTGTGGTGCGGAGATGCGCAGGCCGGGCGAATAATGTTTGCAATGCTTTTTTGCTGAGTAATTCAAATCTTGCTCAAGTTATCAGTTCACACTTTACAACCTGAGCAATATCATTACTTCGTGTTACACAATTATTTTTTGGGTTTTTTTATCAAAGGAAATGCGCATGTACATTTCACAGGTTAGATACAACTCTGGTAATCCAACATCGACGCTGCAAAGCAATTTTGGCGCTCCTATATAGCTCAGTTCATGCTAATATTAAAATAATACTATATGTAGAAGGAGCACAGGACCGTAAACACAATGTAATTCCACTGATAACACGAAAGCCGGTTGAGTGGTGCAACTAAGTAATGCTGCCAACCCGACAACAAAACATTATTTTAAATATGTGTCATAAATATCTATTAATGAAGAAAGATCGTAAAGAACAAATATAATAACTTAACCTGCTGAGTATTTAATAAAACTGGTCTTAGATGGCAAAAAGGTGGCGGAATACAAGAATCTACATTTAGTTGACGAGGACTACTTTTAATATAATTTTAATAAATACGTTAAACTACAAATTAAAATGCTTTAAATATTGATAACAAGTAATAATTAATGGGGCATATGGAAAATAAACAGCTTTCTAAACGGGCTTTAAAAAGAAAAAAAAGTATTAAGAAAAGTAGTAATCAAATAATGGTTCAACTATGTGACATACTTGCCAGGTGATCAATCGCTCTCTATTATACCCATCACATTGCTTCTTATCAACGGTTAATAAAGAATTAGTTGCAAAATAGTCAGCTTGTTTATAAACACGTAAACTCAATATTTAACAAAGTATAGAATATGCTGATTCTAACAAGTATTCTCTAATGAAATACCTAAATAGGACAATAACCTGAACACTGTAACCTGACTGTACCTGTCCACAACACACTCGCCATCCTTGTGTTCTGCTAACCTTGTCTTTTCTTTCGTCGCTAATTTGATTAGAAAGTCATTTATTTGTTTCTCGTAAACATCTAAACAGATTTACTTATTCTTTTTTATTCGAGTTAAAAGTATAAATATTTTCTCATTAAAATGAAGTGGAATTGATTTTTAGAAATTATAATTATTGGTTTCATTTCTCTTTGATTGGTTTTACATTTTGTTGGTGAGAAAGTTTGGTTTTAAACTGTTATGTTTATTGTTATTTATACTGAAAATGTTTCTTGTAATGTATTTACCTTCCATGCTCCCTGCTTAATATTTACTTTATTATTTATTCTATTTACTACTCTGTTTACTACTATTTAATACTCTATTTAAAAAACAGATTAATTACACAAAATCTATATTTTTTAAATAATATATATACTAAGCTTTTCGACTAAAAATTAACAATATAAAATGTAAATAAAAATACAAATTTACAAACTACTTCATATGCATCTTGGTTGTTTTGGTAGCTATGTTTAAAACCGTTAAAAACTGTTACATTAAGAATTTAAAAAAAATCGTGTTACCAATAATTTTGTTGAAAACCAATATTTTTAAACTAAATTAAGATTTAAGATTTAAGAGTTTCTTATTATATTTTATATCCTTTAAATATTATTTTGGGTAAACTGATTTTTTTAAATTCTTCAATGTAACATGTCTTACAGGTTTTTTAAACATAGCTAATCAAACCATACCAAGGTTCAATATGAAGTAGTTTGTAAAATTGTATTTTTATTTTATATTTTGTTAAACTCTGATGATGACTATTTTTAGTCGAAAGTTAGTTATTATATATTTAAAAAATATAGGGCTTTTGTGTAATTAATCTGTTTTTATTTATATATTTTTTTATAGTCCACAAAAAGAAACTTTTAATTACTTCTATATTATGCTAATTACTTTATTACTACATTAATTACTACTATTACTACAATAATTACTACTATGATTACTATTTACTCTATTTACTCTGTTTACTACTATTTACTACTATTACTACTACTATTTACTCTGTTTACTACTATTACTTCTATTTACTACTGGTTACTATATTACTATTTACTACTCTGTATTTACCCTCCCTGCTTTCAATATATTACTCTCCCTTTCCTCCTCCACCAATGACATTCACCTAGAAAATGTTTACCTGTATTAACATACTGTGTGTTAGTATTAGTGTGGTTCTTCAATTAATATAAAGTATGTTGATTTTATTTCTATTATATTAGTATCTATACATAGATTACTCTTAGTATGTTCTTGTAAGTATATTTGTATAGTATATTTTTAATCAGTATGGAGAATACTACTGGTATTAGTACAAAGTATATTTTAATTACAAATAAAATTTATTTATTTTTTATACATAATTGGTTACCAAGGAAATAAATAATTAATTAAAAGAAGAACTAAAATTAATCTTAGATTTTTAAATTTTCATTTCTTTATTGTTAAGTTCCATAGACTATTATATAGTACGACACAGGCTAAAAATCATTAACAGCGCGCCAAAATCGTGAGGGAGAATTCTATTGGTCAGACCGACCCCGCTCTTTCCCCTCCACCTCATGCCAACTCGGTATAAAAATACCTTTTCGTAATAAAATCATAAAAAGGAACACTGGTTGTAAATATTTGAAACCTTGCGTCGCTTTATCGTGCTCATTGATCTGTTTGATTTCGTTTCGTTTATTCCAATCTGTTCCAATTCATTCAATTATTGCAAAGTTGTAATATGATCTGAGTGCCTATATTTGACGCTTGGACATTGACGTATTCTTCAAGCATTTCTTGCTATTTGAGTACAGCGCTGGTTCTGTGCTCTGTCAACCAAAAGACAGCATTTTTTTGAAAAATGCCATGTCTTTCATAGATGACAGTCTTGACTTTTTTAAGTCTTGAATGCATATTGTGTCATATATTTTTTAATATGAAACACTACGCATTCAATTATACAACTTGACCCAAAAAGCAGTTTGTTTGGAAAAAAGTAATTATAGCTGACAATTTATTTAAATCGTCAAACTTTATCAAAGAACTATTATGATCCATAGCTTACGTAATTAACAACTTTAACTCACTTAATTCATACTTCCGAACAAATTTAAGCAAACTTAGTTGGATTTTTATAAGATAACAATATTCCTTCTTAAAAAGTAAAATAATTTTTAAAAATAAAAATACGATATCAAATAAAAACAAATAAAAAGCAAACATAACCTGACTTTCAGTGTTGCCAGAGTAGGGATTTTTTTTTTTGTTACATAAAAGAAGGGATTTTTTAATTAAAAAAAGAGGGTTGAAGCATTGAGATTTTGGCGGGGTGTCAATTGATTTTAGCCGGTGTGTCGTATTATAATCAATTTATTTTTTAAATAATTTATTTTTTATTATCATCGATTTTTAAAAAATAAAAATTATAAACAATATATGTCTTTTAATGACAGATATAAATAAATAATTTTAAAATTAAAAACCAACTTTAATAAACATTTTAATTAATATGTTAATAAATGAATGGACAAAATAAGACATTTTGATTTTTTAGTATGTGGGAGTTATTGATATTACCTGTCATTGACATTTCATCCGGTAAGTTTGTTTTGACCCTTTCTCGGTAATAATTAAAATTGCTTTTATTCATTAAGCTGATTTCATGGCAAATGAAAGTCAAGTGACCTGACCGAAAAAATTGCCAAAAGTATAAAAAGGGTTAATTAGATTATCGATTTTTAATTTGTAAAGAATTTTTTTTGTGTTTATTTGTGATTATTTTTTTTAAATTTTTTTAAAAAAGGACGGAGTTGTTATTATACATGATTAAAGTTTTTTTATTTTAGGCAAAATTAGTATTTTTAGCTTTTAACAAATTTTGTACGGGTTATTTTGTTGAGATGAAAACTTGGTGCTCATTAGGTAAATAACTTTAACATTGTTCGTGTACTGTACCTGTATGGGGATGCTAACATGTTGAGTACTTACAGAAATTATTGTATCAGTGAGATTTACTACGTACGCACAGCGTATTTAACAGGCGATCGTATTGCATACGTATACAATACGATCAACTAACTTCACGGTTCTTACAGCGTATTTGTTTAATTGATCGAGTGAGATTACGTGATTACTGATCCCGCCAAACATGCGTTTTTATAGTGAGGTTCACTTTTGGTTATAAGGAAGTTTAAAACAAATATATATTTAATTAAGTTGTGATTTCTTTGCATAATAATAAAGTTACACTAAAAAAATAATATTCCAAAAGTTATTTGATCAAAAACGGTAATATTGAAGTGAAATAAAGTTTGACGAGAAGGTTATCGTTAAATACGATCGTCTCTAAAGGTACATACAGCGTATCGGGGGATCCATTTAGATTCCACCTTCCTAGTTTTAGCGTATACGATCGGATCCCCTCCGCATGGTTCATACAGCTAATATTACCGTATTGAGATATCGTATCTCATACGATACGCGGATCTAGAAATGTGTGTGAACGTACTAATTATTAAGATTCAGTTGTTTGCTTTCCTATTCCTTATATGAAGGAGAAAGCATAGTAACTATAACGTATTTGACAGCTTATTTACAATTTTAGACGAGACGAGCTCTCAGATTATTGATCATTTCTTGCGTTTGAGATTACCGTTTGAGTCGATCAACCAAAATTATTTTGGTCAGTAAAATTTAGCATAAAAGGCCTTAGCCGACCAGGCTTATGTTGGCCCTGTTTATATTCATAAACCAAGTAAAATAATGGTTTACTTGGGAATTGGTTCCTCTCTTCTTTGCTCAAAGCATTTATCTGAACTACTTTAACCGCTTCTCGACGTTCTGTCTCTCGTTAATTTAATTTAACCTCTTGAATGTATAATGATTACATATGCAATCGCTTTTAGCACAGAAAGTAATTAAAATTTGCATCCCTAATGAGTCTCGATGGTAAAAATATTACTTTATCAAGTGGAGGAACAAACATTGCATGACTTGTCGGATAATAAAATCGTTAAAAATTGTACTTCTTTTTAAATTATTGCTTTTTTAATATTTATGACTGTAATAACTCATTATGTTGTGTATTGCGGGTATTTTGAATGACTAATGTGTAGTATTAATATTAATATCTGGTGCAAAATATGACTGATGGCTTGGAATTAAAATTTAGCTTCAAAGTAGTGTGCTTGAATATGTTTTTACTTTTCCTCATTTATACCGTAGGTGTATAGAAAAAGTAGAAAAAATCCGAAACCGGGATGTTACGGGAATTATCTTATTCAGGTGTTTTAAGGCCTCCTGGGTGGTTATAATAAAGTTGCCTGTCTGTATGTGTGTGTGTGTATGTTATCATCGTAGCTTCTAGTGTATTTATGCTAGAGGGTTGAAGCTTTGTAAAAAAAATAGTCGACCACTGTAGTATGCTATTCAGAAAATAATTTTTATCTACTCCTTGTACTGAAGTTCTACTTACAGTCTTGTTATCTCACACTGTAAATGTACTTTTACTCCCTAGGGAGGAAAAGTGAAAGTGTTGCCAACTTGACAGTTTTTTTTTGTTAAATTTTTAGGAATTTTAGAAAAAATTCAGGATTTTTTTCGGTGTTATGTTGGTACTACGGGTAGAAATGTTTAAATTACAAATATAGTATTACACATTATTCTATTGACAGCTTACAAGAAAATAATTTGAAGATAGTGGCTTTATTCTCTCTACATCAGAGTAATTGACATGGTAAGAATAAACTAAACTAACACAATAACAATTAAGGAGCTGAAGAATATATTAATAGTTGTTAAATTAGTTCTCTAGTCGTAAATAAAATTTAATATGCAACAAGGGATGAAAGTTTTCAGCTCTCGTATTATCTTCCTCGTCAAGCCTCGGGAGCCAAAATGTTAGTTAACTCCCTCGGCAAGCCTCGGGAGTTAACTAGTTTATCTCCCTCGGCCTACCGGCCTCGTGAGCTAATGAAGTTTCCTCCTTCGGCGCTGCCTTAGGGCAAAATTTTAACTTGAGCTGTAAAACTTACTTTCATCCCTTGTTGCATAAATAACTATTTTGATGACGCCATTATCCCGCAATAATGACTCAGCAAACATTTCAAAAAATTATTAAACGCGGAAAAATTATGCGATAAAATTCAAATTTGGCACGCATGTAGCTATGTATAATACTAACATTTGTGCTAAGTTTCATCTTATTATCAAGTTTAGTTCAATTTTTATTAAATGACATGTGTACGATTTTTAAAAAATTACAAATAATGATAAACAGTAAGATTTGGTAATAAATAAATACACTAAGTTTCGTTTCAAAACGGCTATTACATACATGATTTTTGTTGGATCATAAAAGTTAAGCAGCATTGAGCATGGTCAGTGCAGTATGGGTGACCGCTAAGAATAAAACGGATGGCTTTACTATCAGAGGATGTGCAAAACAAGTCCGAGCACATGCTGCAGTATAAATTTGGCTAATTGCATATTCTGAGGACGAGTAAAACAATTCTGAAGCAGGTAGGATACTTATAGACCAAGAGCCCAGGGGTATTTTGTTAATAAAAAGTGTAATGGCTAGAACCGGTCTCAATTTTTCGTAAATACCTTCCTGACCAAGGATCTGTAATTCTGCAGACTCGTATCGGATGGGTGTCCCTGGCAGAACGCACTTTAGGGGTCAAAGGTTCTGCCTGGGACACCTATCCGATACGAGTCGGCAGAATTGCAGATCCTCGTTCAGGAAGGTATTTACGAAAAATTGAGACCGGTTCCAGCCATTACACTTTTTATTAACAAAACATCCCTGGGATCTTGGTCTATTACAATAATAAGAGATAAAAAGTAAAAACAAGCTTATTTTGCTAAAAACAGAGCTGATTTTAAAATAAATTAATTAGCCAACTGTCCTAATACACTGCATACAGGAAAGGAGAAATACCTGGATATGCATCATACTTCGTTACTAGGGACTGAAAGCTATACTCGAAGTAAAGAGAAAACAGTAGAGTAAGACAAAATTCGTCGTCTTGAGTTAATAACTAGAATCAATGACAAAGTTCCATGCCAATCTTATTATAATTAAAAAAGATGATTGGAGATCTGCATCAACCCAATCTTATGATTGATGACTTAACAAGAAGAAGCGACATGCCTTATTAAGTAGACCGCATGGCGGGAGCTGGCTAGCAAGATTTTTCCAGAATCCGTTCCACAGGTTATATTATATCAAAATGTAAAATTATTTGCTACTACTCAGTTTAATATATAAATATTATATAAGATATATATATATATATATATATATATATATTATATATAATATATAAATATATAATATATATATATATATATATATATATAATAATATATATATATATAATTATGTATATATAATATATATATATATATATATATATATAATATATATATATATATAGTATACTTATATATATATATACATATATATATATATATTATATATATAATATATATATATATATATTATATAATTATATATATATTATATATAAATATATCTTAGATTTCTAATTACAAGCCTTTCCACGTTGGTATATATGTGAGAGTGTGATATAGCTGTTCAGTGAGATGAGTAACCGTTTCAAGTAGTTGGAATATTTATATCTGTCGTATTGACAGATTTATGTTCAAATTCAACCTTGTGTTTTAAAGTCATAAGTTTATTGACTCTCTGTAATCTTCAAGTTATAAATTTAAAACCTAATACGCAGTGAAAAGACATGATTCAAATGTTTTTAAATTTCATTTATTATTGTTTGAGTATTTGTTTAACAGCTTAAAATTATTTTTTTAGTCATAAATTCAATAAAAATGTCAATTCTTTTAAAGTAGTTTTACGTCATATTTTTATAATAATAATTCATAAAACCTTTCTGTGCCGCCAAGTCATGTCCGTTTTAGTTGAAGACGGTTATTTGCGTTTTAAAAAGAAGTTGCAATATAGTATGTAACACTAAATGGCCTTATTTAAATTGAGAGGCAATCATCAGCTTCTTATTGGCTGCGTGTTAGAAAAGAGAACCAATAATAAACTTATTCAACTCTAGAGGTATAGTTGGCAAGGGTTATAAGGATGTAGTTCCTGACTATATCGTACCCTTATCTTTTCATTTATTAATTAATTCCTTTTGATTACTCTTGGATCTATCTGGTAAGTAAAACTGCTGCAATTAGGGCAAGTGCTAATATCTGTTATAATTAATAATCAGGAACACCTGGATTGTATGATATCTCAAAATATAGCAAAACAAGCTATACAACTTGTTCACACCGCTTAGAAGAAGAAGCTGAGGATTATATATCAATTTAAGTTATGAAATTTAGTATTGCCAACCTAACAACGTCACTATGAAATGCCAACTGTCTCCAATCGAAACAGATATGACTCGGCGGGACAGAAACGTTGATTTTCCTTTTTTTACCAAAGACTCGGCGCGGAGATTTTATGGTAAGATCCTATGCTTGGGAGATAACGGAGCCTATTGTTAGTAGAAGATTTATTATGGAGTTAAAATATGAGGTCATCAAGCTTTTGATAATTTAAAATGGCTTTTGGCTTTTCATGGAAGGTTTTATAATTTAAGGTTTTAGGCTAGGAGCTAAATCGAATGAGACTAGCATCAGCTCCATTTGACGATTTTTTAAGACACTACTTGCATATATTCACATAAATTTCTCGTATAAATAAATTTATGAGTTTGGTATATCATGTAAATGTGGGTTTAATATAGGCTGCCAATTACATACATTGTATATGTATGTATGTATGTATTGTTGACATATGTATGTATGTCTCAATATACATACATACATGCTGAATGGAATGCAAGGAAAGGTGGCCAAAATAATAATTATTACATTATTATTTTGCTATAAATACATAGCAAAATATAAACATATAATACTAATATATAAACAAATAATAACAAAAGAACTAAGAATACAATGTTTTGTTATTAACAAATAATATGCGGTCATTGAAAGGCTCCAAAGAGGCAGACGCCACGATACAATCACTGGAAGGCACCAAAGGCAAATGCCGCTGTGAGGGTACTGGAAGGCTCCTGAGAGACAAACGCCGTGCAGCGGCAAATTTGCTACTCGCTGAGGCCGGGTAGTGCCTATGTATTGTATGTTTCCTTAAACTAGCCTTCCTTCGCCTTTTTTTCCTTGAAAAAAGAGGGTTAGATGAAAAGAAATTTACCGGGTATATAAGAGAATTATTATTAAACAACCCTCTGTATAATATAGTTGAATTAAAAAAAAAATATTATTAACATATAATAATAATAATAATAATGCCCGTTTTAGGGCCTTTTGGCCCTTCAGGGTATTCGCCCTGCGGGAACCACCTCGGGTGGGTCACATTTACTATGCTCAAAGTAAAGCTTAAGTTGGCGAAATAATTTTACACCAAAGTCAATTCATAAAAACTGAGAGCATAGCCCGGGCTGTGATCCACGGACCTCCGGTGCTAAAGTCCAGTACTATACGACCGCGGCTATGGAGACAAATTATTAACATAGTGGAATTTAAAAAAAATTGGTTATTAACATTTTTTATGTATTTTGACAATTAACTTTGTATATTGAATTGTATTTTTTAAATAAATCTTATTTATTTATTCAAACTATTTAAGTGACAGCATTCCTCTTAGAACTTGTATGAAAGTAAAGAATTTTGGAGTGTGGAAGTACCACTATTCTGTTTTGGTCAGAATAGTTTGTACTTTTCTACAGCAGCAAGTACAACACTAAAAGTCATATTATTTTTAGATACCTAAGTCCAAGATCATAAAAAAATAACTCTAGAAATTACCTATGCATACTATCCACATGAAAGTAAATTGTTTTGCTGGGGAAAATACTAGGTTTTCGTGAATTAACACGTTAGCAGAAAATAATATCTAGTTAATATCTGAGTTATATACTATTCTAAACCTTAACATGAAACAGAATATAATTGTTTCATTATTGAAAATGCAAACTCATAAAAATCGTTTTGAAGGAGATCCTTTTTAAGCTATAACTATAAAAACGATACAGAATAAAGCAGTCTTTATTGTGTTTGGACATCATAAGCTATTTCTTCCATGGGATTTCATAATTCACCACCGCTTAGCATTAAAGAGATTAACTTAAGAAAATCTTTATAGCGCTGAATAAGAAAGGTAGATATGTTTATCAAGTTTTCTCTGGCTTGAAGTTACAAAGTATTAAATCATAACGCTACTCTTTTTTAAAACATTTTTCATTGTTGTTTATATTTTTAAGGGGCTAAGCTTCCAGGTAAAAAATAAATACAAGCTGCCAGCTATAGTTCTAAGCTTCCCTACCTCACATGTCTAAAACCTTTTTACAAATGGGCCACCATGCTGATATCTAGAAACCTTCATAAGCCACCTGCATGTATGTCAAACTGTTAAGTGGTGAAGATATCTTACTCCCAACATACACCAAACTAGCAGTACAACTTATTGAATGGATACGTTTGTTATATTATCAATTTCTGGCGTTGCGTCGACTTTTGGAAATTTCGAAAGTATGAGGATAATTCTACCATAAATTTTGTTCGGAATAAAATAAAAGGCTACCAGCCTGTATGATGTCAAGTACTTGTTTTACATCCCAAACTCAAATTGAAAGTAGAGTTCTCAAAGTCTTGTTTTTGGACCAACGCGAGACAAACTGTTTTCTGTCGTTTCTATAAAGACGATAAAGGGAAATTTAAAAACTCGGGAAAAATTACTTTCAGCTAAACCTTCTGGAAAGATAAACTCTTCCACGGCATCCCGTAACAAGATCTGAAGCCATAAAAACCTGTATCAGTAAAAGAAGAATAAAAATGTTTATAAGCGGTGCTAAACTGAATAGAAAGGGCCGCCTCAAGGAAAACTCCTGGCACGTCTAGCCAAAGGTTTTCTAAACATAGCGCTATAAAAAAACACCACCCTAATACTAAAATAACACGTTTAAAGTATTATATATGTCAACAAATGCAAACCTACTTGACATGCAACGTATATTTACATAAAAATTACAATAAATATACATATCTAATTATTTCCTTTACACATATTTTAGGTTAAATATCTTAATTTTTTATAATTAAGATATTTTTTTCATTAATATTTTATCCTGAAGAAGTAACTTCTCTTTTTATTACAAGTATTTAGTACTTGTTAAATTTCAAACTAATAATTTTAAAATATTCCCCTAAATATCTTCCCGGTAACTTTCCCTCCCCACATCGGATTCGCTACGTTCATCATCACTGCTTCGAACTCGCTTCACTCTTCTTCAGAATACACAAATCACCAAACTTATACTTCGACTCCTCATCGGACACGCTTCGCTTGACCACATGTAAAGACATTAGTTTTGTTTCCAGCACCAATCTTGCTCAAAGCTGCTTAATTTTGATGATTCAACAAAAATCATGGAATAACCCATCGTTTTTAGAAAATTGAACTTTTTTTTACCCATGATGTCCTACATCCCAGAATATGCCTCAAACAGTGGATGCGAAATGTTGTATTCCTCATTTACATTGACGCGGTCACCACCAGAAGATCTTAATCTTTATGACAATAACCGCGGAAGCCTACGTAGTTAATTATTTTATTAACATCATAATATATGTTTGTAACTACAAAATAATGCTGGTGATATTCTCTCGGTCTGGTAGCCGGATTTTTCAAAGGAAATGCTCTAAAAACTTTATAAATTAACACAGCTTTGTACCAATGTAAATTATGGCGTGCACTGCTGATTTTTGTGGCACTTTATTGTATAAACCAAATTATACAATAGAGTGCGCTTTATCTTTGAAAATACAGAAAAGTGAGTTACGAGTAGTGCTTGATAATTGAGTACCTGCTCTAGTTATAAAGCATAAACCGGATCTTAAGCAACAAATGCATTGTTAAGCACGAAAAAACGGATTCAAAAGGAAATTCGCCCGGCATGCGGACCATTGCGGCAGAGTTATTTTATTAGGTGCATTAGCAGTCTTATGATTTATTTTCCTTTGTTCAAGCACTGGATAACCGAATAATTAAAAGCTGTCTCTTTCAAGAAATTAATATGTGGGGAACTTGGGTGTTTTATTAGTACTTCATACTTCTCTGCTGCTCTTTCCCTAATCTATATTAAAAAACAAAAATATTTGATATGTTATTGAAGTGATGAACGATCAAGGTACGCTTATCATTTAGTTTTGGAAGGAAACATTTATTTTTATCTCATTTCTTTTTCTTCTTGTTCTGTTACAACACTAAAGGGTTAGTTTTCTTATCTATGTTTTCCTTACATCACGAAAGTCATTATGATTAACTTAGTTCCACCCTTTCTTAGTTTTATCTTTAGTTTTCCACCTGCTACTTTTAATCTGATTGTTTGTATTTATAATTTAAAGTAGGGCTAATTAAAATTAAACTTAAAAAATTACCAGACGTTGGATAAACAAATAAATATTATTTACTTAGTCACCTGGCATGACGCTCTGTTAACTCACATCTTCAATGCATTTCTATCAAATCAAATATTCGTGTCGATTCATCTTTTGTAGCCATCTCTCTGCACTTCATTTCTTTATCTTAGTCTGGGTCTGCCCTTCCTTGGTGTTTCCCTTAATGTTCTCCTTCCGTTCTCATTACATGACCATCGGACGGGAGGGGGTTAATTTATATTTACCAATCGGTTCCTGGACGTAAAGAAGATCATCAATAACATAGAGAAAAATTTATATTTCTATAATTTAGTCAAACATATTAACCATACAGTATCATTGATAAAAATTCTGGCGCGGTGGTCCGCATGTCGGGCGAATTTCCTTTGGATGCGTGTTTCCGTGCTTTTTACATTATATAAGTTTACAACTACTAAATAAATAATTCCGGCGCGGTGGTCCGCTGTCGGGCGAATTTCATTTAGAATGCGTTTTTCCGTGCTAAACAACCCATTTTTGCTTATGCAAGAACCATGCCTATTGCGTGGTTCCGGTTCATGCTTTAGAACCTAAGCAGTTACTCAATTGTCAAGCACTGAGTAATGCACTGCTCTTAACTCATTTTGTCTATATTTTTCAAAGGAAATGCGCTAAAACCTTTAAAGAAAACTGACTAAGCTTAAAGATAAGTAACTAAGCTTTAAACTAGTGCAAATAATAGTGCGTACTTCTAATTTTAGAGGCATAGTTTTGTACAACCAACTGGTTAATTATGCGCATTTCCTTTGGAAAATACAGACAAAATGAGTTACGAGCAGTGCTTGACAATTGAGGAACTACTTAGGTTCTAAAGCATGAACCGGAACCACGCAATAGGCATGGTTCTTGCATAAGCAAGAAATGGGTCGCCCGACAGCGGACCACCGCGCCGGAATTATTTATTTAGTAGTTGTAAACTAATATAATGTAAGAATTATAAAAATTATCATTCCCGCCAGGATTGTTGTTAAGCACGGAAACACGCATCCAAAGGAAATTCGCCCGTCATGCGGACCACCGCGCCAGAATTTTATTATTATTTTTTGTTTAAAATTTCTCTTTATTGGAAACATTTTTCTCGTGAAGGTATTAATATTCCCCTGGGCGCTGTCTCCCCTTCTCTTATCATATGGGTAAGATAAAAATCAATGAATCACCTTAATTAACCTTTAGCTTGTAATAATTCTTATTTTTGTAAGAGGTTATCTAATCTGTACCATAAATCTCTGAAGGGCTTCCAGAAATAGACATTACTCTTAAATATAGCAGCCTAAAAACTTGAGTGCAACATTTAACACGTAAGGTTCAGTTTGTTTATCATACTTTTACTCTTTATCATCGAAGAGATGTTATCACGGAGACTTTTATGTTATGTTACGGAGACTTTTATCTAATCATCCGTACAATCTGAACGATCCAAAATATTCTGTTATCGAAATTCAGATAGCTATTGTAGTTTCAATTAAATAACCCTTAGCATAATTTTCAACTGCTAAGTTTTCCGACATTAAAATTTGGTTAGCAATCATAGCTTCGTAGGATTCCGTGGTAGACATGAAAATGCACGTCTTCCGGTGGTGACCACATCAATGTATAGATGAAGAATTATCCATAATTATCCATAATATTTTCAGGAGATTATGGATTTTACAATGCTCTAGGAAACTGTTGAGTTTTGTAACCATTGTAAACTCGTGTACGATGTTCTGAATCTGTGAAAACGCCTTCAACAGTAGATTCGAAAATTAGAATTGTTCATCTATTTGACGCCGTCACACCTAAATTTTCACAATTATAGAATCTTCAGTTATGATTAATAAATAAATAAATTTTCTTTATTGATATGAATACAACAATAATGCGTATAAATCAATCGTCATTTTCGGATTAATCTTAAAACTACCATGAAATTTAAATAAAACAAATAAATATACAAATAAATGAACAATATAGCACAAGACAAACACACTGCAATATGACTTATAAACATGTTTTTGGTAACTAAACATTTATTAAATAATAGCTTAGTTATTACAATTGCACTATAGTGCATTTGTAACGCATAAGATAAAATTCCATATAAATAAAAAATTCCATATAATAAAATAAAATAAAATATACTATTTAAAGTACTATACTATTAGCTGAAACGTCTAAAATTATTAAATTTGAGATGTTTAAAACTATAACAAAAATAACAAACAAACGAACTAACTAAAATAAATACTTTCCACAATAAATTAAAATGTTTAAGGTTAAATAACTATATATGTATAAAGACTGCAGTTGACTAGATAATAATTTTACACCATAATAATCTTTCAGACTTGTTAAGTATTTTGGCACGAATTATGTCACCTTAATAATAATAATAATAATGCCCGTTTAGAGCCTGGCGGCTCATCAGGGATAACCCCTGCGGGAACCACCTTGGGTGGTAGTAGCAACCGTTACGCTTAAAGTGAATTCTTAAGTTGGCGATAATTTATCTAAACAATAATCTTCTATAAACTGAGAGCGTAACCTGGGATGCGAACCCAGGTCTTATGTCACCTTAAGATCTTAAAATAAATACTTAATAATTGATGAAAATGAAATAAAAAATCGGGTTCTGGTTACCTCATAGCTTTTTCCTACCAATGACATTACTTTTCCTGTACCTGCGTCATAAATTAGGAAAATTAAAATAAACAAAATTTATCATATCTTATATGACATATAAAATCAGGTAAAATCTAATAAGCGATTGTTGTATTGTATCTTATATACTGAATCATGTCCGAGAACTAACTGAATATCTCAGTTGGTTCTGAGATATTCAGAACCAACTGTATATCTCAGAATATTCAAAATATTCTGAATCTCAGAATATTCGGAATCTCAGAATAAGTACAAACGCAGTGGTAACATGTCAATCCCATCTATGTTTCAAACATCTAACACATTATGTTTTTCATAATCACTCCTTTATTTAATTTTCTGGTCATTTTAACAAAGGGTATGGAGTTTTACAACAAAAGAAAATAACACGGGCGAAAAGACGTTTCCAGCTGAGTAAATCCAAGCTAAGGACTCCATCCAGAGGTCAGCTGCTTCAATTCCCTTAGAAACTCCTGTTTCTTAGTTTCCAATTGTCTAACGCTTTTAAAAACGACCTTTCAGATTTCTTTGACTGGATTTTTTCAATAGATCTTTAAGTTTAGATCTCCATCCATATGCGTATGCAGGATAAGGTCACTTTTATTAAGTAACACCGTCCATGAGATGGAAATTATGAAAATGGCTAAGGTATTCTGTTTCAATCATCTGAGCCGTTGCCGTATCCTAACGTTTTGTTGTGTTTGTGATCAAAGCTTGAGGGGGTTCTGTTAGCGCTTTATATGTGACATTTTTAAGCTATTAAGTTGAAACTTAAGATTAACAGAGATATTACGATTCTCTCAATAAATTCATAGATTTGCATCAGATCTCTAAACTGTCGATAAAGTTTTCTAACAAAACAAAAAATCTTGCATAAAAGGGATGATGCGCTAAATCGATTTTCCCGTAAACAAGTCACCCCATCGAGGATAATAAATAAAGAAGAATCAGAAAAAATGAGCCAAAAATAAACTGGACGAGCTTGGTACGAACTGCACATATTTACTACAATTGCATTAACTGCGCAGGTCTTAAATTTAGAGGCCAACTTACCTTCCGACGAATGGTTTCCTGTTGTAGGTTATAAACAAATAGTGACAAGTAATATACTTTTTGCTTGTTACCTCCTCGGGTCTTAATATTTTTAATAAAAATAATAAAGCTTAGTCATTAGTATATGTTGCATTTGCTGTGATGTGTTAATGTATGTTTAACTCGTCTTATCCATGTTACATAACCTGAGTCTCGTGTCTTTAGCTATAACCATGCTAGGGAAGGTACGTTTTTTTTATTTCTCTTGTCTCTTATTGCGTTCATAGGGTAAGTTTCCTTTGTTAGGCCAACTGATAATAATTTTTTTTACAAACAAAAGATGAAACAATCCATATAAAACGGATTCTGACGACCGCGGTGGCATTGTCCAACGTTGTTAATAAAAGAAAAGAGATAGTTTATAACTTTTCTTCACAAATAGTGAGTTAATCACAAACGTCCTGCTGATAACTGAGGTCACACTAAAACACTAGCACCTAGTTAATTAAACTTTAACTAATTAAATAGATTGTAAAATGGGATGCTGAGACCCAAAATTGAATTTAAACTGAAACCGCAGAGCTTGAGATATACATTATCCCGCCGGGTACTAAACAGAGGCATTCAAAAATTACGTTAAAACATGATGCGCTGTGTCACTTAGAGCTGGCTGAAGGCAACGAACTGATTTTACTTAAAGCAGTTAAGGACAGTTGTAAAATGTAGAGCGGGGGCTCTCTGGAAAGCCTAAATTAAGAGATTAAGGAAGACTAGATTGAAAAGATTTCATAAAAATCGTATGATATACCCAAGGATGTTGAATAAAGGGGATGACGCATTAAGGAATATTTCTGACCCCATGGAAGTTGTATGAGATAGAGAAATAGGAGCAAACTTACCTTCCCTTAGGTTATAATTAAAAAAGGCGCCAAACGCAGGTTATGTAGCTAAGTTGTTATACAATCTTGGTTGTCGAGTTTGCTTCTCAACTTTCTTCAGTGCTTTCGTTATTACATTTGGTGCTTGTCAAATCATTTGTGCTTATATTTTATATTTTGGACTCTAGGTAGGCTCTTTAATGAGAGTAATTAAAGCTTTACCGTTTACTTTTCGTAGAGAGTAAGTTAAATGTGTTAATATTTTGTCTTTTTTTAGCCTAGTGAAATGTTTTGCTAGTTTTCAAGATTCAATTTTGGTTGTAATGTTCTTAATTTTCCTTAATGTTGTTAATCTTAAGCAATATTAACAAAAAAAAAAAGTTAAAAAGTATGAACTTTTTTCTATTTGTTTATAACCTTCGCTAGCAAAACAATGGGAAACCCATTGAGAGTTAAGTTTGCCTCTAAATTTTAAGACCTGCGCTGTTATAAAGATCATAAGCATGCGCAGTTCTTACCAAGCATGTGCAGTTGGTTTTTGACGTGTGTTTCGTGTTGAATTCTTCTCTATGTTTTGATTTTCGATGAGGTCACTTTGTTGAATGGCAATTCGACTTAGTGCGTCATCCCCTTTATTCAACATCCTTGGATATACCTGACTCTTATTAGCTCACCCAGAGTACAGGAAATCCAATTATATCAGCACCTACAAATACCTAGAAATGTACTCTAATCCTGAACAAGTAAACACAAATAATAATGAAGACTAGAGTATCTTTGTAAAGGCAGTTTTTAATAAAATGTTAACGTCATTTATTAAATAGTTTTTAATAAATGCGTTGTCAATGAAATAAAATAAATATTTTAATAATAATAATATTTCTTTATTTCATAAAATTATTACATTACAATAAATAGAAAAAATAAAATACATTTTACAATAATTTTATTTATTATTATTTTATTTGGTTCTGTCTTAGTTTGGTTTGAGCAAATTATTTTTATTCATAATATGTGGTAATTTATTTATTTATTAAAATACAAAAACAGACACAATGTGTCCAAAAACAATGTTAAAATACAAGAAACAAAATAACATAAGTAATGAATAAAGTTAAAAAAGAAGAACATAAGTAAATTTAAAAAAGAGGTTGATAATAATTCAAATATAGATTTTTAAGGGGATAATAATAATATAATTTATAATATTTATAATATATTTATAATTTATGAAACCTGCTCCTTTTCTTCGTCTCTAAAAAGCAATAATACTTAAACATGGAGTTGTAGTTTTAGTTATTAAATATCTCTATTGTTTACTTTATTATAAATTATATGTCTGTTATTATTTCATAAATTCATAGCTGTAATTTTACTGATTATTCATTTTAATGTTTCAAATTATTATTATTTTAGTTTTGATTAAAGTAATTCTTTCTTCAAGTTTATATTATTTTTTTATTTACTATAATACCTACTTATACACTAAGTTTAAAATGAATAAAAATTAAAAAAATGTAACAATTAAATTAATAAAAATTATTAAATTAATGTATAAAAAAAATTATAAAAATTTTTCATCGGATCTAAAACAAATTCAATAGTGAGTAAAGATAAGAATATAATTAATATATTATAGTTTTCAAAGAGTTTACTGGAAACCTTCTCTTATCCATTTATCCACTTCCTTCTTAAATTCATGGACAGGTTTAATTTTATTTATTAATCAAATTTGACACAATATAATTGTGCGAGAGACACCAAGGAAATGTAACAAGCAAAATGCAATGCTACATCAGGAAACTGTTCTATCATTCGACATTCGTCATACTTGATGGCTCGACATAATGTCATGTACCACTCTGTTTCGTTACGTCTCTCTCCACTCTCGCCCAGAGCCAGGCTCTGTCGGCTGAAACAGAGTGGGACATGACATTATGTCGAGCCATCAAGTATGACGAATGTCGAATGATGGAACAGTTCCCAGATGTAGCATTGCATCTTGCTTGTTACATTTCCTTGGTGTCTCTCGCACAATTATATTGTGTCAACTATTCATGTTTTGCAGAACTCGGTAGTATCAAAATTATATAATCAAATTTACTTGATTAACTTTACTCAATGATCTAGGTAGCGGCAGTAAAATACAATTTTACAGAAAATTGTTTGTTTATATGTGTATGTGTACTAAAGTAATATATAAACCAAGTAGGGAAACTCCTATACTGACCCATGTAAAAAAATTCAGATCTGTCCGATCAGCTGATAGCTGGCTCAAAAATAAAAAATAAATAAAATTAGAATAACAGCGCATGCGCCTTTTCGGATTTAGGTATTTTTATTTAATTTTATTGTCAACCCTGATAACATTAGGTTAGTTTTTCATTTTATCGTGTTTTATAACTTTATTATGTACGTGATAATTTAATGATTTTGTATTAAATTCTGTTAAATAATTGTTATAATAAATTAGTTAAAGAAAAAAAGAAACTATAGTAAAGGTAAACCACATGTTTTATTAAGATTTTAAAGAAAATTCAGACGACAGTGTATTGCCTTAAAATTGCGATTGCTTTTATTACATTAAACTATAGTAGAATAGAATAACAAGTAATCTCACTCACGTATTTCGGGCTTGCGATATATCGAAAAATGTCAAACGAAGAAAAGTTTAGCCGCTAGGGCTACTTTTAGCGACACTCGTAATCGGGTGAGGTTATGAAGATGTCTTGTTGCCTGTCATGATGAAGGTTATGTTGTTTTTTATTCCTTGTTTACCTGTGTTTATAATAATTATCGCGTGTAAGAATCCAAAAAAGTGTGAAACGTTTGTCTTATTTTACTCTTAATTCTATTGAACTTTGATCTGTTGTTTTCAACAATTTTCACAATCAAAAACATGTGAATTATTTCTCTTTTTGACTCTATTCTATTATCTTTCTTTACGGTGTACCAATTCTAAAAACGTTTACCTTTAATTTTGAGTAACCTATAGTAAAATGGTGATCAGAGGGCGGAGGTGCTGTGTTCAGTTTTGCAATGAAATACGTAAAACTCTAAGGTTTAAAAGGCCGGTTTTATTTACAGTCTCAGCAAAGGTAAGTGGCACTTATAATTAATTACTTTGTAATGATATAGTCAGTGTTCAGGTTAATGCAAAGCAGTTCAATCGGTTTTTCATTGAAATGTTGAGAAATTCATACAGAACTAGAGGAATATACCTTTGTTGAGGTATTTTCATATGGCATCTAAAACATAGCACACAGTTAAAAAACAGTTGACAGTGTAGGAAAATAGTTTTAAGGAACCAATAAGGTTAGCGTGAAATTTTGTGTGTAATTTAACATCTAGGAGTAATCTCATTGGCTCCCTCCCATTATTTTCCCATGCTGTCAACTGATTTTAACCGTGTGCTATACTATAAACATTATACAATGTGAAGTAAACTTTTATGACACTTCATGTTACCTTGTTGTTGGGATAGAATAGTATTCATAATACATATCATACAGTTAGAGTCAAATACAAGTAATATACTTATAAAGAGTCTGACTCTGCCACTGAGAATGAAGCTGAATCCATTGGGTTAAACAATTTTACTCTTTCTTATCATCTGTTTCAATGCTACATCAACGTATGCATATTTCAGAGTATTGCCTTTAAATAATCAAAATTACCAAGCAAAGATAAAAGGAATATATGTATATATATTCCTACGATCAGCTATGCAAATATATTACTAGAAATGTCACATATAATTTGTTTGTAACTCATATAATTTTTTTTTAGAATGTGAGGCAAATGTACATTGAGTGAGAACTAGTTAAGACTAGAGTGGTTTGCGCCTTCCACTTCAAGGAAGAAAACAATATTTGATCCCACAAGGTTGCTACCGCCTCTGGTAATGTATATGAATACTATTACAAAAAGCTATGGCTAAGGATAGGAGCAGTTCTCTCCATGTTTCCAATAAATGTCAGAGGTAAGTATATTTATGAGGCCAAAATGTTTGATTTCATGGCTGGATATGTGTGCAAAAAAATGTGGGTCAAGAGTCCCATGCTGCATTCAAGAGCGATAAACCGGATGAAGGCGTACTTATTGCTCTTAGGGATTTATATTGAACTCTATACATGCCACCAGGTGATTTAAGATCTCCAGTCACCATCATAGGAGCAACCATTAGATATGTTGTCACCAATGACAAAATAATAGAGGCAGAAACTTTTTTTGTATTGCTTGAGCTCGTGGAGAGATGGAACTTCCCTCTCTAGGATGCTCTGTTTATGAAGAGAAGTTGTCTTCATACATCATTGCATTTTATCTTATCAAATACAAGGATGTATCTGATAAGGTTAAGATAGACTCTAGAACAAAGCATGTTAGGAAGGCAAGTAAACTCTCTCAACGATGTAAGCAAAACAAATAAAAGTTTCTTTTAGGGAATATTATATATTCAGGTTGCCCCACATGAAACCAACTATATTTGGATCATAATCGTGGAAATAATATTGTGATGCATAATGACAATAATAATATGTAGGCATAATGACTTATACAATGAAACCACCATATGATGAATAGCGCTCAAGTAAAAATGCATTTAATTATGTAGTTTACGATTTTAATATGGAGTCAATTTTAAACACTAATCTATGGTTTCTATAACTTAATAACGGCAATGAAGAATTCCTCTCTCAATTTTCCAATAATATAGTTTTACAGATGTCTTAAAAGGTGTTCAATACATCAGATTCCCTGTCTTTGAAGTAATATGTATGGTGAAATAAAAGAAGTTATATTTACTGCAAGTTGAAGAGGCAATGAAAGAATCAGGTACCGCTGATACTTGCAACAGCAAGTATCGACAGTACCTGATTCTTTCAGTAATACGTATGGATCAAGGAAACGTCCTAAAGAAGTATAGAATAAGTTATTATTATTAAGTAGAATATACTATTAATACTCTAACAAATACTAGGAACAACAAAAGAAATTATAGTAGAATATACTATACTATACTCTAAAATATTATTCCATATAGAATACTCTTTTGTTCTATAATAATAACTTACTTATTTTAATTACAGGCAATGTATTACTATCAATAATAAATTTAAATCCTACTCAGCAAATAGTTGCTGAGTAGGATAATAATAATTGCTAAAATACTCATATGTTAGGAATCTCATAAATGGGCATTTGCTCCAAATCTCTTTGCAAATTACTGAGTGCTATTTTTGTGTAATGAGACATGTATCATCTTTGAAGAAGCACACATAAAAAGGATAAGCGAGACTTGTACAGATATTTTTGTGCCTCTATCACTGAAGCTGATAGAGCTGACATATCAGCCTGTATCTTTTGCAGGATTATATAATAGTGTGTATCTTGTACAGGAAGATATTGTTAAGATTCTCTTAAGTTTTCTTTCTTATCACATAATTCCTACATCATACATAGTACTACTCCACCTCAATCAAGGCTTTTGAGGTGGGAAAGGGTGTCCTCATCATGCATGTATGATGTACACCAGATACAATATTCAATAATAAGTATTAACTTGGCCATAATATGTGGTTGTAAAATATTAAAATATTCTGCTCCTATTCTCTACTTATGATTTTCTTTTTCAGTTATCTGGCCCTAAATTTATGAAACAATGCAGGCAATAAGGTTCTTGTCTCTCTAACATTCAGTTTGAGATTGTACTGAAACCTACTTCCTTTCACATTTCCTCAAGATGAAATGATAAATCTTTTCCTCAAGAACTTATTCTTTTGACTTTAGCTTCATGCATCACACATTCAGCCTATGTATATATACTGGGTTTAATTATTAGTATATAATTAAATTTATGGAAGCTCATTTAATGTATGCTCTTCAATGATACCACCTTGAAGAGGAAATTAAAGCAAAGTGTTTCCTAATATGGATTTGACATACCCACTTATCCTGTTTCACAGAGTGGACAAACATCATGGATTTACAAGTTGGAATAAATTTTATGATTTTGTACTTAAAGTGCAAAATAGTTGATAATTTATTACAACATACATTGTTTGAATAAATATATTTCACATTTTTACTATGATATCTGTGTTCCTTACTTCTTTATCACCTTCCAATATCATTAAAATATACATGCTGTTTTCTGTATGTACTGTTGTTAATAAAATTAAAAGCTGACCCTGTAAAATTGTCGTACACATAATAATATGTATATTTATACATATTAATATGTATTATAAATTGTTGATAGGGCATGTGACTTGGCCAATGAAGATATTTATGAGATTCTTATAAATGTTTAATAAGGCCTTACACCAATAAGAATATTTAGTAGTTAATATTAAAAGGCAATGCAAGAACCAATCTACATGGAAACCAGATAATGGGAAAAATCGGACGAGCTAATTATTTTTTTCTCAAACAAGTAAAATAATTAAGAGCAACTTATNAAAACCATTAAGTCACCTTCCCTTTCTACCATGAAATGAACAATTGCAATCTATATTGAATTTAAACTATGGAATTGAACTGACTATAATTCATAAATGAAGACATGTTAGACTCGGCAACATACAGACAAGAATAAATATTATCCACAATTATACAAAGATTGACGAAATCAATACAAATTCGTGAAAAACAAGCGACTTAATAACATTATATTTATTGGGCTAATATTGGAATAGAGCTATTGTATTATTATTACTATAATTTGGTCATTAAAACTAGTCCGAGAGTTCACTAACATTAGAACGTTTTTATTTACTAAATTACACTTCACATTTTTTACAAAATACGACATCCTGTCATTTTACTACCGGTCAGCCATTTTGTATAAATATTCGAGTAAAAACTCGATTAATCCGAATTTGCAAAAATTCTGGAAGGAGTAATTTCCAGGGGAGTGCAGATCACTTATGTTATTGCACTATAATACATAAACCAAATAGGTTTAAAGTAAGGTTAAATTACTAATTACAATTTCACCATTTGAAGGGAAGACAAATATAATTTTCGAAAAAAATGTACTTACACGAAAAAAAGTTTTAATGTGACGCTCGTTTAGGTAATTATATATTTAAAGATTCAGACTTTTAAACCAACTATGTGATTGTGGCAAAATTAATATTGTCTGACACAAATTATTAACATTTTAAACTAAACTGTTCAAGAGATCAAAATGCAATAAAAACAACAATTTTGAGTACCGGTGGAGTCAAATAGTTTTGTGTTACATTAACTAGTAAGACAAGAATGGTGGACAAATTGTGAACTAACATCTGACCGTCTAGATCTACAGAAATACGCGTTGTTTCCCTCACTTGGTTTAGTATAATTATTTAGTAGAGGGTGGGTTTACAATATGGTGTACTGTAAGTATGTGTAATAGTGCCTGTTATAAAATCTGGTAGCTCCAGTGTATTTATGCTAGACCGTTGGAACGTAGTACCGAATGGAGAATATTAACCTAGAGGGGCCCTATTGGTTTTATTTTGAAACATCGATGAAAAAAAAGGTACCTATGACTACAATTCGATATATGGCATGGTGATATTCAAATAAAAGCAGAACAAAAAAACAGTAAATTATATAGTAAGACTGTTTAAATAAAAATCACACAACACAACACAAATGTGCGGGAAGCCAAAAACAATTGATTATCATGGAACCTTAACTCCTCTTGGGAAGGAGGTTTCAATAAGCGGTGAACATAGAGCCCCTGAACAGGACCAGGCCAAAAATGATGTATTCAGGCCTCTTAATGTATTCACGATAACCGCTATTGCCTCCCTCTAGTATATAACTCTATGCGTAGTACAAAATTCAATGTTTAGATCTAGTTGTGTTATTTATTATAATTGCTCAACAAAAATTTCGAAAATGTTGAAAAATGTTTCGAGCGATCTAAGATTTGGCATATGTGCCAAGTTTCATCTCATTATCAGCATTAGTTCAATTATTATCAAATAGCTTGTATACGTTTTTATGTTACGTCTTGTGTGCGTCGGCTGATGTTCTAGAAATTCGTTTTGTTATAATATGTGTTCTTAGGAAAAATATGAAGTACTAGCAAACTAAGTTTCGTTTCAAAATACGCGCAAAGTTTATCTATGGTATTTGTAGGATCATTTGAGTTAAGCAGCATTAAGCTTGGTCAATGACTAAATGGGACCAAGCTTGGTGACCAATGGGATTAAATAAAATATTGCCTGTCTCGACCTCTTAATCCTCTTGTAACTCTCGATTCTCTTAATCCTTCTTGTAACAGAACCAGACCATCTCCTTTCGAGACATTTAATTTTTTGAAATCAATAGCCACCCGTTTAACCCTGGTTTGGACCATGATCACATAGTAGTTAAAACTACTCTCTGATATGATGTTTGAATCCTTATACAAACCATTACCCTGTGCTATTAAACCACATTTTAATTGCGTAGAAAGTTTCTAATTACAACTATTAGACCTGTGTTACCTGCGGAGGAGTGTTTTATCCTCCTCAAACCAAACCCTGATAATAAAATACGGTATAGACGAAACAGACAATTTAAAACTCAAAATTAAAAAGAGTAGATAGTAAAACATAACTAATGAACTGTGAAACTAGAAAAGAACCGAAGCTTTGGAACTTTGTGTCATTATTTGTGGAAACCCAAACTAAACCTTCTCTGAATTTAGATAAAAGATTTAGTGAAAATTTAAATAACAACCAAACTCGAAATTCTCCCTCACTTCTATCTAGTTTTAAATTTAGTTTTTCAAACACGATTACAAATCAGGTTCAGGGTACTTCGCAACATTCCCTTATTATATCGATAGCGCTTTGTCCGTCCCCGAAATAATGATCTCACGTAATTTATGTTGTATTATGTGTTTAGGATCTGTTGGCTCGTTTCTACATTAAAATAGGTGTTTCTATTTGCTGTTTGTAATTAGTGGGTCAGGAATAGGTTTGTATTTGCTGTTTTGTATATAGTGGGTCAGGAAATAGGTTTGTATTTGCTGTTGTATTATGGGTCAGGAAATAGGTTTGTATTTGCTGTTTGTATTAGTGGGTCAGGAAATAGGTTTGTATTTGCTGTTTGTATTAGTGGGTCAGGAAATAGGTTTGTAATTGCTGTTTGTATTAGTGGGTCCAGGAAATACGGTTGTATTTGCTGTTTTGTATTAGTGGGGTCCAGGAATAGGTTTGTATTGCTGTTTTGTCGATTCCCAGGGGTCAGGAAATAGGTTTGGTATTTGCTGTTTGTATTATGGGTCAGGGAAATAGGTTTGTATTTGCTGTTTGGTATTAGTGGGTCCCAGGAATAGGTTTGTATTTGCTGTTTGTATTAGTGGGTCACGGAAAATAGTGGTGTGGTATGATCGTATTAGTGGGTCCAGGAAATATGTTTGTAATTGCTGTTTCGTGATAGGTTTTGTAAATTGCTGTCGTATTAAGTAGAGGATCAGGAAATAGGTTTGTATTATGCTTTTCAGTATTAGTGGGTCAGGAAATAGGTTTGTTATTTGCTGTTCGTATTAGTTATCAGGAAAATAGGTTTGTATTTGCTGTTCCGTGATTAGATCAAGGAAATAGGTTTGTATTATAAGATTCGATTAAGTGGGGGTCGGAAATAAGTTTGTATTTGCATGTTCAGTATTAGATGGGTCAGGAAATGGTTGTATTTGCTGAGAGTTCGTATTAGTGGTGTCAGGAAGAATAGGTTTGTAATTTGCTGTTGTATTAGTGGCGGAGAATAGGTTTGTAATTTGCTGTTGTATTAGTGGGTCAGGAATAGGTTTGTATTTGCGTTTGTATAGTGGGTCAGGGAAAATAGGTTTGTATTGCTGTTCGTGTTAGTGGGTCAGGAAATAGGTTTTGCTGTTTCGTATTAGTGGGTCAGGAAATTTGTATTTTGCTGTTTGTAGTTAGTATCAGGAAATAGGCTTTCTGCGTATCGTGCGTTATGTATTAGGTGGGTCAGGAAATAGGTTTGTATTTGCTGTTTGTATTAGTGGGTCAGGAAATAGGTTTGTATTTGCTGTTTTCGTATTAGTGGGTCAGGAAATAGGTTTGTAATTTGCTGTTTGTATTAGTGGGTCAGGAAATAGGTTTGTTTTGCTGGTTGTATTTAGGTCAGGAAATAGGTTTGTTGTTCAGAAATAGGTTTGGTATTTGCTGTTTATTAGTTTCTAGTGGGTCTGTTTTTTGCTGTTCGTATTAGTGGTCAGGAAATAGGTTTGTATTTGCTGTTCGTATTAGTGGGTCAGGAAATAGGTTTGTATTTGCTGTTCGTATTAGTGGGTCAGGAAATAGGTTTGTATTTGCTGTTTGTATTAGTGGGTCAGGAAATAGGTTTGTATTTGCTGTTTGTATTAGTGGGTCAGGAAATTTGAATTGCTGTTTGTATAATGGGTTTGGTATATATTGGGTCGGTAGGTTTGTAATTGCTGTTCGTATTAGTGGGTCAGGAAATAGGTTTGTATTTGCTGTTTGTATTGTGGGTCAAAAGGAAATAGGTTTTGTATTTGCTGTTATAGTGGGTCAGGAAATAGGTTGTATTGTGTTCGTATTAGTGGGTAAGGAAATAGGTTTTGTATGTTGCTGTTCGTATTAGTGGTTGCGATAGGTTTGTATTTGCTTGTTTGTATTAGTGGGTCAGGAAATGGTTTGTAATTTGCTGTTTGTTTAGGGTCAGGAAATAGGGTTTGTATTGGTGGGTGGTTTCGTATTAGTGGGTCAGGAAAATAGGTTTGTATTTGCTGTTTGTATTGTGGTTCAGGAAATAGGTTTGTATTTGCTGTTGTTTAGTAGGAAGAATAGTGGATTAAGGATAGGTTTGTAATTGCTGTTCGTATTAGTGGTCGGAAATAGTTTATTGCGGGGTTCGTATTAGTAGGTACAAATGGTAGGGTTCCAGGAATAGGTTTGTAATTGCTGTTCGTATTAGTGGGTCAGGAATAGTTTGTAGTGGCGTTCGTATTAGTTGGGTAAGGAAATAGGTTGTGTAATTTGCTGTTCGTATTAGTGGGTCAGGAATAGGTTTGTATTTGCTGTTCGTACATTAGTGGGTCAGGAAATAGGTTTGTATTTGCTGTTGTATTAGTGGGCAGGAAATAGTTTATTTGCTTTTGTATTAGTGGGAGATTTGGGGTTCAGGGAATAGGTTTTGTATTTTCTGTTTGTATTTTAGTGGGTCAGGAAATAGTTTGTATTTGCTGTTTGTATAGTGGGTCAGGGAAATATTTGTATGTTGCTCGTTTGTATTTTAGTGGGTCAGGAAATAGGTTTGTATTTGCTGTTTGTATAGTGAGTCAGGAAAATAGGTTTGGTATTGCTGTTTGATTAGTGGGCAGGAAATAGGTTTGTATTGCTGTTTTGTATTAGTGGGTCAGGAAATAGGTTTGTAATTGCTGTTTGTATTAGTGGTGTCAGAAATAGGTTGTATTTGCTGTTTGTATTAGTGGGTAGAAATAGGTTTGTATTTGCTGTTGTATTAGTGGTCAGGAATAGGTTTTTGTATTTGCTGTTGTATTAGGTGAGTCAGGAAATAGGTTTGTATTTGCTGTTTTTATAGTGGTCAGGAAATAGGTTTGTATTTGCTTTTGTATTAGTGGGGTCAGGAAATAGGTTTGTATTTGCTGTTGTATTAGAGTGGGTCAGGAAATAGGTTTGTATTTGCTGTTTGTATTAAGGGTCTAGGTTTATTTTGTTTGATTAGTGGGTCAGGAATAGGTTTGTATTTGCTGTTTGTATTAGTGGGTCAGGAAATAGGTTTGTATTTTTTGTTTGCATTAGTGGGTCAGGAAATAGGTTTGTAATTGCTGTTTGTATTAGTGGGTCAGGAAATAGGTTTGTAATTGCTGTTTGTATTAGTGGGTCAGGAAAAGTAAAAGCGTGATTAAGCAAGAAAAACAGAATCAAACAAGGGAAAATTACTCCATGCTGATAGTGGGTGCCGTACAAAGCTCTTACATGTTGTCTAATCTCCTAGACAACGTGTGATGGGACAACATGGGATATAGGCCTTGCCTTCAATCATTGACAATCACAACTACTCATAGCCTCAATTACTAATTATAGCCTGATAACTACTAATCGCTCTCAAATAATTCATCATTAACTGACTTTATCCATGTTTTAATTTAATTTAGTAATTCTATAAAATTTTGTTCCATAAGATTTTAAGAATTGGTTATGAATTATCTTTTTCTCATTACAAAGATGGTATAAACTGAGAGCGTAACTTGGGATGCGAACTCCAGACCTCCGTAGTGTCGTCAGTATAAACACTAAAGCTTTAACGACCTCGATCAGGTTAGTTGCTTCAAAATTTGACCAACCAATCGGTAGTTGTGACCAAGGCCCGAAATAAGTGAATGGCCCTTTGCCTTGATAATTCGTGGCGTTTGCCGTGAATTCTGATAACGAACATCTGTTATGTTTCCAAACTTTTCTTTTTCCAGTTCAAATTTCCTTCTGCCTTTATTGACAAGGTATAGAAGCTTTAACGACCTCGATCAGGTTAGTTGCTTCACAACTTGTAAATAAAACAGAGTGCGTTTGGACTGGAGACTGTAAAAAGGTTAGAGGGCTCAAAGAGTTCGTCTTGAGTACAATACAAGCACTTGATTCTTATAAACAAAGATAGTCTTAACCCTCCTAAACTACGGAAACTTGTCCGAAGTTGCATCTCAGAACAGAAAAAGTCCTAAACTGAAATCCTCGCCAACTTTTTTTCCCTTAACAACCTTTTAGTTGTTGAGATACACCCCCCTCTCTATCACATCTTATATACGAGTCTAAAAAAGTTGAAAGGGGGCTACTTTACCTGTTGGGGCACGGCGCCCCCTCAGGAGTTTGTGACTTGCTAAAACTGTAGTTGTAACAAAACATGGTAAGCATGATAAAACAGCGACTTTTCTCCTAGTTTTCCGCATTACCCCAGGAGAATCGAAAACAACAAAAAAGTACTTTTTTATTCTGATTTCCCAAGCAGGGAACTGAGCTTTAGATTTTGGTCGTTACGATCTCACTGCACTAGATCAAAGCCTTGCTAAGTTTTCTTTTATTTCTCTTCTTTAACACTCTTTTCCTTACTTTTGTTTTATTTATGAATATACAATGTTATGCTGTCCTTTTTCAAGGAAAATCTATCTTTACTTCTTAACTGATAAAAAATTGTATTCCCTTTGGACGCATTTCATCAGCTATAAATCACTTACAGTCTAACATATTGATTATTATAAGAATATCTACATCAGTAAAAATCGTCTAATTATTTAATGGAGATCTATTTTCTTTTACTAACGGTGGAAGTTCTACCACCTGTAGTAATAAAAGTAAACCATTTCAATTAACTTGAATCTATAAAATACCTGGTATATTAGGCTAGTTTGATTAAAGATAAATATAAAAGATAAATATTTTGACTTTTAAAAATAAATTACACCAACAACCACGTCTCTCCACTAAACATTATATAACTGACAGAGCCGGCTTTCGGCAAATAGCCATCAACAGTGCCTAAAACAAGCGAAAATCATAAACTTAAAAAATATAAAATAAAAAGGTTACAGCATAAAAACCAAAATCCACATACAAAAAATAAAATGTAAAAATTAACAAAATAAAAAGAAACAAGTCGAAAAAATAAAACAAAAAATTTAAAAAATTTACCGGTGAGATGTAGAAGGGAGGATCTCGTCCAGTGACTGGTAGCGGACTGGTTGAGGGCGGGTAGAAGTGATCAGAGCTTGGAGAATCACTGATCCCCCACCGTCAGTTTTATCATTAAGGCAATCCTCACCGTCTTCTTTGAGGGCTCTTCTAATTTCTAAATTCTCTAACGAGTTAAGTTTGGCACCTTTATTCTCAAAATGAAGGAAACAACCTTGTGTCCCTTTTTCCGTGACTTTCTTGAGCAGTATGAGCATTAGAAATTATTGGGGCCCGTAAGTGCTCACGGAAACGAGTCGCGAAATCGCGACCTGTTTGGCCTAAATAACGCTTATTACAGCCTTCAAAACAGCATTTGATGACGTATACACCGCTTTTATTGATAGGGTCTACCAAATCCTTAGGTCGAGATAACTCTTGCCTCAAAGTACGGTCAGCGCGAAAAGCAGTACGAACACCAGCTTTCTTAATGCAGTTCGAAACTTTGTCAGAAATAGGTCCAACGTACGGTATCGAACACCATTTTATCCTGGTACTTTCAGCTATCTGCTGAACATCCTGGGAGTAAATATGACTTAATAACTTTCGCTTACGTTTCTTCTCTATAAGCTTATAATAACCATGCGGGTATTATATCCATTATTTTCAGCGATTTGATATATTATTGTTTTTTCTTTGTCAAAGTCGTCTAAAGAAAGAGGGATATCAATGAGGCGTTGAGTATAACAATGGAAAGCAGCTAATTTCTGTGACCATGGGTGCCTAGATGTTGCATGAAGAACCGTTTCGGTGCACGTAGGTTTCCGATAGATAGAAAAAACAATACTGTCGTTGGACTTGGTAAGGGTTAGATCTAAATAGTTAAGAGAACCTGAACTGTCTTCAATTTCCATAGTAAACTTTATGTGGCTGTAACATCTGTTCAGATATTCCAAAAAGTCATTAAGTTGAGCAATAGAACCCCTCCAAATACAACATACGTCATCGACGTATCTTTTCCAAAGAACTATATATTTTCTAAATAAATATTTTATTTATTTAAATTAAGTACAATTATTTATACATTGTAAATACGTCAAGATACTTAATTTTCTTATAAAATCGGACTTTCTAATATACTTAGTTGACAATTATTGAAACAATTGATTTTAAATTGATTTTATTTTATTCTTCTTTTGTTTCAGGTATGGAAAACAAAAACATTTTTTAGCTTGGTTTAATGTAAGTCAAAAATGTAATATTACGCATGCGTTAATTTTACGCTTCTTATAAAGATCAGCTTTATAAGAAATAGCATAATATAGCTTTATAAGAAATAGCATAATATAGCTTTATAAGAAATAGCATAATATAGCTTTATAAGAAATAGCATAATCTATCTTTATAGTTGAGCATAATATCTTTCTAGATCTTTTACTGGATTGAATTTTTAGGAAAATACGTTCTTTAAACCATAATGTTGCATTCGTAGTAAATTTATTTTACTTTGAGTTTATGGTTTTAAGATCTTTCGGCCTATAAGGATATAGCACATAGAGATTGCAGTTCCTATTTAACACAAATAGGCGATTTAGAGAAAAGAAGGGGATTGATCCTAGGGGATCAAGACCCTATAGGATCTTGAATATAGGAAATGAAGACTTAGGGAATACTTATTAATTAGGCAAACGAGTGCTTGTATCAATACCGGAATGAATTACAAAAACAATTCCCAGTTCTCTAATGTAATATCAAGACACGCTCATGCTATTAGTAGCGCATAAATTCAAATTTAGTACAGAAATTAAAATACTTCTTGATTAATAGCGACACTGTTTGTCATTCTGACTAATACATTCTCTACTCATGGTTACGATGTCTCCATCCTTTACGCCTAATTTTTTTCCTGTGTATTTTTCCTCAATATTTCTCGTAAAAAGATTAATGGTTCTCTATATAGTTAATATCTTCATGCTATTAACAATTTTAACACCCGAACGACTCTGAATACAGCCTTTGGTTCGCCCCCGCCTTTTTTATAAATTTACCAGAAAGGTATTTACAAAAAGTATTAATTTATTTAGTAATACGGGTAATAAATTGATTTCTTAACTGTTAATATTTTTATTAATTGATAAAAATGACCTTAGAACTAAATATAGAGAGGTAAATCGTTTTTATATGAATCCCACACGTTTTATATTTCCAGGCTTGATTACAAACTTACATTTAATATTCATTCTTCTTGTTGAGAAATATGCCTGATACTTTATAAGAGTGTTGAACATGAGCCACTAGCTAGCTTCTGCTTACTAGTCGCTTCACCTTTTGCTTCTAGAATGGTTGAGGGGAGGGGTATATGTTGCTTCACTTAATGTTGCTTACCTTCTTAGCTCAATAATTATGCTGTATCCGCCGGGGATCGAATCCTTGTCAGAATCATATTTGTTATAATTCTTTCCACGGTACATGGTGCGAGTAGTGTTCTACGACCAATTGGTAGTTGTGACCAAGGCCCGAAATAAGAGAATGGCTTTGCCTTGATTATCCGTGGCTGCCATGAATTCTGATTGTAACGACCATCTGCTCTGTTTCCAAACTATTCGATTTCCAGTTCAAATTTCCTTTTGCCATTATTAGCAAGGTATAGAGGCTTGTTTCATGAATGTGATAAAATTCTCAAGCAATGACATTTAACAACAATACCTTAAGGCTTTTAATTTGCCTCTTTGCGATTTCGAGAGGGGGCATTGTGATAGCAAGACAGTATGTTTCGTCGCCTCTCAGAAGTTTCCTTTCATATTTTCGCCTATACTCGTAGGTCTCATTTTTGACTATGTATTGCTTC
This sequence comes from Microvelia longipes, assembly GCA_018340805.1. Taxonomy (NCBI): domain Eukaryota; kingdom Metazoa; phylum Arthropoda; class Insecta; order Hemiptera; family Veliidae; genus Microvelia; species Microvelia longipes. The sequence goes on from JACMZG010001914.1 coordinate 44,216,523, forward strand.
AAACTACCTTCTTTTGGTTTTAATCTTCGTTTATAAACAATCAACACTATTAAATAATTAACAAAATTACAATTAATTCAAGTAAATTAATTAGCTTTGATAAAAATGACGTATTTCTTTGAAACCCCCCCAAATCCGAACCGACAATGAACTACTAAAAGTAGCGATAAAGTACAACAACCATGCGGCCGCATAACGGGCACAGAGAGGCGTGGTTTTACCGCAAAAATTTTGTGATACATAGAGGTCATAATATATATAGAGTATAGAGGTTATATTCTCATAAAAACTCTAGGCAGTCATGTATGTTCACAGGTCTTTAATGCATGCGTTTATATGAAATAAATGTATTACCCAAATTATTTGATCGAATGCATATCTACAGTATTACCTTTTTAAGCTTTAAACAACCCAACACTACCTGATAATCCTGAAGTTGAGTGTTTCCCTTGCTATCAGTACGGTTTCCGGCTTCCCATCGGAACTTTAATGTTTTGTGAGGAAAGAATAATAATGAAGACAGCAGTCCTAGTTTTTGTTAGTTTAATTTATTACATCAGAGCTTTCGCACAAGCGATGCTTGGCATCCTCAGTGAATCTAATAACAAGTAAACAAAACCATAAACCAAAAAAATAATTGGTTTATGGTTTTGTTTAGTTGTTATTAGATTCACTGAGGATGCCAAGCATCGCTTGTGCGAAAGCTTTGATGTAATAAATTAAACTAACAAAAACTAGGACTGCTGTCTTCATTATTATTCTTTCCTCATTAAACTCACAGTCCATTAAATCTTAATTCTTTAATGTTTTGGTTTCCTAGGCTTTAAGAACCACTTACAGCATTCTTTACTTCTTTACTACTTGAATAACTATTATAATATTTTTCCAAACATATATTTATAGATATAGGGCGCCAAAAAATATTAAACGGAATGTAGTTTCATTTTAACGGAATCAAAGTATGAGATAAATGCACAAATAATTTTTTTTGTCTTTATTGGTAATTACAACTACATTTACATAGTTATAAGTAATTAAGATAATTGGATATAATTTTGACTTGAAACTTGACATGAAACAAGGTGTCTGCCCAGTGGCAGATCTTGCTGACATGAACTATACAGAGCATGATTAAATTATTAATTTTAGATCAAGATCTTTTTATTCTATCCGCATAGCCGAGCAGCCTGCCTCCGTACGAGTACCAGTCTTGATCCATACTTGTGTATTTCGATTACTAAAATACACAAGTGTGGACTCTGTCCTCGCATCAGTGGCAAGCCGCTTAGAGCTAGGCGGACGGAGGATAGTTTTTTTTAAAGTTAGTTTTAAGTTAGGTCTCTAAGTAGGGCTCGCGGGCAAACAATATAAACTAATTTTCTTCATTCCTTTTTTCCGAACTAACTACCTCTTCAATTCTCCTATATCTCAAATGATGCGTCTAGCAAATCTATTCCCGACTTAAAATTTACTGTTTCTATTTCTAAATTCAAATCGTTTGTTACTTCTTATCTTCTCTCAGTTCTATAAAGTAAATTTTTTAATTGTTTTGATTGCATATGCTATATTATAATTTTAACTTATTTTATCAGTCTACTCTTTTACGTGTTGATCCGTTGTATAATAATTATTTTATGTTATTTATATATTTATATTTCTTTTTTATATTATTTATTATATTTTATTTTATCTTTTATTTACCGTTTATTATTTGTGTGTATTTTTGTTATCTTTCTCACCATCATAATCACACATTTATCACTAATACTTTGATGTTATAGCTGTTTTTTCCCCCATTTACTTTCCTTCTTTATGAATGCGATATTTTATTTTTATTTTATAGTCTTGTCAATTTTTCCATTTTGTTGTTTACCTCTAATTTAGACTGTAACTAATTTTTTTTATCTTAATTTTGTAAATTTTTGTATATTGGCTCACGCCGTAAATTATAAATAAATAAAAATAAAATAAATAAAATGGAGTTAAGTGTTTTATCAGTGAATAGAAATATGTTTTAAAGCAATTTGAGTTTCGCTGTGATTTAAATTTATATTATCGGTGTGTTATGAGGTCACGTGAGAATCTGTTAACCTTCATTTATTATATATATTTATAGGACAGTAAAAGAAGATAACGTAACCTTTCATAACTCTAAATAATACTAGGCAATTCATTGCAAATGTGAAGATATAAAAACGGGATTTCTCTGACATTACTGCTAAGCACTGAGACATTAGAGTAGAAAAGAGAATAGAGGAATCTAGAGGTGCAGGTCTAGACAGAGTGAGGAGGGATGGAGTTGGAGAATAGGAGTGGAGAAAAAATAATGTAATGTATATTTTAGTTGAACGTTGAAAAAATTGAAACATAGAAGAAAGAGAGATACGTGTGTTTTGAGAGTAGAGAATAAAGAGTCATTAGGGAAGAGGTAAATATAGAAAGTAAAAAAAAGAAATGAAGTTAAAGCAATGTTAAAGTGAGAAACAAGTTGAAATATTGTATTTTAGGTTGTACATTGAGGTATTGAAATATTAGTAGAATAAAAAGGATTCTATAAAGTATATAGAATATTATAAGAGAAGGGATAAGAAGAGTTATGATAGAGGGTGTACGAGTATTACTTAGGTCAGGTACGATTTTGTACCTTTTCGTGCAAGCTTTGAGAGGTTGACTTTGTACCTTTATTTAATTTAAAGTGACCATTTAATGTTGACATATCCGTTGGAAATGCGGTAAGATTCGAGTTGTAATTTAACTGCTTTACTTGATAAATAAAAAAAATAATAATATAATAAAAATAATAATAAAATAATATAAATAATAATAAATATAAAATAAATATAAAATATAAAATATAAATATAATATAAATAAATAATAATAAATATAAATATAATATAATATATAAAAATATATATATAAATATAAATAAATATAAATATAAATATAAAAATAATAATAAAATAATAAATAATAATAAAATAATAAAAAAGTATTTACTTACTCTTCACTTTTGTGCAGTGCATGTTTTTACAGGGTTTCAACAACACTGTAAAAAAGCAAACAATAGTGTCGCTAATTTTTTTTTAAAAAAGGGTTTTCTTGCTTGTCAATCCAGTTTTACTTTATTTTTTGGTATACATTTAATAAACTGACCGGTAGCGTCTTGGTATATATATATTTTTTTAATTATCCACAGAAAAAAGCGCATATTTATTCCATATTGATTATACACGACACAGCTTTTTTGCACTTATTTGAAGGTCAAGTTTATGTTTTTTTCCGAATAACACAATTATAGAGGTAGGCTAATGTTTGTACAGTGTTTCAACTTTTTAGTATATATACTCTGGGCACTAAAATGATAACATACACAAACACATGCAGACAGATAACTTTGCGAAAACCACTCAGTAGGCCTTAAAAACGCCTAAAACTAAGTTAGATTTAAAAATACTAATCCGTTCGAGCGATATCTGGGGGCACGGCAGTGCCCCAGCCAAGTCTTGCTGTATAAGGTAAAAGTTTTATATCCAAGGCTGGCACTGACGAACACCCTTTTCCCGAAGCAATTCGGAGCATTTTCTACCCCCTTATATCTTTTGACCTGGTTATCCTAGAATCTTACAATTTGGCTTACGCAAAGATTATATCGAGACAATTACTTTGAAATTACAATTCTATCTTTTATAGAACACGAGAAATTTCGCTTGAAAATGGCAAAATCTCGACGCTGACTGACTCACTCACTCATCATAATTCTAAGGCACTTCTTAATAAATCGCAGAAAACTTGAAATTTGAAATGAGGGTAGGTTTGTTTGGCAAAGCAAGGAAAAATTGTAAATTTGCAATATTCAATTTGATCACCTGAATATTGCTTCTGATATGAAAAATTAGTGGTTTATAACGTCTTCATCAACAACTTATGATCCATTATTTGTAACATGGAAATATATATGTCTAACAATAATATAATGACTGTATTAGTATGTATATATATTTTTCTTAACCTTTATCAAGTATGTTTAAGAACATTTTAATAAATTTAAATTTAAGACCATATTGTTGATTTTCATATTTAAGCATCCATTGTTATAACTATTTCAGATGCACATGAGTTATTTTACATGTTGCTTTGTACGAAAAGGGTTCGACCAGAGACTATTAGTACTCCGTGGTTCGACCCCTAGGCCTGGGTACTACCTGCTTCTGACTTCAGGCACTTGAAATTTGTTAAATTTTATATATATATATGTCATCTAATATTTAAAAAAATATTATTTATTATGTAAAACGTTATACATGCAAAGTAATAATATTATAAATTGCAAGAAACTATAAGCAAAGGAGGAAATTACACGATTTATAAACAGCTAAATAAGCTTCTAAATCGTTCAATAATAAGAAAAAGATTTAGTCAGTCAAGGGTTTTTTTATTTAAAAGGCGTGGTATAGAGTGTAGTAAATTAATATTGTGAAAAAATTTAAGTAGTTAAAAGAATCAACACACGGTAATAACAGAAATTTAAATGCCGTCTAGATTTATTATATCTACATGTGACATTTAGATGGACCAAAAAAAGACAGAAAATAGGCTCTTCCAAAATCCACACATCTTAGGTTCAGCAGCAAAGTTAATCGAAATAACTTACAAAAAGAAGTGAGATCCAACAAAAACACTCCGTGAAAAAATCCAGCCAAGTCTTGCGTAAAAAGATATGATATCATAGTTTTACGCCAGTCTATTCATACGCTGTTTTCATAATCTTAAAAGATATAGCATGATCATTTAATTATCCCAAACTATGCGCTCAAAAGACCTTACAAATTTAACAGTTAAAGAAATTTCTGAACTTTGGCGAGGGAGCCGCTAAATATCGACATTAAAAAGAGATAGAAGTAAATAAATATAAGGTTAAAATATTATGTTTTTAATAAACGTTCTCTTCACAGTTGTTATTTGAGGTAAGCACTATTCTCATGTATTAAAATAATTTACCTCTGCGTTTCTTGTCTAGTCCAGAATATTTTCTTTAATGAGCTATAACGTTTTCGTAAAGGCTTTATGTATGCGCATATTTGCGGTATTATAAAAGCACACAGTCATTCTGTAATTATCTCTTAACAATTATATGATATTTCAGTCGTAAAATGAATAACTTATATATCTGGTCACGTAAAACTTAATAGAGCTACATACATAATCTTAGAATAATTACAACAAGACTGGCCTGGATTTTTTCACGCGGAGTGTTTGCATTGTTGGGATTGTGTTTACAAAAAGTACCATAAATACAATTTGAGATGACGTACATTTAACAGAGGAATAAAAAATACGTTCTTTTTTATACTATATTTTTATATATATAAACCTATATATAAATAAATATATATATTATAAGTTATATTTATCGATATTTAAAACTTAGTAATAACTAAATTGATATTATAACTGAGTAGTATATATATCAGAAAAATTAAGGAGATGGGAATAACTCGGGCGCTCGGTGTGCTACCTCGAAACGTTCCCTGATCGGATCGATGGACGCTTCATCCTCTTCAGGTCGGATTGTGTCGGCATTCGCTGGCATCCAAGAAACTATATAGAAGATTCACTTCGTTTTGATATCTCCAATACGTCTAATTTAGTTTCAATTACATGTCTGTATAATGGCCTAGGGGTCATTTTTAGCACTGACGAGGATGCTGCTTACGGAACTTTATATGACTCCCACCATAAATCCAGTGGGAGTTAAGTATTCGCATTGCTCATGTGAAATGTGACTTACCGCGTGTCCTACACTCTGACCCTACTCCACGTTAAAGAATGTAAACACTGTTTGTACCAAATTTCTGATCAATGATAAGTGATTCTTAAATTAAACTTATGCATGACTAATGATTAATCTGTTAGATAAACTGATTATCGAATGCAATGATGTGTTAGTTATGTGTTTGCGCATTAGATATACAAGGTCGCTCGTATATGGCATTATTTTTCAAACGCGAGCTCGACTAAACTATAGTTTTTTTTTCTATTTTTTAATTTTTTGTGCCTAGGAGTTTCAAACTTAATAGGTTAGTGACGTTATAGTATGGAATTTTATTTTTCTCTCTCCATCGAAAATCAATATAACATAGAGAAGACCGGGGGTTACAAAACGCAAAACACAAAACACAGTCTCTCGTAAGAATTGGCTTAAATATACTCCTTGATACAATTTTTCACTGACAATCGCTTCTTTTTGGATGACTAAATTACAATACTTCTTGCGGCGCGCTAAAATATGTGAGTAAACTGACTACACTACACACTCACACATGCAGACAGATACTTTGCGAAAATACGATCCTCACTAAAATGGCAATAAAAACACCACGCCTCAAAACGTATCGACAATTCTGGTTGATATTTTTTACTAATTAATTTAAGAAATACTAATCCGTTCGAGCGATATTTTGTTTACAAAAATTACCATAAAAATACATACATGCGTGCATATATATACACAACACTCATACACACAGAGTATTATATATTATATTATAATATATATATTATATTATATATATTATATATTATATATATAATATATTATATATATATATATATATATATATATATATATATATATATATATATATATATATATTGAATGAAAATATCTGATTGAAAAAACATTCAACACTTTTTTTAACCAAAGAAGAAAAACCAGATTTTATCACATATTTGTTTTAAAAGGCATGTAATACAGTTGTGGGACGTTGCTGAAAAATAAATGAACGGCCTCTAGTAGTGATTACTAGAGGAAACATAAAAAAATATATATTATATTATATATATATATATATATGTATCTGAGTTTTGAAGAACGTATTTTTTCGTGTTGGGGACCTCCGAAACGGATTTTGGACTCACTTCATCTTATTAGCGTCATTTCCTCATTGCTTACTAAGTTCTATTCATAGGCTATTAGTTGTCGTAATGTAATATACTTATTATTACTTTATTTAATACTAGGCTTAGTATATTACTTAGAGTATAGTTACTTACTCAACTTACTTACCATACTTAATATACGTAGTATTATATTCTTACTGCATTATTTACATTGCATTAAGCATTTTAATTTTTCATTTATCTTTTTGGAGATGGTAGCATGATCTATATAACACAACTATTTTATGAATGTATCGATTTATTATTAATCGTTACCTGGTGACCCACTGTCACCTGTTGCACAGTGACAGTGGGTCACCAGGTGAATTAGGACGCACAAGAGTGTTGGTTGTGTTCTAATAAAGGGCAATTTTCTTTTCACTTAATACAGAGATACTAATGGAGGGTATTAATATGGACGGGAAAAGCTGACATCAACTCTCTATGTATTTTACTTAGAATAATACTATATATAGAAGGAGCACAGCAGGACACGTATAAACACAAGTGTAATATCCACTGAAACACGAAAGCGGTTGACTGGTGCAACTAAGTATGCTGCAACCTGACAACCAAACATTATTTTAAATATGTGTCATAAATATGTTAATTATTAATGAAAAACATCGTAGAACAAATTATAAAAACTTAAACACTTAAAAGGGTGGGGGAATACAAGAAATCTACATTTAGTTGACGAGGGCTACTTTTATAATTTTTAAAAATACGTTAAACTAAAATTTAAATTGCTTTATATATTTTAATGCACCGATATTTATTTATTTATTTTTGAGGTGCTCAACGCGTTGGTCATTAGCACCTCTACAAAAGTCTATAATAATTCATATTAACAAATTAAATATTAACAATTAGTATGATTATTATCATTTAGATTGATAGTTTATAGTTTATATATTAGATATTAAATGAATTTATGATAGAACTAATCAGCAACCGGAAGTAATGCCAACTTTTTTTTTTAGAAAATTGTATATTGGGCATGTGGTGGCAGCATTACTTAAGTCAACCTGTGAACCGCCTTTCGTGTTATCAGTAGTGCTCCTTCTATATATAGTATTATTCTAAGGTGTTTTATAAATATGAAACACATGTTGTAACTGTGCATTGAAAGGACCTAACTGGAGGAAAACTACTGCTAACATGATAGCTAAACAGTTTAGGTTCTGTGTCTCTTACACGGATCTAAAATCATACTAAATATCGTGTTAAAGATATGAGTGTTTGTTCAATGGATTTTCTCCCTCTAAGATTTTCAATACTTTTATTCAAAAGGATTATATGAATGTAATAGACACTGAGACACTGCCTGAGGCATGAGTCTGCCCTCTGGGTAGGGTAGGTAGTTGTAGGGAAGGCATCACTGGCAAGGAGAAGTTTACCCAGGGAGAGAGATATGTTTTTCTGGGATTATGATGTTCTTTTCTTTCCTTGAAGGGTATATGATTTTTATTCAGTTGCTATGAGGAAGTATTATTATAGTTGTATTGTAATAGAAAGCCTTCAGGGAATGTTTACTTTATTTCGCTCTCGAGGAATACCGGGGGAAAGAAACGAGGTTTTTGTGTTGTCTCAATTTCTGATGTTGCCCTTCAATCTCTTTATTTATTTTTTTTGCTCCATAGTACTGCTCTTGGTTTTAGCTTCTGGGTTTCTTCAAAGTTTGTGGAACTTCATCTTTTCTATCAATGAAAAGAACTCAGAATTCACTCAAAACTCTTGAATTATTCTCAGAACTCTTATACTTGTATAAGAGTACAAGTATAAGTCTTATAAGTATAAGAACTCTTGTACTTATACTTATATTTTTGTATAAGTACAATAATAAAGAGTTCGAGTTGTTGGGACACTGAAAAAGAAAATTATAATTTTATTTTCAATTTTTAATTTTCTTTGAACTTAATTGCCCGTTTCAAGTGTTTATAAGACCTTCTTAGTAGTTTTCACCATATCGTTTGTCTTTATGTGTGCGGGTGTGTGTGTGTTTTTGTCGTTGCTCTTAGTTAGTTTATGCTGGAGAGTTTAAACTTGGCTCAAAATCAATGTTTAGGTCTTGCTTTGCCATTCTTTATGACGCCATTAAAAAGATGTTTTAAATTGTAAGAAGACATTTAAAAAATAATTAAAAGACTAAAAATAATAAAAAAAAGAAAAAAATCATTCAGACTAGAAAATGTTTGGGTTGGTTTGAAAATTTTCAAGCATGTCGTCCTATATCAACCAATACGGACTACTATTGTTTATACGGACTCACTTTGCTCGTTAAATTATTATGTGTTGTTAGCGTTGCGAATTCATTTGTCGAAAAAAAGTTTCGCGTCCTTTTTTGTTATATATATCATAAATGATAATAATGCGAGCTTTGCTCGCTAGATTCCCCATAAGTATAAGAAAAATAACTTATATAAATATCGAGTTTCTTTTGCTTGCTAGATTTCATACATTAATTATGATACATAGTAAAAAGGAGCTCACTTTTGCTCGTTAAATTGCTTGTATTCTGCGACCTCATTGTCGTTAAATTGCTTGTATTCATGCGACTCACTTACTCGTTAAATTGCTGTTTTCATGCTCGTTATCGTTATAATGCTTGTTGTATTCACTTTGTCGCGCTTGTTATCGGATCACTTTGCTCGTTATTGTTTATTCATCGATATTCACATTGCTGTTTGCTTGTATTCATGCGACTCACTGTTACCGTTAATTGCTTGTAGTCATGCGACCACTTTACTCGTTAATTGCTGTATTCATGCGGACTCACTTTACTCGTTAAATTGCTTGTGTTTATCGGACTCACTTTGCTCGTTTAAATTGTTGTTTATACGGACTCACTTTGTCGTTAAATTGCTTGTATTCATCGGACTCACTTTGCTGTTAAATTGCTGTATTCATGCGACTCACTTTTGCTCGTAAATTGCTTGTATTCATGCGGACCACTTACTCGTTAAATGCTTGTATTCATGCGACTCACTTTACTCGTTAAATTGCTTGTGTTTATACGGACTCACTTTGCTCGTTAAATTGTTTGTGTTTATCGGACTTGCGTTGTGCTCGTTTGATTTGTTTTGTATTCATTCACAATAATGCCTGTTTTAATTGTGTTTATGCGGACTCACATTTGCTCGTTAAATGCTTTATTCATGCGGACTCACTTTACTCGTTAAATTGCTTGTATTCATGCGGACTCACTTTACTCGTTAAATTGCTTGTGTTTATACGGACTCACTTTGCTCGTTAAATTGCTTGTGTTTATACGGACTCACTTTGCTCGTTAAATTGCTTGTGTTTATACGGACTCACTTTGCTCGTTAAATTGCTTGTATTCATGCGGACTCACTTTGCTCGTTAAATTGCTTGTATTCATGCGGACTCACTTTGCTCGTTAAATTGCTTTGCTTTTCGTTAAATTGTTTGTTTCTACGACTCACTTTGCTCGTTAAATTGCTTGTATTTCATGCGGACTCACATGCTCGTTACAATTGCTTGTATTTATACGGCACTCACTTTGTTCGTTAAATTGCTTGTGTTTCATGCGGACTCACTTTGCTCGTAAATTGTTTGTATTATACGGACTCACTTGCTTCGTTATAATACTTTTTCCTTAAATTGTTGTGTTTATACGGACTCACTTTGCTCGTTAAATGGCTTGTGTTATCGATACTTTGACTCATTGTTATTTAATGCTCAGTACTCACTTGTCGTTAAACTGTGTATATGACGGACTCACTTTGCTCGTTAAATTGCTTGTAATGCATGCGGAATCATTTATGCTCGTAAATTGCTTTTGATCACTCGGAACTTCAGTTTGCTTATTACTCTGCATTAATGAGCTTTAATATTTCCGCTGTAAATTGTAGACGTATTTATCATGTGTGTGTGTGTGTGTGTGGGCGCGCTCTTTTCTTATAAGGCGCGGTCGAATATCCACGGCCTTCTAGAACATTGGATCACCAACAACCTTTTTTTCAACATTTTCAGTAATTAGCGGATTTGTGATAAATGAAGCCTATTTCCGTAATCTGCACGCTCTTTTGGTTAATCTCAAAGAGTATTTACATTTACTCAACGATTTATTTTTAATCTAACTTGGTACATACATAACTACTGTTAGACGTCAATGTTAACAAATATGATATGTCAAAATATAACACAAAATATTGACGTCTAACAGTAGTTGCGTATGTACCAAGTTAGATTAAAAATAAATCGTTGAGTGAATGTAAATACTCTTTGAGATTAACCAAAAGGCGTGCAGATTATGGAAATAGGCTTCATTTATCACAATCCGGCTAATTACTGAAAAATTTTGAAAGTTATAAAAAAGTTTGTTGGTGATCCAATGTTCTAGAAGGCCGTGGATATTCGACCGCGCCTTATAAACTCGGATGTAGCCAAGCAAATTTACCCAGGACATAAATCGATTCCATTTGGAAAAACTAAACGGATTTGACTTTAAGAATAATCCAACTTATTGTATAAAAAACATCCATTTTGAATTATCACTCGCATATTTTATCAACATTTTTTAATTTTTAGGTGCAACTAAACCTCAACTACATCTGTAGCTGACAAGTTTTTAAAAAATCAATAAATTGAAAGAAAACGAGCATTGGGAGGAGCAGCACGTGCCTGTCTGAGTTTTTATAAATCAGTAGAGATGTTTAGTTTCATATTTGGTGACTTGTGTCTAGTTTGTCTTTGCTTTTTCCAACCTTAGGTTAGGAAAGATTGTAGGATTCCCTTAGCTACATATAAACCAGTTACTATAAACTAGGGCGATTTACTGTGTATTTTGATTATTGCTATCAATATTGATGCTTTGTTTAGTTTTCGTATTTATTTTGTTACTAGTAAACACGTGTATTAATACGTGTCAGTGTAAAAGTTTCGTCCCCTTTGTCAATAACTCTCCAAGACCTTAAATTGCGACAAATTTTAATAATATGAAAAAAATAATCAAATAAGCGTGGAGGGACTTTGTTAAGACACTTTTCACGGAAGACTTATGGCGTCGTTGCTATCTTGATTTCCCCTTGAACTACCAGATATGTATCTTTATTACTTTATCGATCTATCAAAGTATCCAATATTTTCTAGTTTTCTTTTTAACCGTTTTTCCCCAGATGTTTGTTCTCTAGAGAAAATGTATATAAAAGGAATTATGCCATAAATAACCTAAAAAGCTTAAGCAGAACAAACAGACGGAATAGGTTAACTTTTTGTTGACATTAGTCTGAAAATTAAAATGATATCGAAGGAATTTTTTACCTTTATACCTCAGTGTAGAGCTTGAAATAGTGTCTTTATTCTGCCCTATTTTCTCTAGGAAACTCTTCTGAATTTGAAATGTATAAAAGCGACCTGGAATTATCATTTTAGTTCTTTTAGCTTGAAGGTATTTTCCTTAACCTTCCTTTTAATATTTTCTTAGATATATTTAACTTTCTGTCTCTCATGTATCTTATGTTCGTTTAACTTTTTCTCTTTATAATACAGTTTTTCTTTTCTTTCCATAAATGTTCTTTTCTTTTCAGTGTGTACTCAAAACATCACTGTCTCTTCCTTCATTGCATATTCCTTTTAATTTAATGTCCCCTGCTATCATTATTTTTACCTGGATGCATTATTTCATGATTTTTACTGTCTCTTTATGTTCTAACCTTTTTCGCAGTTAACTTTATACCTTTTAACTTTATGCTCCTTTACTGCTTTTTTTCTGTAGCGCTATTAAATTTTCTTTGCTTTAAATTTAAAACGTTGCTATTTCTTCTTCCTAAATCTTTCTTGTGATTTGGCTGCCTCCAACATACCGAGTCATCGATACGTACACGTAGTATGCGTATACGATATGCATACTACGTGTGTTAACGTATACGTAACGTATGCGTATTACGTATACTTAATTTCGTATACTTACGTATAAGAATGTACTATGTTGTATAGATATATTCGTATACTACATAGTATACGTATACTATTTAGTATACTGCATAGTATTCTACATAGTATACTACATATAATAAACCTATATTATAGTATATTATATATTATGAACGTAGTTGTAAAAATTTACTGTCTATCAACATAATGTTGTAATATTTTGTATCACTTTCTTATGATGTGAATAAAAAAAAAATATTATTATATTATTATTATTATATCATACGTATACTATGTAGTATTCGTATATACTATGGCAAATGTGGCTTGAACTTTATAAAAGAGTCATACATTTGCCATTTTTATGTTACATTATTGCACATCAAAATAGTATGTATGTTTTATCTGAAAAAAAGGGATTAGTGTTTTTGAGTCGCAGATACATACACACATAATAAACAAAAACATATTTCTTCTGCAAATGTTTCGTGCTATGCAGGTGACGCCTTCTTCCTTTTAATCTTTATTCTTTTACGTTCAACTTATTTAAAATTACCGTATCATTGTCTTTGTTTCAAGTGAACTACAAGTCTCTAATGTTTATCACTTGGAGAACAGTTTATTTTCTTCTTCTAAATTATCTCAAAGTACTTGTATTATATTTACAAACTCTTTTACTCTCCAAATATCTTACTTAAATTTAATATCCTTACTTTTTAGCGAATTTCCTTTGGAAATTCGGCTAATGGGATAGGCGTCATGGCGGAATTCGAACCTCGGACCACGACACAAATCCGTTTCAGAGGTCCCTAATGACGAAAAAATACGTTTCGCGAGACTTTATATATATATATATATATATATATATATATATATATATATATATAATATATATATATATATATATATTTATTTTAGACACTTTCTTGTAAACACTCTATCTTTCGAACGGATTAATATTTTTTAACCAAACTTGGTACGAAAATCAACCTTCAGGAGGACACGAACCCTATTGAAAACCAGGTTTTTGTGACGTCATTAACCCGATTTGCTAAGTCAGCAAAATTTTGAAGGAAATGCGCTAAAACCTTTAAAGATAACTGACTAAGCTTAAAGATAAGTAACTAAGCTTTAAACTAGTGCAAATAATAGTGCGTACTTCTAATTTTAGAGGCATAGTTTTGTACAACAACTGGATGATTATGCGCATTTCCTACTTAAGAATTACTATTCTTAAGTATAATAAATAAGTTAAGAAATAATACTATTTCTTAACTTAAAACTCTGCGTCTTATGATTTCAAATAATGAGCTGTTTAATATTAATATACAGGGTGGTTCATTTCAAATACATCGTCCTGATCACTCAACTCGGCTCCGCACGGAGCTATAGCGATGCAATTGGTATCTACCCCCACTAGTAGTAAGAGTGGGGAGGTCAAGCCTGGTCAGTAGATCACACCTTTGGGTCCTTTTATCCATAAAGTTCTACCCCCTCTACCTCCACTAAGTTGACCTCTTGGAGTTCTTGGTGGTCGTCTGGCATGTATGGTTATTTAATTACCACAATATGTTCAAAATTTAACAAAAGTTAAATTGGTGCATGCCTTAATATTAATTATATCAGAAACTGTGTCATATCCTGAACTACCAATATCGCTGAATTCCGGTTATTTTTCCAAGAACTTTATTTTCCCATACAATGTATTAGAAGTGATGAATTCTGGTTTACCAGTCAGGTTGTTTTTAATTATAAATGGGTAATAGTCGTTATATATGTCGAACTATAGCTCAAAGAAAAATTACCGGTTTTTAATTAAATTGGTATCAAATTTTATTTTCGTTTTTCCACTTATTAATTATTTACTAATTTATATATTTCTGATAATTGCAATTTTTTTAGTCTTAATTATACTTATATTAGTTTGTTTTTATCAAACTCCTGATTTATGTATCTTGTTTGAAGATTATATTTTTACTTTAAAATTATTATTGAAGTTATCTTATTCTAATTAAGTTACCATACTTATTATATTGAAGTTATTTATCTAATTAAGTTACCATACGTATTTATTTATCTTATTCTAATTAAGTTTATATATTATTCTAATTAAAGTTATCCTAATTAATACATACTTATTATATTGAAGTTATCTTATTCTAATTAAGTTACCATACTTATTATATTGAAGTTATCTTAGCAGAAGAGTCAATTACGCAGTTATTAACAGTATGATATTCACAGAACTAAATTCATATTTAAAATTATTTACAAATAAATTTACACTTGTTTATTACAATTATTTCAAATAAAATGCACTTAATTATAATTTGTTCTAGATTATCTTTATGATATTTAAAGAAAAAAGTTAATATTTTTGTATTTTTAGCCCAGTATACAGGGTGACTTACTCTTAATGGGACAAAATAAAAATCTTGATTCTATGGACCAGGATGAACAAAAAATGTCATGTAAGCATAGGGTCGATTCTCAATAGTTCTCTAGAAAAATCGATATATCGAATTATTCGATACTTTACTATCTAATTCTCTAAAACGATCTACAACTTGAAAACTACTAAAGCTAAAGAGATGCGGTTTTCACTATTCTCAAGGGCATTAAATTTTCTTTAAAATGGTATACTTTATGTCGCAATCATCACAATTAAACTTTAATTTATTTGCATTTAAAATAAATTTTTTTATTAGTACTAAAAATGTAAAAAATTTTAAATGCCAAAATCTTCTATATTTGTTCACTCATAGTTGAAACCTAAAAATCTTAAAAACAGCCTCATTCCATACCCTTTAAAATGATATAACATAATCTATGGCTTGTTTTTAACTTTAACCGAGATATTCTTAAAAAACTTGATGTAAGTCGCTTAGATTCTAAATTATTCACTATGTAAACAAAGACATTTACATTTAAATTATTTCAATTTGATTTACAAAATAAACTTTATTTTATTAGTTATAACTATATTGTTAATTATTCTATGTTTTGTTAATCATAGAAAATAATCAACCCCCTCCCTCCACTCCCATATAGCTTAAAAAACTTAATTTAAGTCTCTTATAATAAAACAAATGCAACAAAAACATTTCTTGAAGAAGTTTGTTGAAAGAATACAAAGTAATAGGTATATTTATACATAGTTAAATAATAAATAAATAATTAACTTTTTACTGCAAAGGGAATTAAAAATCATTCTTCATGTAAATCATAAGAGAGATTCAAATCTTCCTCCTTCAACTCTAACACATAGTCTACATCTTCTTAACACTGATTGTGTGGCTTTTTCAATTTGTGCTGCAGTTATTGCAGCTCTTGACTCATGCACTTTTAGCATCAGGTCATCTCGAGTTTTTGTGGGGCTTGAATGTATACTTCATCTTTCATTGCGCCCCAGAAAAAAAAATCTAGAGGTGTAATAAGATCAGGAGATCTCGGAGGCCAGGCTATTGGTCCCTCTCGTCCAATCCAGCGATTGGGATAATTTTCATTCAGCCCCACAATATCGAGATGACCTGATGCTAAAAGTGCATGAGTCAAGAGCTGCAATAACTGCAGCACAAATTGAAAAAGCCACACAATCAGTGTTAAGAAGATGTAGACTATGTGTTAGAGTTGAAGGAGGAAGATTTGAATCTCTCTTATGATTTACATGAAGAATGATTTTTAATTCCCTTTGCAGTAAAAAGTTAATTATTTATTTATTATTTAACTATGTATAAATATACCTATTACTTTGTATTCTTTCAACAAACTTCTTCAAGAAATGTTTTTGTTGCATTTGTTTTATTATAAGAGACTTAAATTAAGTTTTTTAAGCTATATGGGAGTGGAGGGAGGGGGTTGATTATTTTCTATGATTAACAAAACATAGAATAATTAACAATATAGTTATAACTAATAAAATAAAGTTTATTTTGTAAATCAAATTGAAATAATTTAAATGTAAATGTCTTTGTTTACATAGTGAATAATTTAGAATTTAAGCGACTTACATCAAGTTTTTTAAGAATATCTCGGTTAAAGTTAAAAACAAGCCATAGATTATGTTATATCATTTTAAAGGGTATGAAATGAGGCTGTTTTTAAGATTTTTAGGTTTCAACTATGAGTGAACAAATATCGAAGATTTTTGGCATTTAAAATTTTTTACATTTTTAGTACTAATAAAAAAATTTATTTTAAATGCAAATAAATTAAAGTTTAATTGTGATGATTGCGACATAAAGTATACCATTTTAAAGAAAATTTAATGCCCTTGAGAATAGTGAAAACCGCATCTCTTTAGCTTTAGTAGTTTTCAAGTTGTAGATCGTTTTAGAGAATTAGATAGTAAAGTATCGAATAATTCGATATATCGATTTTTCTAGAGAACTATTGAGAATCGACCCTATGCTTACAGACATTTTTTGTTCATCCTGGTCCATAGAATCAAGATTTTTATTTTGTCCCATTAAGAGTAAGTCACCCTGTATATTGTTTTTATATAAATTTATACAGTGTATAATAAGTTTTAAAATATTTTTAAAGTTGAGTAATACTCTCAAAGTCAAATATAAGCCAACACTTGTTATAAGTCGAACTCCACCTTGAGGGTTATCCTAAAAATCGCCTTTAGTGTTTCAAAGAAGAATAACATTGTCTGCTTACATATTAACCTAAAATAAAGCCCTCTGATTTTTCTTTACCATTATTTTTTCATTCAAAGGCCAATGTTTTTTCTGATCTTCATTTCCTCTATTTTTTCCATTCTCACTAATTATAAATAATTTTATTTGACAAAGTAAAAGAAGTGAAAATATAAGTAAAGTAAAACACAGCACAGTAGGAAAGACTTTGCTGTTACTTTTTACTCGACTAAAACAAATAATGTTTTTTTTTTTCTCTGAATTTTTCCTGTTGTTTAAATAAAAGATGTTCCTGTTACAAAGGTTTTCATCTTTTTTTCACATTTTTCTATTTGTTCTAATTTGTTTGTTGTTTAAAATTGTAAATTTTAAAAAATAATTCAATTACCTCGCACAATAATTTAAAATTATTTTACTGTACATATTGACTCTGAGGGTCTGCCTCCGTGGCCGTGATCGTAAAGGCGTTCGATTTCGGCACCGGAGGTCTGGGGTTCGCAGCCCGGGCTATGCTCTAAGATTTTATGATTAGTATTTGCATTAAAATGATTTCGCCAACTTTAATTAATTCTTAGAGTGTAGTAGATGCAACCCACCTGAGGTGGTTCCCGCAGGGTTAATACCCTGATGGGCTGAAAGGCCCTAAAACGGGCATTTTATTTTTATTTTTATTGACTCTGAGTCCAAGACAACACAACCAACCTTAGCTTATATAATATCACCTGTAATTATTGAGTAAAAAATCTGAATTGTTTAATAGGTCATTAAATATTCATAGAATTAAAAACAATAACCAAAAGAATAAACTTAAGCATATAGTGTATTTTTGGTTAAATAAGGTAGTTCACCAACCAGTTAGTTTGTGCCATTGTTTACCCTCTAGACCAGGCCTGGGCAAACTTTTATAGCAAAAGCCGCTTAGTCTTTTTACAGCCTGTCGCGGGCCGCATTCCTTATATTTTAAAGTATGCTAAACCCGCAAAAAATTGCAGCTACGCTGGTGTTTTTACTAATGTCAAATTTATTCTCAAAGAATAAGGATGGGGGAACCTTAGCACTAAACAGAAAAAACAAAACGGAGTATCTTCGTCAGATCTTGAAATATAACTGAAGACAAATTTTGCTTGAATACTAGGTGTAAAAATAATTTTAAAAAGTATTCCTATAAAATAAAAGATCAAAGGGATTGTATTTTATCAACTCCTTTTCGGCAATTCACAGAAGGCAAAATAGCTTTTTTTTATCTTATTATTGTGAAAAATTCGCAAAAATAATTACAATTCGCCAAATCTGACAATGAGAATTGATATGAAAGGCGGCCGCTCTTTGTGTAATTGTTTCTTATCTTAATAGTTTTTGTTTCTCCAAATTTTAAAGTTAAAGTAACAAACCATTATTTCCTTATCTTGATATCTAACTTTTCATAATAATTTTGAATTAAACAATTTATTTTTAATTAAATTTATCTTTTTTCTAAACATTTTAATTTTGCCCGCGGGCCACATGAAAATGCTCCGCGGGCCGTAGTTTGCCCAGGCCTGCTCTAGACCTTTGTTCTTCATGGGCTTAACAGAGTGATTAACCAATAAAAATAAAATAACAAAACAAATATAAAGAACAAACTCACTCTTTTGAGAAATAAAAGCACATTATCAGGTATACCAACCTAAAGCTTAATAGGCATAATAAAAATTCAAATAATTATTCAATATATCGTGACCCGTACATACCCATTATCACACAAACACACACGCCGTCCCAAACTTGTCAAATCAAAGGACTCCTTGACGTTCGTTTATTAATCATGTTATTATTATACAAATATAAACTACTGTCTCTTCACTAAATGTCACGATTTAATAATTTACTCCACAGTTCAGCTCCACCATGTTACTCCACCATGTTATTATAGAAATAATAACATTAAGTTAACCTCTTTATAATATACCTAATGATTATTATGTTATGGATCTTGTTTTAATTTATTTATGTATTTTTAATTTATACCTGCAGTTTATGAATCATTAGATTTTTAATTTTTATGGTTTGTTTGGTTACTTGCTTAAACAAGGAAAACTTCGTGTACTAATAAATATAATCAGAATCATATAATAAAAATAGAATCAAGAATTTTATTATTATTATATAATAAATAATTTTAAAGAATAAATAGAATAAAGATAATAAAATAAAAATAATAAAATAAAATGAAAAATAAAATAAAAAAATAAATATAAAAAAAATAAAATATATAAAATATAAAATAATTAAATAAATATAAGAATAAATATTATAAAGAATAAATATTATTTTTTTGAGGTAGTACGTAATTGAGCACTTTATTGGACCGTTTTTAGGATGAGAAGCCAATCATTATTGTTATAGGAGGTTATTTAGTACTTTTCACATCCGAGGACAATAATGAATGTAAAAAAACTCCTAGGACGTAAAATTAATTCATATATTGCCGCCATTACTGTAATGTAGCGTGTTCAAAAAACAATCTGTGTAAAAGCTTTATGAGGTTTTTTAAAAACGTTCATTTTGTTTCTGTTTTTGTTCGTTGACTAATTTTTTTTTTCGTTTTTAAAAGTTGTTCTAATTGTCAATTTTTGTGCGTTTATTTGTAAAGCTTTTACATTTTTGAATAAAAGTGTGAAGCTATGGAAAAATTTAATGACGACGGTAATATAGAGTTAATTGGACGTTTGTTTTTTTTTTTCAATTAAGTATATAGCGCAGTTTATTTAATGAGTGCTACCTCAAAAAAATAGTGTATGCCATCCGGCTGAGAATGTCTTTATGTCTTGGCAATTTTTCCCGACTCGCTTCGCTCGTCGGTAAATCTAATTGCCGTGACATAAAGACACACTTCTCAGCCTTATGGCATAAATAACTATTATATCAAATATATTGAATCAGAATAAAAGTGAAGAGGACAAGCATAGAAACATAGATAGTATTGAGGAATTACCAGAACTAACTCCTCCTGCCATTTAGATTTTTGCAACAACTTCAAAGCAATATTTTTGCCCCAAGTATTAAAAAATAATTTTCTTCACTTTTATTTATTTAAGTTGCAGTTTTTTTATAATATTTTAATAATTTATTGTAATTTTAACTATTTGTTGTCACTGATTAAAATAAAACATTAGATTTTAATGAATAATAATATTTTGTATATTTGATGCCGCTAGTTGATAAAATAGTAGATGCCATTATAGAGCAAAGAAAACATTACATACTCGTGGTTGTCTGGGTGCTCGGCCAACAACCAGTCGCGGCTTCGACTCGGCTGCTAATTTATAAAATTCGTCTGCTATATTTCATTTTGCTGCCTAATATAATGAAATACTTTTATTAATTCAATTCACTAATGAAATTATTATCTTCAAAACAGAGCGAACAGTTTAAAAGTAAGGATTTGTCGGTTTTTACCAAGCATCATGTTCCGACGGAATCTTTACCTAACCACTCCTCGTATGCCGTGACTAAGGATCTTGAATAAAGGGGATGACGCACTAAGTCGATTTACCATACAAACAAGTGAACCCATCGAAAACCAGAAAATAGAGAGAATTCAACACAAAACACACGTCAAAAACCAACTGCACATGCTTGGTACAAACCGAGCATGCTTACAATTCTTAAAACAGCGCAGGTCTTAAAATTTAGAGGCAAACTTACGTCACAATGGTTTCTATTGTTTATTGCTTGAGAAGGTTATAACAAAACACGCTTAAATTATCACTCACTGAAGAGGCAAAGTATATTCCAAAATTTAAAATTATATAAGCACAAATGACTTAACAAGCACCACAAATGTAACAATCACAAGAAGAAGAAAGTTGAGAAGCAAACTCGACAACCTTGCTACATAACCTGCGTTTGGCGCTTTTTTCATTATAATCAAGGGAAAGGGGTAAGTTTGCTTCTAATTCTCTATCTCATACAACTTCCATGGGGTCAGAAAAGTTCCTTAATGCGTCATTCCCTTTATTCAAGATCCTTGGTTTTTACATAAATCTGAAACAGACTCTCACTCACAGCACAGGCCATGCCTCTAGTAAGGGATATAGTAAGGGATAGCCTTTAGATTAATTAGCAGATTTAAAAATTGTTACTTATTAAATAAAGAGGAATTTAAAGGATGATTTAACTATGTTAACATTATATTTAAATCTTCCATAACTCCCCATGAGTATAACTAAAATAAAATGATCATAGTTATGGTTTGTACCATTTCCTGTACTGTTTTAAATATTTTGTTGCCATTCCAGGTAGAATTACATTTTTCAGCATAACAATAGTTCAGTGATTCCTAGTTTTATTCATTTAGTTAACATATTTATTTATTTAGTATAATAGGAAGCTCTTTGTTCAGAATTTTCTGGGAAGGTTTACAAACAATTTGCATTTGAATTTACGTCTAAATTGGTAATAAATGTTATAATTTTAAAATAGAAAAATTATTTGAATTTATATTTTGCCTATCAAGCTTTAGGTTGGTATGCCTGATACTGTGCTTTTATTTCTCACTGGAGCGAGATTGTTCTTTATATTTGTTTTTTGTTTTTACAGGGATTTTATTCCTTTGGATATCCCTTGTTTGCCTAATTCAACGTTTCTATTCTATAATAGTGGTCTATCACATAATTTAGAGTTTTTTAAAGATAATTTTGTCTTATTCTACGGCATAGTGTTTTTACTTTTAGTTGGATATATAGTAATTCATTGTGAACAACTTATTTTTCTTGAAGTATTTTTTCGCTTACAAATCGATACTTAAATAATTAAAGACCCTCTCAAAGATTATCAGGCTCTAAAATGAAGACTAAAAGGATTCTTAGCGATGTAAAAAGTTTCGTAAAGATTTAAAAAGTAAAATTATCCTCATTACAGAGATTCCGGTTTAATCAAAACCGAAATATTGTTATTTCGCTCCGAGAATAATTACTGCGGTTAGATTCCTGGTTAAAATCACCGCCGGATTTATTTACCTAAACCCCCCAAAAAAATAATAACGTCCAGTTAATATTCAGCCTCGGAATACTAAGGGAGAGAAAAGATAAATAATATTACAGAGAGAAACAATTAATGTGAAAGTAAGAATTAAATATGTGAGCTAATAGCTTTCGATTTGCAATCTATATTAGAGCAACTAGATCGCTTATGACCTTTCGTTGTTATGTTATTATTTAATTTAATTTTTTAATTTTTATAGGTTGTATTAATATGTAATTGATCATGATTAAGAATTTTACTGCTGGTTTATTTTAAAAATAATATTAATTATTCATACCCCCTCCCCTCCCTCCGTTCCCCTCATCAGGACTTCTTTACATCAAAATTGTTGAAATAATTGTCCTCCATTTTTTCCCTAAAAACCTTGGTTGTTTTGGAATAATTTCAGGGTGGATTTTGAGACGGTTCCTCTAATTGTTTCACGAATTCATTAGAAATTCATTAAGGGTGATTTTGTTGAAAGTATAGAGAAGTAGGGGGGGGGGGGTGATTTTTTAGTATCTTTGCTTTCTTTTGTTAAAATTTGAAACTTATTAAAAGTATGATAGATTTGACTAGAGTTTATATTATATACTTTATACATATTTTTAGAATCAGGTGGCTGTGCAAGATGGATCCCGCCCATCGCTTGGTCATCTGGACGACCTTACAAGCTTCATGTTCTGACGGAATCTTTACCTAACCACCCCTCGTATGCCGTGACTAACAATAATGATCAAATATTGTATTGTCTAAAAACTGTGTCCTAAATTTAACCAACACTTTAAGCATTTAGTTGTCCACAACTTGCTTATACAGACTCTCCTATAAACTAATCTCTGAAGGTGAAGGTCCGTCAAAAAAATTTTATTAAATTATTATGAGAGAGCTGTTGTGGTTTGTAACCCAGATAGCTTTGTGCTGTAGAATTTCATGACGCAGCATCTATTTTATAGCTTCCTCTCAGCAAACCTCTCTCCTGATTGTCTCTGGTCCTAGTTTTATTCTCCTTCTATGGTAGCTGGTGATAGTTCTGTTTTTCTTAACTTGTTCCTATCCATACTGTCGACTAAAGTATATAACTGCTGAACTAATTTTAGGTGAGAAAGTAGCATTTCCCAGATCGGTTGGTACTTAGTCATGAATTACAGCACTTTACCTGCCTAGGCAGGGAAGTAGCATTTCCCAGCCGCCCCTGTCTATGTTGGTAAAGAAAGTTAATAGATAATTTTTGTAAACATGATTAGTTAATAATAAAAAGCCTATTGAATTGATTTAATAATTTATATAATGAATATTTACATTATTTAACTAACTAAAATTAAAATAAAACAATTTGTAATGTAAATCTTTAATTAGAAATAAGTTTTATTGATATTGAAGGCAACACTTTTTGTCTTGGGTTTATTATCTCATCTTTTTTTGTCATGTCATTTACTACTTTTATTATACGAACCCGTATTTAATCCAGTTTAAAAGTTAGCGTTTTGTGATGACGAACTTTTCGAAAATACCCCGCCGGATGTTTTGGAAATAGCTACAAGTGCCAAAGAGAGCCTACTACCCGGCAATTTGTTAACTCGTCTCTGTAATTTTGTACCTATATTAATTAATTTTTTGCTTAAAATAAATAAAAATAACGTTTTTTTAAATAATAAATAAATAATTTCATTATTAGCATTAGCCAGCTGCAAAATAAGAAGTCCCACGAAAATATTAGTTATAATAAAACTAAAAAAACGTTTCCTTTGTTCTAAAAAGAAATAAAATAAATAATAGATTAAGACAGTAGAAGGAATAAAACTTAATCAAAGAAGGGAAAAAATTTAATTTGATACTATAAAAGAAATTTATATTGAAAGAAAAATTATAATGATGGGGAATAATTTTCTGCTTTATTATTTTTCTGTCCCCTGGTTATCTTATAATAAATATTTTATTTATTTATATTTTATTATCTTATTATAAATATTTGAACATTATACTTGATGAAAGTCATTAGTTGAAAATCCTTGTTGTTAGCGTTGTCTTTTGTATTTTGTCCTTTGGAGATCTAGAGTTCGTGTCCTTGGTTAGGCTTTCAGTTGCTACAGAGTATTATTTTAATACATGTATTAGACCAAGAGCCCAGGGGTGTTTTGTTAATAAAAAGTGTAATGGCTGGAACCGGTCTCATTTTTTCGTAAATACCTTCCTGAACAAGGATCTGCAATTCTGCCGACTCGTATCGGATGGGTGTCCCAGGCAGAACGCACTTTACATGTCAAATTTACCACCGAAGTTAATAAAAAGTGCAATGACTGGAAACGGGTTTAATTTTTCGTAAATACCTTCCTGAACAAGGATCTGCAATTCTGCCGACTCGTATCTGATGGCGTCCCAGTCAGAACGCACTTTACATGTCAAATTTACACCCAAGTTAACAAACAGTTTAATGGCTGGAACCGGTCTCAATTTTTTGTAAATACCTTCCTTAACAAGGATCTGCAATTCTGCCGACTCGTATCGGATGGGTGTCCCAGGCAGAACCTTTGACACCTAAAGTGCGTTCTGCCTTGGACACCTATCCGATACGAGTCGGCAGAATGGCAGATCCTTGTTCAGGAAGGTATTTACGAAAAATTGAGACCGGTTCCAGCCATTACACTTTTTATTAACAAAATACCCCTGGGCTCTTGGACTATATGGCCAGACTTTCTTTAATACTTAGGTTGACAGTTGCCTCCTTTCTGCACCAGTTACGCCGATATGGCCCATAAATTTGAAATAGGTATTATTGTTATCATCATTCCTTCCACTAATTCTCATACATAGGGCTGGTAGATATATTTAGTAGGGGTGGGATCTATTTCCCTAGGACTGTGTCATGTCAAATGTTGCATTTTCTTGCTGACAACATTGTCGAGGACATTTTGTCGTTTAATTCTTTTAGAAAAATGTCCTCATTAGATGGGTCATTGTATTAAAATTACTGTGCAAGAAATCAAAACCTTATCGAGGACTAATTTTATGAATGGGTAAAAATGGTAAGACTTTAAATTTGAAATGTAAGAAAGGGGTTGATAAAGAGGTGAATAGAGAAACGCTGCGAGGGCTAAACCTCGCCACAGGGGGGATCCAAAAAGGCTCAACATTTGCATTGCTAATGGAAGAATAAATGGTGCTAATCGCTGCAAGATTTCCACAATAAAGAAGCAGATGAAACAAAAAGAGCGTTAAACTTAGAAACAAGATTTTCTTAAGCAACTCCCCGAGAAAATAACATTAAAATTTTTATTGTTAGTGAAACTTCTTTTTCGAAAATTTCACGTTCTGGTTGAATTTTCTTACGTAACCTTTTACAATAAGGAAGAGTTGTGGTTGGTGGGTTTAAACTTGAAAAACCACTCAGACAAAAGAGTCTAACACTTAAAATTTAATTACGTAGAAAATCTGTTTTTCTTTTAAAACTTCTTTTGATACAGTTCTAAAAGGTAAGATATATAAAACTCGTATTCTTACCGTAACAAGTCCATTATTATTTGAAATAATCTTCGTGTAAAATCTAGTAAATTGTTTTTACAATTTTTTTTTAAAAAACGTACACAAGTCATTCAATAAAAATTGAACTAATGCTGATAATGAAATGAAACTAGGCACATATGTTAGTCTGATACATAGTCACATGCGTGCCTAATCTTTATGATTTGGGACATGATTTTTTTTGATTTTTCGAAATTTTTGCTGAGTCATTGTTGCGGGAAAAAATTCTTTTTCGAATAGCACAACTACAGCGGTACACTGATTTTTGTACAAAGTCTCAACTCTCTAGCATAAATACACTGGGAGCGTTACGATGATAACACACACACACACACACACATATACAGACGGATAACTTTATTTTAAACCACCCAGGAGGTTTTGGATTTTTTTGCAAACACAATACTTTTCCTATATACCTACGGTATAAATGAGGAAAGGAAAACAAAAAGTTATCTTTGATGAAATAAGTATAGTGGTACATTTATCTGATCCACTTCATCGTAAGATTCGTCTACCTACCCCCACTCTTCTTTTACTCGTGTTACAGCGCTTCTTAGCCGCTTCAAAAAATGTTGTAAATATATATTCATTTATTCATTTATTTATTTATTTATTTATTTACCATAAGATGCTGGGTGATCTACTACCTGTAGTTTCGGCTCATTTAGATCCAACATGTTTATTACAATAGAGCTTTAAGTTGATTACTAACAGCTTTTATTAAAGTCTACTTATCTAATTTACCCTTCAGTCAAAAGTAAGGTTGGGAAATTGATAAAACTTGATTCTCTTTTAATCTACAGAAAAAAAAACTGTGATGTTGACTACCAAAGTCTTTCGATAATCCTCCTAAAAGAAGTTAAGGATTAAGTCAACAAAAAGGCACCATCTTGTAACCCCTATGTTCTTTCTTGAAATCCTTCCAATTTGTCCTTCTTACATCTGACAAACTCATCCCCCAAATTCTTTTTATCTAACCTCAAGCCACTGGCAACCTGGATAAACTTATAAAGCCTTCCATATCCCTTTATATAAAAACTTACCTTCTGGCAAAGTATTTTTTCTGTATGGTTTTCTCAATAAATATTATTAAATATAGAACCCCCCTCGATAAGGGTTCTCGAGAAATAAGTAAAAAGGGATATCTCAAGAAAATAAAGTTTAGGGGGGATCCCCAAAAGTGTAATGTATTTTAAAACTCGATTTTCACTTTGTAAATTTTCTTTTTCCGACTTTTTATCCGGGGAAGCTTATGGTCCAAAGGATTTATTTAACTTTATTGGTTTTATCCTTCTATACTTATTTTTCCCTTTAAAAATTTTCTTTAGCTTGAAAAGGGAAACATGCAGGAAATATATTTATGTTTGTATAATCCCATTTTGATTATCGAAAGATTAAATAAGGATAAAAACGTGAATGTTTCATTTCTTGGCTTCGCCGACTCATCTCACATTGGTTTATTACTCAACATCGGATGAAGTACTTCAGTAAGGTCTATCTATTTGTTATTATTTTGTATGTTATGTTTCCGCTCTTAATAAACCCTCACAGCTTCATTCGGTAAGACGAAAGCTCGCGCTAGATGAAGCTCTCTACTTGCCAAGTCTTCGCTGTAGATGACACAATATAATTGTGCGAGAGACACCAAGGAAATGTAACAAGCAAAATGCAATGCTACATCTGGGAACTGTTCTATTATTCGACATAAGTCATCATTGATAGCTCGACATAATGTCCCGCTCTGTTTCGTTACGTCTAACTCATCAGGGCACCGACAAAGCCTGAACTCACTCTGAACTTCAATTAAATTCGAAGAATATAATGTGAAGTACTTACCAGAGACGAGCGGTGCTCTCTTACCGCCATCATGCATGGCAAGCAAAACATATATCATTTTGATGCTACCGAGTTTTCCAAAATATGAATAGTTGACACAGATTATCGCACAATTATATTGTGTCAACTATTCATGTTTTGCAAAACTCAAATAGTATCAAAATGATATATGTTTTGCTTGCCATGCATGATGGCGGTAAGAGAGCACCGCTCGTCTCTGGTAGTACTTCACATTATATTCTTCGAAATTAATTGAAGGTCAGAGTGAGTTCAGGCTCTTTCGGCGCCCTGATGAGTTAGACGTAACAAAACAGAGTGGGACATGACATTATGTCGAGCTATCAATGATGACGAATGTCGAATGATGGAACAGTTCCCAGATGTAGCATTGCATTTTGCTTGTTACATTTCCTTGGTGTCTCTCGCACAATTATATTGTGTCAACTATTCATGTTTTGCAAAACTCAGTAATATCAAAATGATATCTTCGCTGTAGACTTTAAAATTTGAAGAAATCTGTTGTATCTTCGTTTATAAAAATACTTTATTAGGATAACCATGAATCTAGCAATTATTCTTGGATGCTTTTTGCCATACAAATCTCTAGGCATGTAGGTGTACCACTATGCAGTGGCGTCATTTGTTGGCGCCGGTGCTCAGATTACCTTATGGCATTTCGGGTCATTGCCGACTGAAATAGTTTCTTTTTTTATTTTGTTATAGGAACTATTAGTGAACACATCAGAAACAATATAGGTCAAGACCTGCGTGGCTAGAGGAAAGTGCACAGAAAACATCTGTGACTAACGGTCATTTGTCGCTAGCCTTATAGACTTTGGTCTAAGCTAGCCCAGGGGTGTTTTGTTCATAAAAAGTGTAATGGCTAAAACCGGTTTCAATTTTTCGTAAATACCTTCCTGAACAAGGATCTGCAATTCTGCCGACTCGTATCGGATGGGTGTCCCAGGCAGAACCTTTGACCCCTAAAGTGCGTTCTGCCTGGGACACCCATCCGATACGAGTCAGCAGAATTGCAGATCCTTGTTCAGGAAGGTATTAACGAAAAATTGAGACCGGTTCCAGCCATTACACTTTTTATTAACAAAACACCCCTGGGCTCTTGGACTATTAGCAAGGCAAACGGGGCCGCAAAAATTGTTCAGCCTCTTATATTTTTTATTATGTATATTTAATTATTCAGCTTTTTAATTTAGAGATATCTCCTATTTAATTTTCTAAAAATATTTTGGAGGCTTTAAGACAACTATAACCAAGAATGACAGCGGAAATATTTTGGTTTTGAGAAAATTGATAGGTCTGTTAATTAATTAATTATTGCCTGGTTATACCTGTGATCCCTGTTAAATTTGAAATCGATTTCGTTAGAAAAATAGCCTGTTTCTATAGCTTTATTTAAAATGTAATTCTACTTACAGTTAATTATTCATTATTTTATTAATTTTTATCATTAAAAGCCAATTCCACTCAATATTTCAGCTTTTTTTAACCATTCAATTTATTGTTTTACATCGGTCTTATATTATGATGAAAAGAAATAACACATCAAATTCAACACGCATGGATCATAAACTCAATCATTACGTTTTGAATCCAAAACATCAGTTGAAAAGGAAATTGAAAATACAGACTCGGAAATGAAACGGTATTGAACTCCCTTTGTCCGCCTCGTGTTATGCAATTGATATGGACATCAAAAACTAAATTTAAGCCCTGTATATGACTTGCTAAAGACTTGGAGGAACTACGTAGTGAATGCAGTAAAACCTATCACTGCGTTAGAATCTACTGGTGTTATTTTATTTTATAATGTTATATTTATCCGCTTTATATTTGTGTATTTCATTGGAAATACATTATAGCATAGGGGGATAATACATATTTTTGCTGAAAAGAACAAAATGTTTTGTGTTATTTACCAACGTACTCTTGTTTTTATTTATTTTTTAGCCTCATGGAGTTATTATTAGACTCGGTTAATTGGGAGAAGTTTCTGACGTTACCACCAATCTCTTAGAGGAAATTCGAGCTGTACTATAACCCTAGTTTGTTTGCACACAAAATTGAAAATGCAAAAATACCCGGAGGAAAAGGCCCTTGAAAATTCCATTTAAACTTTTTATAAATCAGATATAACATAGCGAACTTTAAATGCTTTAAATTAAATCTCTTTTATAAAAAATTATTTTCAAATAGAAAGAACCTAATAGGGTTACGGTGAAATTCAATCGATCTTCGAGGGATTCCGTATCAGAAAAAAAAAACAATCGGAAATACAGCCGTTAATGTTAAAATGGATCCAAGAACGATAAAATATTAAATATCTTTAATACTTGATATCAAGATTATTCATAGAGTAGTGGATATCTAGAGCATTCCCTTTGTATAGAACTGTATTAAAGGACTCTATTAAGGACAAAACTTATATAATACACCCCTATTATTCAGGTAGCATATCTAATGTCATTTAAACATCTATGCTAAGTTCGGTCATATCCCAGGTATTTGTAGAGTAGATAATAATATAGAGAGAAGCAATTTCTAAAACCCTACGTGACAAACTGTCCCGGTACCCTCTGGTTGTGACCGAGTTTCAACAGATCAGATATTCTCGGGGTACCTAGGGGAGTACGGTTGCAATTTAGGAAAATTGCTAAAAACCTTCCCTGATATTACGTACTATACCATGACTTGAGTAGTTTCCATCCTGATACGATTTGACCTGACCAGACTAGCTTTCACCTCCACTTGTCAATATTCCGAATAAAACAATTCAAATTTATAGGGTTTCCTATTACTCTCGTACAACATTAAAGCTACACTTATTGTATTAGATAAGTATAAGAAATTAGATAAGTTGTTGTTGGTTCTTATATCTAACGTGCTGGTTGGAAAATAGTTTTATGACGTCATTACCTGTCAATAATGTAGGAAATTTATGTGATGTGTCACTTAATTGTTATGATTTTGTCTTGTCATATTTATAAGTTATTATATTTAAGTTATGTAACAAGGAATAATATTTTGATGGATTTGAGATTTTGCACGAGTGTAAACAAAACATATATAAAACTTATTAATATATATCATTTGATACTACCGAGTTTTGCAAAACATGAATAGTTGACACAATATAATTGTGCGAGAGACGCCTAGGAAATGTAACAAGCAAAAAAGCAACGCTATATCTGGGAACTGTTCCATCATTCGACATTCGTCATCATTGATGGCTCGACATAATGTCATGTCCCACTCTGTTTCGTTACGTCTAACTCATCAGAGCACCGACAGAGCCTGAACTCACTGTGTGACTGAAAGTGAGTTCAGGCTCTGTCGGCGCCCTGATGGGTTAGACGTAACGAAACAGAGTGGGACATGACATTATGTCGAGCCATCAATGATGACGAATGTCGAATGATGGAACAGTTCCCAGAGGTAGCGTTGCTTTTTGCTTGTTACATTTCCTAGGTGTCTCTCGCAGAATTATATTGTGTCAACTTATTAATATGTCTGTACGGCATTAAATAACCTAAATACTCACCTCTCAGCTCATCAGTAATGCACCTTATGATATGGTTTGCTTGAAGCAATCAGTGGGGATCGATACAGCTTTGTTTCTTTTTAGTTTTCCTGAATAATTTCCTAAGTCTGTAGGAAAGTATTGTGTTTGCAAAAGGATCCGAAACGGGGATTGTACCTGAATTATTGTTGCAGGTGTTTTTAAGGTCTCTTAAGTAGTTTTCACAAAGTTGTCAATCTGAATATGTATAGGTGTTTTATAAGCATTCATGTACGTCATTTATGCTAATTGATTTTATTTTCTATCTTGTTGAATGTTATGTTGAAAATATTTTCATTTTGGTTTGACTTTTCTATTGCTTCAGAGAATTTCTTTCCTTTCCTTAACAGTTTGTAATGAAATCGAAATATGGAGTGATATTTATTTTCAAAGTTCCTCCGATAAACACGCTCATCATACTACGCTCAATTTAGTGTTCTAAATTAAATCTTTTGATCTAGTTGTGCTACCTGGAAAATAGTTTTATGACGTCATTACCTGACCATAATGACTCAGCAAAAATGTAGAAAATTCATAAAACGCGGGAAAATGTTTAGATTGATTAGAGATTGAGTGTTTTCAGTCATATGTAGGAACAACATATGTGTTAAGTTTCATCCAATTATCAGCATTAGTTTAAGTTTTATCAAACTGTATACGTTCTTTCAAAATTATTACAGATTAATAAATAATCCAATAGAGTTAAAAATTGGTACGAATGTATCTCTTTACCAAGTATATAAGTATACGAGTTTGCTTTAATACACCAAGTCAATATTTGGTTTTTACTGAATCATAAATGTTAAGCAGCATCAACGAGGTCAGTTCTTTGGTAGGTGAGCGCTCTGAATAAAAAGGAAGTATTTACTGTTTGAAATATTTTAATATTGAAGGACGAGCATTAAATAAGTATTTTCGAGTATACTAAGAATACTTAGATAATACTAAACATTTTATCATATAATTGCAATAATCAGAATAATTTAAGTTCCACTACTTGAAACCTCTTATTTCTCACTTAAATCAACTTAACAAATTTCCTTTATCAATGTAGATCTTTTATTGACCAAGATATTTTTCCTTAAGTAAGTGTCAAGTTAAGATGAAGTGTATAAGTTAATAAATTTTCACCTCGTTAAAGGAAAAGTACATCATTAAATGTAACGTTTATTTAAAGATGTGTTATGGTAAATATTTAATTTATTTTTTATTTTCCCTTTGCAGAGGATGTTTGTTTTTCTTTTCTAATTCTTTATTTACTCTATAAAGTTTTTTTTTCTTACCTCAGTACTATAGCAAAGTATTTCCAAACCCTCTAAAGTAGATCTTAGAGGAATCTACCCTTAAAATAACCTGTCAATCAGTTCGATCCCTTACTTGAGGTTTTTTTGCTGCGAAAATCTGGTGTTGGTAAAAGTAAAGAATCTACCGCTATAACTTAAAGAAACAAGGCTCTCTGTCAGAGACTGAGTAGTGGCGCTCGGGTGCTTTGTATTTATTCAGCATGACAAGGATTTTGTGTATTTTTCCATTATGTACTTACAATCTACAGTTGTGGAAGCTCTCTAGATATCTTGTTGAATGTTATGTTAAACAGATTTTCATTTTGGTTTGACTTTTCTATTGCTTCAGAGAATTTCTTTCCTTTCCTTATCAGTTTGTAATGAAATCGAAATATGGAGTGATATTTATTTTTAAAGTTCCTCCGATAAACAGGTTCATCACACAACGCTCATCCTCCGATGAGCGTTGTGAATCAGATGTGATGAGGAAAAGTTCCGAGGTTCTCCGTACCCGATTTGTATTAATATTTCTTATTTTTGACAAAGACTCCCCAACTAAAAATTTAAAATCATTGAAAAATAATTAGAAGAAGTTAGCATGGAACACAATATGGCAAGGAGTACAATATGGCATAGAGTCGTGGAGTACAATATGGCATGGAGTACAAGTTAGCATGGAGTACAATATGGCAAGGAGTACAATATGGCATAGAGTCGTGGAGTATAATATGGCATAGAGGACTTTATGGCATGGAGTTAATGGGAGTACTATATGAGATCAAAAAATGTCCCTAGTTTCATTTCAGTTTCAGCTATAGTTCTTCACTTTGTTTCCAATCATATAAATACGTTTTTTTAATCGATAATCAGAAACATTATAGATCAAGAGCCCAGGGGTGTTTTGTTAATAAAAAGTGTAATTGCTGAAAACCGGTCTCAATTTTTCGTAAATACCTTCCTGAACAAGGATCTGCAATTCTGCAGACTCGTATCTGATGGGTGTCCCAGGCAGAACGCACTTTACAGGTCAAATTTACCACCGAAGTTAATAAAAAGTATAATGGCTGGAAACGGGTTTAATTTTTCGTAAATACCTTCCTGAACAAGGATCTGCAATTCTGCCGACTCGTATCGGATGGGTGTCCCAGGCAGAACCTTTGACCCCTAAAGTGCTTCTGCCTGTATACGAATTGGCAGAATTGCAGATCCTTGTTCAGGAAGGTAGTTACAAAAAATTGAGCTTATAATAAAAGGCTATAATAATATAATAATATAAGGCTTATAATAATATAAGCCATTACACTTTTTTATTAACAAAACACCCCTGGGCTCTTGGTCTATTATGAAAAGCCTTTATTTAAAAAACAAATTAATATTGACTATGGAGTTTATTATGAATTTATATACTAACAGTATACAATTATTTATAACCCAAATATATATACCTGAAAATGCTATTTTGTTGATCAGTCACTAGAATTTTAATATCAGGCAGGCAAAATTCAAAACACTCAGTCTGGTGAAGTATTACAAGGGTTTACAAGTTACACTAGAAACATATGGGTTTCACTTCAGGCTTAAACGCAGGTAAAACTTTATCCACCCGGTTACTTGCAATATTTGTCCATGATAATTATTTCCTTTTTAAGTTTTATTTATGGACGTATATATATATATATATATATATATATATAATATATATATATATATATACATCGATTCCCCCTTCCTCTCTTCGACTTTTCAGGTTGAAATGTTCTGGAGATGTTTTATTTTTATTTCAACCCTTACATTTCATTAACATTATTTTCTTTTATTTTATTATTAACTGAAAGTGGGTCACTGGTTTCTTGCTGAGGTAGAATGAAAATAATTTTCCTTTTCTATTTATTTAAATGATATCTAGATGTAGCCAGGGTGTTGACTCAGGCAAATTGCACTCATAATTTCTATGCCTACTTTTCACCTGCTTTAGTTTGAAAATAATCATTTTTTATTTCTTTTAACTACCGAAACAGTGTCTTGGTATCGATACATATGATATCTTAATTTTGATCCCTGATATGTCTTGTAAGATTGTCTTGTCATAAGTAAGATTGTCTTGCCATAAGTAGGATTGTCTTGTCATAAGTAGGGATTAGGACCTGTATAATACATTATACAGGCCTGATCACAATACTCATGAAAACCTTTATTTACGATTACAATTATGAGGTGGGTAAAATAATATATATATATATATATATATATATATATATATATAATATATATATATATATATATATATTATATATATATATTGTGAGCTGTGATTGACTAGTTTATGAAAATGACACTTAACGGACTAAACACAATTTATCTGCAATTTTGGTTTCATCGTCTCATTTTAAAAGTATAATTTCATTAGATCAATAACCGCAAGTAGTTTTAAAATATTTTAGTCGATATATCTAATTAATCGAAAAATAACTCAATTTCTACTAAATAAAAAAAAACTTTTAAAAAATTTCCCTGAAATACGTGTTTTTACTTGCTTTAAAAGAGAAAGAATTGTTTTTGAAACAAATCAACAAATGCATATTTTATAATTGCATTCAGGCATTTTGAAACGAGATATAGTCTATATGACAGTGTTTCCGTGAAAAAAAAATTTTTATTTTTCTTTATTGTGAAGAAAAGTATTGTGATAGCATTAAAATTCCGACACCGGAATTTCACCTGAATAATCTGTTTAGCAGTTATTAAGACCTCCTGCGTGGTTTTTACAAAGTTATCAGTCTGAATGTGTATGTATATGTATGTGAATATATGTTATCTTTGTAGCTCCCAGACTGTTTATACTAAAGTGTTTAAACTTGATACAAAAAATGAATCTTTAGATCTAAATAAGCCATATGGAAAATTATTTTTCTATGACCTCAGAAACTGTCATTAATGTCTTTTCTTTAAAATCGTAAAACACAGACAAATGATTGGAACAATACGAAATATGACGCGAATATAGTGCTGTGTAAAAATAACAAAATGTGCCGTGTTTTATCGTATTATCAGCTTAATTACAATTTTTATTGAATACAATGTCTACTTTTTTAAAAAATTGTAAATAATTAGAAAAAAAATATCTTAAATTTGGCATCTTTTTGTTATAAATAACACGAATATAATTAGGCGAGTAAAAGTTCTGAGGTATAGCCAAAACATTGGCTCTTAACTAATCACCTGCTCTATTGCAACAAATCCTCTGGCATGAGGGGGACTCTCGGTTCGATCCTGGTCGGGGCCTCTAGGATTTTCATGCGAGGGGTGGTGCCTTTCACGTGCCGCCCTTTGATAGGGACGTTAAACCGGTGGTTCCTAGCCTGTGCGATGTCAGGTACTCGCACAGCACCAAAGATCCCTAACCCTAAATGAACCTGGGTTTAGGCAAAATTGACGACCCTCAATAGTAGTTTATATTAAATATATATGTTTCTGCCTCATAGTTTCGAGAGCAGGAAATGCAGAAAACTGCCAAGAGCCTGTTCTGGCAGTGGGGCACGTGTTGTTTCTGGTTGAAGCTAGAGAACTTCAAGTAAAAAGTCACGGCTCTTCTGTAGGTTAGATGTGTAGAACACTATCGTCAAAAGGAGTCAGTAAAAAAGGCCCAACAAAGCTGCCGCCTACTTGCTAGGTGGTCTATCACCTTTCCCTAATTAATATTACTATCCTTCTGGCATGAGGCACAGTAAACTCATGTTATAAGGACCCAGTCCCAAGTGCTTAGACTGAGGATCTCCTCAGTCTAAGCAGAAGGGACCTTAGAACAGTAACTGGACTATTGACTGGTCACTGTCACCTCTGAAAACATCTCCATACCATTGGTATCTTTAAAGATAACCCAGTGTGTAGGCTTTGTGAATCGAAAACCGAAACTGCCTCTCACATACTTCTGAGATGTGAAGCCCTAGCCTTTTAAAGGTTCTCCAACTTTTGTAGCAGCACTCTCACTAAGTTTAACACCTACCAATGAATCACTGTTCAAGAAGATCATAGACCTAGTCCGGGGAAAAGGATTACTCTGACCTGAACCTATTGAGGAGATTGAACAATACATTTTCATTCGCAGTGCTAATAGGGTTCATCCACGACTCCAACTCCAAAACATAATATTAATATGTTTACTTCATCATTGTATACTTACAGTATTGGCTCTTGTCTGTATGAGCCACATCATGTCCCTTTCTGATTTCAAGAAGTGCTCTTCGGTAGCTGATCATCGTGCATCGTCCTGTGTTTCTTTTTCTATGTGTTAATGTATATTTTTGTCTTTATGAATAGAGTTTTATATATATAGGTGTGTGTATGTGTGTGTTTTGCAATGCAAAAATTTAATTCAGTTCCAAATAATAGAAAACCTGTAGAAACTTTAAACTTTGAAGAAAAACTTTTTAATGAGGTTAGTGGTGTTAGGAAATGTTGCGTATGTAGAAAACTCGTCGTAAATTTCGGATTAGACCATACACTTCCGGTATTTTAGTTTAACGTATAAATCCTATTGGCACGGTATCAAAATAATCAAGGAAAAGCCTTTCCCAGGTTTGTAAGGTTTTGCTCTCAGGTTGTGCTAGCGTAAGGTCTCATAGTAAATCCCCTGTAAACCTTAATTCCATTTCCTCCAAGATTTAGACTTGTCCAAAAACTTTAATCCATACCTTGGGGGTTTGGTTACTGATTTCGATACCCAATATTGGTATCTGTTGATCCCTTATCTTTGTTTTACTAACTTTACTTTGGGTTGAAATTGCCAGATGGTGGGATCTGATTAGTTACAGAATAAGGCTAACGAAATCTAACACGAAACACTGCAGCAAGATGTTTTATATTCTATTTCTAATTTTAGTCATTTAAATATTAAAAAATGTATGAATCTTTATCATGTGATGCTTGTTAGACTTCTTTTTAACTTCATAAACTTAAAAATCCGTAATTAAATTAAAAGAACACCTAATATCACCTAAGCAGAAACTCCGGAAAGACTAGCACTTTAATGGAAAATTTGCGAACGCGATGTGACACATTTCACTTTCTTATAGCAACTCTATATGTTATATATATTTGTTTGTCTGTAAAAGTATGTACCACATTATACTGCTTGAATCTTGGTCTACCCTGTTTTTATAGAAGTTAAATCAATATTACTAAATGAGTTATTGATAACTTACTTAGTTAAGCATTTTTGCCATTTTTGTGGCCTTGCAGTCCTATTTAAAAGACATTAAAACCATCTAAATTTATGAATAATTTTTTATAACAATTATTTTTTTCTGTTTTAGGTACTGACTTTATATAATGTCTCAACTTTTACGTAAGTTAAGAATAACTTTATTGGTTTAAACTCATAATTTGTAATAGATTCTTATTGGCACGTTCTCGCAATACATTTATGAAGTAAATTGTAATTGGCGAGGGATATTAGTTACCTCACTGTCGTGGTTATCGTGGCAACCTGACCCTCTATAATATTGTTTACCACGCTATATAATAAGTACATCATTGAAGTTTAAAGCTGCAGCTTAGTAGTAGTAGTAATATGGGGGGGGGGAGTGGCAGTAACTACCAGGCAAGTAGTCCACGTTGTTGGGCCCTTTTTGCCAGCTCCCCAAGATAGTGTTCTACTTCTTTAAATTTCAAGTGTATAGGTATATTTCATCTAATCTAGACAGAAGAGCCGTGAATTTCTATGGTTCCTTTCATGCTTTTTCAAGCAATCATACATATTTTCACTGACTATTATAGTTTAGTGAAAACTAGGAACAACACGTGCCCTCGCTGTTAAACCACCTCCATACACTTTAAACTTCAAGGCAGACACATTTATAGTATTATAATGAATCTACTATGAGGGTCCTAAATTATTCCTATACCCAGTTTCATTTAGGGTAAGGGATCTTTAACGAGTACCTGACAAAGCACAGGCTCCAGACCACCGGTTTTACGTCCCTTCTGAAGGACGTGGTACGTAGAATTTTTATCTCTCTCATAAAAATCCCAGAGGCCCCGTGCTGGGATTGAACCTATGCCTACTAAATAAACTTGGAAGTTTAAAGTCCAATAATTCTGTTTATTGGCCGCGTACCTTAACCACTACACCACGGGCAAAGAGACTAAAACTATAGTTTTAGTCTCTTTGACCACGGGTGACACTTGGAGTGTCTCCGTCACTCTGACTCCAAGAGTCCGGGTGACTCTTTATTGTAAGCTGCAGATACAATAAAATATAAATAAGCCGGGTTTCGTCATTTCTCTTAAAAGTGTTCAGTTTGTTTCACACTTGTCCCAAATAGAAATTAAATTAATTTAAATATTTTAAATATATAACTGCATATGCATACACTAAACATACCTCTCATAATGCGTTTCTGAAATATATTGAAAAAAAAATCTGTCCAAAGCGCTATGTTAGGTTGTCAGGACCTGGCTAGAAATATACAGTCAGTTTACTCTTCAATTCTCGTTTGCAAACAATTTTTAAAAATTACTTGCTTGTTTATACTGAAAATAAATTGATTAATATAAATATATTATATATTTATTGTGATGTGTTTGTTTTGGCTTGGTATGCTATATATTTAAAAAAACAAAAATATTCGTACCTTTAATCATACAATTTTGACAACTATAATAGCAATTAAACTCAATAAATTTTATGTTTTTTGTTGTTCGATTGTGTTTATTTTCAACGTATTTTCAGAAAATATTAATTTAAATATTAAAAAAATATTTAAATTAAAAAGTTAATAAAGGGAATTTTTATTTGAAAACGAAAATTGGATTTTATTTGGGTAATCAGGATAAATGGGGAATATATTGGTGAATCGGGAAATTTGATAATAAGAGATAAAAGGGCATAATTAATTTTTTATTCCATACTGAATTAATTAATTCATAATTTTTATGGTAATTATAAATTTATTAGGTTTTTTTTAATTTTACGAAATTATCAATTTTATCTACTAGTAATGGTTTTTATCAAAAAGTCGAATCAGACGTAAAATGTTGAGTTGCGCTGGCGCTTAACATGGTTTATGTTTCTACAATACATGTGGCAGTGGCGTCAGCTATTAGAAGCAAATGCTCTATAATGGAGACGTACATACGTCACTGGCTTTGTGTTCTTCTGGTCTTTATATGTCATTTTCTAGAAAATGACCACTAGAAACTATATTTTAAACCAAAATAAAATTATCCATATCTAGATATAAACATCAAACAAATCATAGGGACCGAATATTATTGTTTTGTATTTCATTTAATCTTACACCGGAATCTAAAAAGAGAGATAATGGTTTTTTTAAAAAGAAGTATAAACAAAGATTCCATTAGTATTATTTGTTTATATAAACAATAAACATGATATAATATTGGAAACGCACTTTATAAGATTACAAGAGAAGCTTTAAAATATTCGTCATGCCTTGACTTGTCCAGTTTTTAAGTGGTTCTATGGATTCAATTATTAACTAATTATTGGATTTTAAGGCTCTGTCCCTTAGGGGGGGGGGGGTTTAAAACTTAATACATCTTCGATTTATATTTCGGATTATAGTTTAATACAAAAAGTCTCAACTTTATTTTTGAGTTTAGTTTATAAATAAAAACTGAAAACCTCTTAATAATATAAGGGACAGTCACTTCTTCTCTAGTTAATGTTATTCTCAAGAATAAATAGAAATTATAACCATGTTATGATCTCTAATTATTATAAGTATGTTGTGATCTCTAATTATATATTATACATATGTTGAGATCTCTAATTTAATTATAAGTATGTTTGTGATCTCTAATTATTACAACTATGTTTGGATATCTAATAATTATAACTATGTTGAGATCTCTAATTATTACAACTATGTTTGGATCTCTAATTATATATAAACTATTTTGAAGCTCTAATTATTATAACTAGTTATGATCTCTAATTATTTATAACTATGCTGAGATCTCTAATTATTATAACTATGTTATGATCTCTAATTATTATAACTATGTTATAATAGTTATTCCCTAGTTATAACATAGTTAATTTTAAGACTGCGGTTTATCTTTCTTATAGAGTTATAATATATTCGGGGGTAATTATAATACACACACACCCACACACACACACAACTATATATATATATTATATCATAGATTATATATATATAATATAATTAGATATATATATATATATATTTAGTGTGTTAAATATATTATAATATAATAATTTTGTTTGTTATTCTAATATAAAATTATGAATAACTAATATTTTAAATACTTTGAGATTTGAGTTAATGGACAAAATAAATAGAAACCTAAATAGTTAAATAAGAGACCGCTACGCAGTGCTGGCGATAGAGGGCCACTTTGCGAGGTCCCTGTTTTACCATAGGCCTTAAATTTTTCTACAATAGTTTATCTTGTCTCCTTTCTTCAGTCTTCTCGTAAAATAGATAACCTTTTAAGACTTTCGATCTTTGAAGCAGTGGGAGTCACTGGGGAGGTGATAATTGTGGCGCCACTCGACAGCAAGGGTCTGTTCTAAGCTTTCTGAAAGGATCCTTTAACCCTCCACGCCTGGTCACATCTCCGTGGGTCAGAGCCTAGCATTTATCACCCTCTGCAACTTCGCATTAATTTTTCAACTTTAATTTCCATACCTTTTCCGTTTTCAAGTGCTTATTGGTAGCTAATCGTCGTATATTGTCCAATTCTTCACTTTCTGCTTATCAATGTAAAACTCAAAAATATTTAAATAGTTGAACAGTAAGCCCTCCACCCAATAATTCATCTCTTTGAAAATTCTTTAGAATGAACCTAAATTTAGTAAAAATATATAAGTCAATAACTTAGCTTACTTTAGCTAAGTTAACTAACTTTGTTAGCTTAACATAGTTATAACTTTAGCTTACTTGATGCGAGTGGTCAGAAATGAAGCAGATCTCAAAGGAACTAATTTGACTGATGGTTACCCGATTTTACGATACTTCTCTCTCTGCCATCTTTATAATTATGACTGGATAATTTAGTTCCCCCCAGAATTTCCTCTTGCCTCAATATAATCATATATAAACAAGGATATACTGTTATTGTTTAAGAAAACAGAGTAATATGTTATATTATCTCACTCTTTTTGGTAAAAGTTGTAATTTTATTTCTTTAGATCTTCGTTTTAAATAAAATTACAGTTTTAAACTCAAAAAACAAAGAAGAAGGAAAATTCTATGTATTTATTCCTTTTGAACTAATTCTTCCTTTCTTTAATCTTTTTATCTTTATTTAAGTTTTTTTTCTTTTTCTTTGTAATGTAATTGTTCCCAAATGAGTTGAAAACTTTGGTAAACTCGAAAAGGATTTCCTTTGCTCTTTTTTTTTAAAAAAAAAATATAATCAAATTCGGTTGTTTTTTCCGAGAAGGTTTTATTTTTATAAAGATAACGTCGATAATGTTCTTACTAGTTTTACTGCTCCGTGGAGTACGGAAAATATATTTTTAAGATTCAGTCAGTAAAGTTTGAAGTGTATTGGTGCTCGACGACAAAGCCGCAGTCCCTGTTAGCCTACACTAACACTCTGACAGGTCCCACCGGGACCTTTTTCCAAACACGATTTCGTGGGGTTTCTCCGTCCCAATGTTTAACTCAGCTCTAATTGAGGGGGCGTAGCGTAGTGTGGGGTGGGGTTGCCTTATTTCCCCGCCGGTAGTTTTGTCACGTAGTTCTACCCTTTCCAGGCCTCTCTGAGCAAAAACCTACAATAACTATATAACTTTACAATTTCTATCGAACCTTAACAGTTCGCTTGAGAGCAAAGATTTTTTAAGGTATATTTATGAATAAAATATTTCTAG
The DNA here is from genome assembly GCA_018340805.1 of Microvelia longipes. NCBI lineage: Eukaryota > Metazoa > Arthropoda > Insecta > Hemiptera > Veliidae > Microvelia > Microvelia longipes. The sequence continues at coordinate 44,259,098 of JACMZG010001914.1, forward strand.
GACCGAATTACTCCCTATTTATTTAAGAATAGAGGTTTGGAAAGAGTCAATTTGGCTGAGAGTTCTCTTGTAGTCTGACCTCCTTCTTTAAGATTTCACATCACGCTAAATACAACAACATACCATAATTACAAAATGATAAAATCAATTCCATAAAAATAGTATTAATAGATACATACACTTTGTATTTCGTCTTATAATACGACACACTGAATAAACTCAGTTGACACAGCGTGTGGAAATAAATGTAAGGGAGCCAATAAGTTAGTCCTGGATGTCAAAGCACGCTTTCAATATCAACTCAGGGCAACATTATTGGTTCCTCAACACTATTTTCCCGCGTTTTCAACTGCTTTTAGCGTGTGTCGTAAAGATGCCTTCGCTTTGTATTTCGTCTTATTAGAGCACATTCGCTTTGTATTTCGTCTTATTAAGATGCACATCCGCTTTGTATTAGTCGAGTCTTTTAGAAGCACATTTCTGCTTTGTATTTTGTCTTATTAGAGCAAATTCGCTTTGTATTTCGTCTTATTAGAGCAAATTCGCTTTGTATTTCGTCTTATAAGAGCACATTCGCTTTGTATTTCGTCTATTAAGCACGATCTGCTTTGTATTCGTCTTATTTAAAACACATTCCTTGTACGTTTTTTCTCGTTCTTTTATTTTTATGATGCACATTTTCTCTTTTGAATTTCGGTTCTTGTTCGATCGATTCAGTTTTTTTTTTCAATTATTTATGTAGTAAATATAACTATAGTGCTTGTAAGCTTTTAATCTTATGTCTTTTGTGTGTACATTTTGTTCCTTTTTGGTCTGAAATAACTTTCGAACGCTTGTATTAAAATCGAAGATTATAATTTGTATCAAAATCAACCTGTTAATGTCCTTAAATCCTGTTTTTAAGATAATTTGACGTCAATAACCCACAAAAATCACCCCACAAACATTTCAAAATATCACAAATGTTAAAAAAAAGTGTTTGGATTGGGCTAAAATGTTTCATACACATAAAAATAGCATTAATTTGATAGTTAGTTTTATCGTAATATTCATCGTTAGTCTCGGTTTTCAGTTGATGAACATTGTTTAATATTGTCAATAACAATTAACATGTCATTAGATTGAAACATATAGATTGTCAAACAAAACTATGTCATTCGATTGACAGTTATAATATTGCCAAACAAAAAACATGTTCTAGTTTATTTTGACTATATTATTTATTTGTTCAATACAATTATACTCATGTTATCGATTGACATTATATATGCCAAACAGAGACATGTCATCGCATTGAACTTATATGATGTCAAAGCAACACATGTCAATCAGAATTGACATAATATGTAAATCAAAACATGTTACTGATTGGACAGTATATGGCCAATCAAAACTGGTCATTCGATTGACATATATATGATGTCAAATTAAAATCATGTCATTGATTGACATATATATTTGTCAAACAATAACTATGTCAGTGCGTACTTGACATTATTATGTCATAACAAAACATTCTATCGGATTTACATAAATGTAAGACAAGTCTTAGAGGAATTTGACAAATAAATTTGATAAACTCACTAGGGGTCGGTGGTTCTTGATTGTGCTTGTGTTTAAAACACAAAAGTATTAGGTTACTACAAGATCATACAACAGAAACTTGGAAATCTCAAAAAAGTATTCCCAACTCAAATCAATGAGTTTGATATTTGTGTACTAAAGCGCTACTCTTTAGAGCATATATTTAGCTACATAGTAGCTACGATGTCAACAATGTATTAACTGCTGACTAAGGTAGGACTTGCGTACTGACTTCTTATTGAAATATTATTACTTGTTTAGAGGACACTATGGTTAAATGTTTGAAACATCGAAAAAGGTAAGCCTGAACCACTTGCTCGTTGTAAAAATTATATATTGAGTTATATGCATATGAATAGAAGTTAAATTATTACATGAATTCAAAACTACAATATTCAATTGCGTCGGAAGCCGAAAAAATTGGTTTTATTATAACCTTTTATCTCATATAATGGTTAGAGGTTTCAATGCAGTGTTTCATCTATGTAGTTCCCTGAGAGTCTCCAAAATAATGAAGATTTCATGGACTCTTCAGTGTTAAGTTTTATAGTATTTATTGATTCTTGTATTGCTCCCTTCTATGTTAATGTATTTCTAATGGCTGCGTGAGTGTTTGTTATTTAAACACTCTGAATTACAGAATTATTCATGAATAATATATGTTGTTGTGATCAGTGTTTTCTTTAATTAACTGTGCATTACTATATCAGACTCAGATTCGGCAGCAGTGTTAGGAAGTGTAGGGATAAGCTCGGTCTGAATGCGTTCTATGAATGCAAATTGAAATCCTGTATTCTATTTGATAACAATTAATATAACTTACCGAGTGGATTCTTCTGTCGTAAGAGTTTATGTCTGGAATTGTTTTGATAAACGGGCAGCATCTAAAATTACGCTATTTATTCGTATATCCTTGGTTTAAGGCAACGGAACTTTTATGCCTATTTACAGCATAATTAGAAAGAGTAAAAATTTCATAAACTGATTCTCTGTCTGGTATAATTAAGTTTTCATAGAATTTACATATTAACAAGGTTCGTCCTAATTACCTGCTCATTAACAGAGATCAAGAAAATTTATTACCTTCTGAAATTACTACGTTGGGTTGGACTACGTTGCAAATTTAGTTTTGTCCGCAACACTTTCATGGAATTATCATTTAACCTGGAAAAATTCAAGTTTAAAAAACGAAATCAGTTGACAGACGACTATTGATTGAAAACTTACTTCCCTTGTTCCCTCAGTAACTAGGAAGTTTCTATTTTACTTTTACTTTCCTGTCAATATAAGTAAATGTTATCTCAGAAACAATCTAATAGCAAAATTTCATCCTATTTATCCCATCGAGGCACTATAATGACGTTCTTAGTGGTTTTAGCGAATTCCTTTTGGGAAACTTGTTAACAGGATTGGCGTCATGGCGGGAGTCGAACCTCGGACCATGACCAAAATCCATTTCAAAGGGACCTGATCGCGGAAAAAATTCGTTTCTCAAAACTTGCGCTAAAACCTTTAAAGAAATACCAACTGAGCTTAGTTTTGTATAATAAACAAGATAAATGTGTGCATTTCCTTAATACAGAAAAAATGAGTTACGAGTAGTGCTTGATAATCGAGTAACTGCTTAGTTTATAAAGCATAAACAGGAACCTTAGACAAGAAATAAGTTGTTAAGCACGGGAAGACGCATTCCAAAGAAAATTCGCCTGGCATGCGGACCACCGCGCCAGAATATTTTACTAATGCTTGATATATTTCCTCTTTGTTATCAATGAATAATTAAAATCAATTGCAAGAATTAAATAAAAATCGCTAAAAGATGTGTCTGTCATTAGATGGTGATGTCAAGTATACGTTTTCAATAGAAATTATATCAAAGAATATTTTGTTAGTTTTAGCGAATTTTCTTTGGAAATTCGCCTAATGGGATATTTGATTAAAATTGCTTAATATTATTAGGAACAACGATTTTTAGGGATCGGGTCATTACATTTGGACTGTGTTACTTTTGGTTGGTCTGTGTTACTATGTAGCAGTGGATTAACATTAAGACACTCTGCGCCCTAAATTTGGAAAATTAGTAATAAAAGAGGGTAAAAAAATGTGTTAATAAAAAGAATCGGGCAATCAGTGCAAGGAAAAGAAGCGTCGCTTGATTGAGCCCCAGATGAACTCAAAGCAAAAAATTAATATAGGAAAAACTGTCATCTTTCTGTAAGAAAAGTCCTTTCCCCAATAAGAAACCCCTTTTAATTTATCATTTAAACATTAGCTTTTTTTATCCTTTCTCTGATTAAGAAAACTGTAACGGAAATTAATCAATTGGGGAGCCATGTTTTTCCTTTAAAAAAAGTCAGATAAAATGGGTGGTAAAAAAGAATAGAAGCATAAAAAATAACTTTTCCAATTTTCCGGTCTCCACCCGTACAACCCGCTGTCGACGGCTTTTCGACAGGTGAAAAAAAACTTTGTACGCGTGAGAATGGCAAGGTTTCCCCAATTTTTTTCAGGAGTACATCACCTCATCCGAGGCTTTTACCGCCGCACAAGTTTTTAATTCCTTTGGACAGATGGAGGGGGGAATGTTGGTGTCGACTACTTTTACATTTTACAGGAAACCTTTTATATGTATTTGGTCTTTTATTTCTATTGACATTTCTTCTTTCGTTTTCTTTGTAAATTTTATCTCCATTATAACCTTAGAATAATACTATATATATAGAAGGAGCTCAGGACCGTAAACACAATTTGTAATTCCACTGAACACGAAAGCCGTTGACTGGTGCACCTAAGTAATGCTGCCAACCTGACAACAAAAACATTATTTTAAATACTTGTCATAAATAGCTACTAATGAAGAAAGGATCGTAAAGAACAAATATAATAACTTAAAACACCTGCTGAGTATTTATAAAAACTGGTCTTAGATAGCAAAAGGGGGCGGAATGCAAGAATCTACATTTAGTTGACGAGGACTACATTTTATATATAATTTTAATAAATACGTTAACTACAATTAAAAATGCTTTTAAATATTGTATTGCACCGATATTTATATTAGTATTTATGAATAATCAATCTATTAATTAATAATAGAACATAATAGTTCAGCAACCGAAGTATTGCCAACTTTTTTTTAGAAAATGTATATTATTAGGGGTGCAGCATTACTTAGGGTGACCAGTGAACCGCCTTTCGTTTATCAGTAGTGCTCCCTTCTATATATAGTATTATTCTAAGATTAACATTTCTATTGGAGAACAAAATGTAACTGCAATTAAGACCAATTTTGTCTTAACTTGCGTGAAAATAAATTTGACAATTTACTTGATTATAAAATAAATTATAGAATATAATTGTGCAGAGACACCAAGGAAATGTTAACAAGCAAAATGCAATGCTACATCTGGGAACTGTTCCATCATTCGACATTCGTCATACTTGATGGCTCGACATAATGTCATGTCCCACTCTGTTTCGTTACAGCCTGAACTCACTCTGTCCTTCAATTAATTCCGAAGAATATACTGTGAAGTACTTACCAGAGACGAGCGGTGCTCTCTTACCGCCATCATGCATGGCAAGCAAAACATATATCATTTTGATACTACCGAGTTCTGCAAAACATGAATAGTTGACTCAATATAATTGTGCGAGAGACACCAAGGAAATGTAACAAGCAAAATGCAATGCTACATCTGGGAACTGTTCCATCATTCGACATGTAGCATTGCATTTTGCTTGTTACATTTCCTTGGTGTCTCTCGCACAATTATATTGTGTCAACTATTCATGTTTTGCAAAACTCGGTATATCAAAATGATATAAATTATAGAACCTATAGGAATTCTTCTATAGTTATAGAATCTGTAGAAATGATAAAACCTATAATTTCTGTCGCACTTTAGCCTAAGTAGTGAAATTATAACAGACCTTTCGAATTAAAAAAATAATCGTTTATTCCTTCCTCTATTAAAACAATTTGTTTTTTCATAGTTTGTTCGTCGATGTACTTTGTAAATTGAAGATACCATATATGCTGTGTTCTTGGAGATGCATAGAGTTCCCTGAAATTCCCTTTTATGTCAAAAAGGCTTTCTCCATAAAACGTTTTTCTTGCTTTTAAATGAAGAACTAACACTAATGATTTGGTGTAAAATCATTTTAATTAATACAGAATTACACATTAAATAAAAAAAAAGAAACTAATTTGGTAATAAAAGACAGTATTGAGCCCGCGGCCGGCTGGCCATGCTCCTTGGGTAATGTTTTTTGTCAGTAAATATGCTTATTTTAAAAGTATATTAGGCACTTATTAGTGACTTAAAAATAACTATGTTTATTTCACAAGTATATATAGAACCTATTAGTAAAGGAGTTGGAAATATGGAATTTAGTTGGTCAATGGAAATATTGAATTTTTGGTAAATTATTGATAGTCTTGGCTAAATATTTTATTTACCCTTCTAAGGTAAATTATGTTTAATTGGATAATTTCGAATTGTATAAATTGTTCCTGGATAGAGTTGCAAATAGATGGATATGTTAATTAAACATTTTATTTCAGCTCCCAGCGATTAGACTTATATTAGATTTTTCCTTTGTTGATGATGTTTGTTTGTTTAGATATTGTAGCCTCAAATAAAAATACTTAAATAATTTCATGAGTACATGTTATCTGTTAAATCATTGCTAAATATTTTAAAAACCTATAAAAATGCCGTAAAAATAGTTAATGGTTTAATAAAATAAATTGAATGTGACTGTATGATCTATTTAGAGGTCCAATAAATCCTATATTTAAAATATTAAAAATTGTTTTACTGAGATAAGTTATCAGTACGTAACCTTTTGACAGAAATATAGTTGATTTCTATGAGTTGAATATATCAGGGCACGACCTCACATTTGTTACGGGACCAGGGCATGACCTCACATTTATTTTAGGATGCATTTGATGATAATTTGATCGTAAGATATTATATGCTATATACCAGGCCTGAGCAAACTACGGCCCGCGGAGCATTTTTATGTGGCCCGCGGGCAAAATTAAAATGTTTGAAAAAAGATAAAATAAATTAAAAATAATAAAAATTAGGTATATAAGGAAATAAAGTGTTTAATTCAAAATTATTATGAAAAGTTAGATTCAAGATAAGGAAAATGGATTGTTACTTTAACTTTAAAGTTGGTGAAACAAAAACTAGTAAGATAAAAACAATTACATAAAGAGCGGCCCCGCCTTTCATATCAATTCATTGTCGGATTTGGCGAATTCTAATTATTTTAGCGATTTTTATTTCACAATAATAAGATAAAAAAGCTATTGCATTTGTGAATTGCCGAAAAGGAGTTGATAAAATACAATCCCTTTGATCTTTTATTTCATAGGAATACTTTTTAAAATTATTTTTACACCTAGTATTCAAGCAAAATTTGTCTTCAGTATATTTCAAGATCTGACGAGACATTCCGTTTTGTTTTTCCGTTTAGTGCTAAGTTCCCCCAATCCTTATTCTTTGAGAATAAATTTACTTTAGTAACACCAGCGTAACTGCGATTTGTTGCGGTTTAGCATGCTTTAAAATTTAAGGATGCGGCCCGCGACAGCTGTAAAAAGACTAAGGGCCCTTTCCTAGAAATGTTGCCCAGCTGCTATAACAGATATTCACAATCATATATATATATATATATATATATATATGTATTATATATTATATTATATTATTATAATATATACATATACATATATATTATGTGTAGTTAAACAAAAAATGTAATCCTTTTGGCAGTGTAAGTGGGGGGGGGGGGAGGGTTATTTTAGGTTTCTTAAGCTCAAAAAATAGAAACTAGAAATAATAATACTCTTTTAAAATTATTTGAAATAAAAATCTATTGATAAGTTCAATATTATGATGTACTGTTGTCTCACAAATAGGTACAACCTGAAGCACTGTAATCTTTTCTTATCCATTTTTCGTTACGTTTGGTACTGGACTAGTATTATTTGATTGAGGACATGTGGTTTCCTATAGGGTTTCAGGTAATGACGCTTATATCGAGTAAAGCGGTAACTAAATCATGTCTCTCTATCTTACTATAAGAGTCAGTGTTGCCTTATATTAGGCAGTTGAGTGATATGCTATAAAATAAGAAAATGCAAGAAATATTAAAATGTATCTAGTCAAGCATATGGAGATTGGAGATGGATTTAAGAGAAAATATATTTCCTTTTAAATATTCACCTCAAATTGAAAAATAAAGGTGTCAGAATGTAGAATAGCGTATGTATTTAAAAACATCAAATAGTCAATTATTGATGTCTAAGAAAAATAAAAACAGAAAGGAAATATAGTAATGGAGGAAATATGAGTTTTCTAATGTATCTTAAAATGATACGTGAAGCTGTGTTTAAAATAATGATATATTATTTCAAAAGATGAAATACGTATTCCACATAAATCTTCAACAAATCAAAATAAAAGAAAATATGAAGAATCGAAAATGTAAGGTATTCGTCTGTTTGGTTTTATATGCGGAGTCAATTCAGGAATCATATCGGTTTTATAGAGAAAAAAGAACTGATAATGAAAGAAAAAGTAGATATAGAGCTTTTCAGTGGATCGAGAAATGTTTGAAAATCCTCTCTAAGATCCTCTAATGTTTAAGAAGGATTTTCTAAAGGTTTCCACAACATTTCGAGAAGAAAATTTACTCCTCGCAAAACATACGAAGTTACACCTCTGTATAGATTTTCAAAAATGCCGTTTCCAAAGAGGGAGCTTGAAAAGATGAGGTAAGTCCCAAAAAAAAAGATGAAAATAACAGAGGGATATAGAAGATTTTTCAATTTATATTTTCTTCCGAGCCTATAAGAGCTTCCTTCTCCACATTTGTGTTAAAAGAAAAACCGAAGTCTATATTCAAGTTTAGAAAACATAAACCTGCGGTGGAGTCTGTTATCTCTGCAAATATCACTTTATAATATTTTTAGTCTTTCCCAGTAAAATGCCTTAAAGATTTTCATTTTACACGAATTTTTATAAAATTTATTTTTATAAACCGAGCAGGTTGTAGTCACTGGAATGAGGCTTCCCAGCTTATCATTACTATATTAAGTTATAAGCTTGTAACTCGGGAGTCACCCGTGGTGTAGTGGTCAAGGTACGCGGTCAATACACAGAATGAATAGACTTTAAACTTCCGAGTTTATTTAGTCATGATTTCATCAGTCATAGAGTTCAATCCCAGCTCGTGCCTCTGCGATTTTTATGAGAGGGATAAAAATTCTGCGTACCAGCCAGTGGTCTCGAGCCAGTGCGTTGTCAGGTACTCGTTAAAGATCCCTTACCCTAAATGAAACTGGGTATAGGCAAAATTTAGGACTCTCATAGTAGATTCATTATAATACTATATTGTTTCTGCCTTGTAGTTTAAAGTGTATGGAGGTTTAGTTTAACAGCGAGGGCACGTGTTGTTCCTAGTTTTCACTAGAATATAAGAGTCAGTGAAAATATGTATGATTGCTTGAAAAAAGCATGAGAGGAACCATAAAACTCCACGGCTCTTCTGTCTAGATTAGATGAAATATACCCACACTTGAAATTAAAAGGAGTAGAACACTATCTTAGGGAGCTGGCAAAAAGGGCCCAACAACGTGGCCTACTTGCCTGGTAGTTACTACCACTCACTACTAATTACTAAGCTTGTATCTTATTATTACTATGGTACATCATGACAAACTAGACAGATTGACTCAATCATATTTTTAACAAAGGTAATTATGTCAGTAAGCGAAAAAGTAATTCTTGAGTCCTCATAAACCTCCTTATAAACTCCTTATAAACCGAGAAGGTTGTAGTCACTGGAATGAGGCTTCCCAGCTTATCTTTACTATGGTACATCATGACAAACTGGACTAATTGACTCGTTCGGAAAGCGAAAAAGTAATTCTTGAGTCCTCAGCAAATAAATGAACCGACGAACAAGTATAGTTTGAAAATTCCAAAAACAGAGACATTTTTATAGCAGGTGTAACTATGAAGTAGAGTGAAGCGGCATCGCTGCGGTGATTCATTTAAACTTACCTAGCGGAGCTACCTTAAACCTACTCTCTCTCGGTAATCCTCGAGAACCAACTAAATAAATCCCTTGCGAAGCCTCGGTATTTAAATATTATGGTTCTCTCGTCTTTGACTTGACTGCCCAAGGCGAAAACCCTGCTCTTCTTCATTGGTAAGCAATTTACCATTTCAAACCAATGAAAACTCTTTACAGCCGTATTTTCCGAAAAAAATCATCAAAATCGCCATAAATATTAAGTTTTCTTATAACGATTTTTTTTCTGTCTTAGCAGAATAGTGCGGTTAATTTATCGTTTCGGCAAATGAAATAAAATTGATATTGCCTAAGCAATAAAATCCTCATTTTCTGGTTTTTAGAAGCATTCATATAGGTACTTTCATGAGTACCTCAATAAGTAATTTGAATTGGCATTACCTTGAAATTAATAAAACATGCAATACCTGATAACGTCAAAGTTATTCTGCTACTTTGAATATCTCTATTATATTTCTAAAACAGATATTTCTATTCCATACTCTTTGTAATACTGTATATTTTAAATGATTCCTTTTAGGGAGGGGGGATTGAATTTCTTGTAGAAAACCAATTTTGTAATTTCTATTATAAGAAGGGAAATACATTATAAAGGAAATTTAGGGAAATGTTTCTTTTCCTCGGAGAGATGCGCTGGTGAAGGGTTTACCCAAATCGGTTCGGAGCATTACTATTAGGGCCCTAATACTTTGATGAAATAAGAATATTAGTGAAATAAAATGAAAGGAAACTTTTCCTTGAGATCCTTATTAAAATTAGAAACTTTTATTGGTGGTTTGATGAGAAAAGAAAATGGAAATATTGATTGAGGAGTGGAATTAATATTTTCATTATTATTTTACTGTTAAAAAATGATAATTTAGATTAAATTTGTTATAATTGTAACTCTACGTTAATGCTGGCACCGGGTGCTCGGGCTCCTATTATTATTACACAGAACCTTTTTTTTTAATAATTTGATATCTTCGATGTTGATTGAGGAAATGTGAGAGTGCAGGTAACAGCTCTCCGACGCCTAGTACGTTATAACACTGTTAATATGTCCTGTCCTTATCCATACTGTGAACTTTCTCCAGACAAATACTCAGGTCATCGTCTATTGCCCCTGTTATCCTATCATTGGTCCAACCACCTGTTCAGGCAAATACTCAGGTCATCGTCTATTGCCCCTGTTATCCTATCATTGGTCCAACCACCTGTTCAGGCCTAGAGGGCTTAACATGCCTGGCTAGGTTACTGAGGTAGATAGAGCTGGAAATGAACCAGAAAAGTGTAGTGCGGACTGTATAGGATGTGTGGATTGAGTAAGATAGAATCTTAAAGCTAGACATAAACGAATTTACTAGTAAAATGATTAATATACTTCAGCTTAAGTAAATACAAAAATATGAATAAATATAAGATTTTGATATGTATCTAGAGGTATGCCTTAATCAAAAGATAATACATTCAAAAGATATCATCCAGCTCAATGCTTAATATGGAAGACTGCTATCTTTTATCATTTTTTGGATCCCTCATAGCATTATATTCACATATTTTCCCCATCTTTTTAATCTGCTTTTATAATAAATCAATTGTTTTTAAAGCTAATTATCAAGTTATTTACAAAACCTCCCCCTGACGGCCTTGAGTTGGCCATGAGGTAGGCTTTGTAGTTATTTGCTGTATTTGTAAGAAAACAAAATTGTATGTAAATAAAGCTTTTCTTTCTGTTCTATTCTATTCTAATAGTAAAATTAGCAAGCGTAACCTGATTCTGGGTTTCTTAATAACTAATGACTAGTTAAATGAGCCAAACTGGCTTCTAGGATAATTGACCTAGTAACGTAGGAAATAAGAAAAGCCCTAACTTCTGGAGAGTAGAGGTGCTTTATACCCGCAGGGTGGTACATCCTAAGTACTGTGGAGTCCGTAGGTGAGGTGAAGTTTGTAGCCATATATCTCGGCCAGGACATCTGATACACTCCTAGGTATATCAGATGTCCAGCGGCATAACAAATAAATTCTTAACATCGACAACTAAATACTTAAAATTTAAATGAAGCCGGAATGCGTGTACCTATAAGAATTTTCACGATGTACGCATTTTTTGTAACCTCCCTTCAACAGGTGGTTTCAATGGCTAATGTAGCCAACCATATGTGTTTAAAGTTGAATCTAAACAAAGACTCGTAAATCTTTGCGAGTCCTTGTTTAGGACTTCCCCTCTACGATGTCTAATTTGAACATCGAACGGAAGGATAAATGTAGACCTATCTGACCTAATAATTACATCGAAATAAATTCTAGCCTAGGGCATCAAAGGCGTTAGTAAAGAAATGTTTAAAAACCTAAACACCACCGAAATGGCGAAAAATCACATTTTTGAAAATTACAGCTTGTTACTGCGGTAGTATTGCTGGACGGAATGAGCCGAAACTCTAGATATTTTGTTCTTTCAATATGTCTACATTTACATGAGCTGTACATGGCAGAGGATAGCCTTGGACAGAGAAGAGTGGAAAAGGTTGAGGAAATTATATTCACACGTATATTTATACAAAAACTAAATTTAATTTAATATTGTTTAGAGAATGAGATGAATGGAAATAAATAAATAAATTAAAATTAAATAAGTTAGATTATAATATTAAATAAACAGACGAACAAATTAATTAAAATAAATATAAACAACCTTAATTAAAAACATAAAAAATTTCAAGTAGTATAAACAATCAAATAGTAATATAACCAATAAAGTAAAAATAAAATAAATAAAACAAAATATAATTACGACACAAAATAAAATAACATTTTTGTTAGAAAATATGTAGAATAGTATAGTAATAGAAATAGAATATGTTATAATAGTAAAATTGTAAATTATATAATACAGAATTATGAAATGATTAAATATGGTAAAAATTATACGTTAATTATTTAGTTTTATGTTATGTGTAAATGTAAAGTGGTAACTCTAAACCCAAAAGGGATACCTCGGCTTCTGGCCAATTTAAAATCAGATTGTAAATATAAAATATAGATTGCATGTTAATTAAGTGTAGAATGTTGATTTTAATAAAAGGTTATTTATTTTATTTATTTATTTTAATATGTCTACATTTCTTATAGGGATATCCTTCCCTATAAGAATTTGAATATATAGGGATATCCTTCTCTATAAGAATTTGAATAGGATATCCTTCTCTATAAGAATTTGAATATATAAGGATATCCTTCCCTATAAGAATTTGAATATATAGGGATATCCTTCTCTATAAGAATTTGAATATATAAGGATATCCTTCCCTATAAGAATTTGAATATATAGGGATATCCTTCCCTATAGGATTTGAACCTCCGACCTCCGTTAAGTCTAACTACTATCAAACAAATTTAATATTGATATAAATTGTTTTGAATTTATCTACTCATCATTTATACCGTAGATATATAGGAAAAGTATTGTGAGACAGGGATTTCTTCTCAATTATCCGTTTCAGATGTTTTAGGACCTCTTCCTAAAACATCAGTGTGTGTGTGTGTGTGTGTGTGTGTGTGTGTGTGTGTGTGTGTGTGTGTGAGTGTGTGTGTGTGTGACTGATATCATCGTATCTCTTAATCTAATTATGCTGGAGCCTTGAAACTTGGAACAAAAATGAATTTTTAGGTCTTGTGTTATGTGGAAAATATTTTTTGAATGATTTTAATACGTCCTGTAAAAAAAACGTAAAACCAACACTGGTATAAACGTAATTAAAAGTCGTGATTTCACTTTTAATAAAGGTTAATTTTGCCATTAATTATTTCTAGCGTAACAAGGGGTTTTTAATTTTGTAGCTAATTAATTATTGGTGAGTGGAAAACTATTAGTTGCCTAAGAGTTTGTTGGCTGTTAGTTTCAAAGTTTTCCTACTCTGTAAAGTAAAATTCTCATTCAACTTTAGTTCGTAATGTCTTAAAAAATTTAATAATTTGTTTATATAATACAAATGATTATAAAATAAATTTGAGGACCATAAAGGATCAAAATAATGGCCATGTTAGAATCATGTTTATTTAAAAATAAACAATATATATTTACGTACATATGTATAGGCTTGGTACTTTACCTTGTTGAAAGGGCTATAAAACTGAGTTTCCTTTCACTTCCTTTGATTTTCCTATTTTCCTATTCCCAGCTGATTTTGCCCCCCAAGGATAATTCCCTGCTGAAAGTTGCTCTTGTTGAGTCTTATAATGTTTAGTTTGTTGCTAGTTAGCAATTAATAATTCAAAATCTTTATTCCTCATTCTATCTTTTGACCTTTCGTTAGTTTGGTTAGTTAAAATTTAAGTTTTATATATTGATATTCAAAGGTAGTTAAAGGTTGTTTTTCACTTTTTCTCTTTTATACCGTAGGTATAAATAAGTATTGTATTTGTAAAAAATCCGAAACAGGGATGTCACCAGAATTATTCATTTCAGGTGTTTTTAAGGCCTACTAGTGGTTTTCTCAAAGTTGTCGATCTGTATGTGTGTGTCTGTTATCATCGTAGCGCCCAGTATTCATGTAATTTATGCTGAAAAGATGAAACTTTGTACAAAACTCAGTCTACTGCTGTAGTTTTGTTATTTGGAAAATAATTTTTTATGGCGTCATTATCCCGCAATAATAATGCAGCTAAAATTTCGACAAATTATAAAACGCAGAAACATGATGTTTCTGTACATAATCAATTGAGATTTAGCACGCTTATAGCCATGCATAAGGCTAATATATGTGTCAAGTTTCATTTCATTATTAGCATTAGTTTAAATTTTATTAAATGACTTGTTTACATTGTTTAAATAATTGGAAAAAAATCGGTAATTAATCTAATCAAGTTGCAATTTGATACAAGTGTGTACCATGACGTAATAAATAAGTACATCAAGTTTCGTTTTGATATGACAAGTATATCTATGGTTTTCGTTGTATCAAAAAATTTAAGCAGCATCTGGCTTGGTCAGTGCCTGGATGGGTAAAAAAATGTATTTGTTGTAATACCTGAGGACGAGCGAAGTGAGTCAGAAGAGGTTTTGCTGTTACATTCGACGAATTGTGTATTCTGAGGATGAGCGAAGTGAGTCAGAAGAGGTTTTGCTGTATACATTCGACGAATTGTGTATTCTGAGGATGAGCGAAGTGAGTCAGAAGAGGTTTTGCTGTATACATTCGACGAATTGTGTATTCTGAGGATGAGCGAAGTGAGTGAAGTATACATTCGATGAGCGAGTGAGTCAGAAGAGTATACATTCGACTGTTCTTGAGCTGTATACATTCGACGAATTGTGTATTCTGAGGATGAGCGAAGTGTTTAGTTTTAGTTTTTGTTTGCAATAGTAGCTCTGAAACCGTAATGATGCGTTTATATGGACAGCAGTGGAGCACTACTAGGAAAATGTTCCTATTGATAATTTGTTTACATACTATTACAGGAAAATTCCGCTTCTTCTGTTACTCAGCCAAATTTTCTTTACTTTTCATTATAATGAATATAGAGTGGAAATAGAGTACGAATGAAAATAGTAGCAATGCAAAGTACGCAGGCAAGAAAATATAGGAGGAAATCCAAACTATAGAGGAGGAATTTGTCAATATACCTGCTCTATAGGCATCATCCTAACATTTTGTAAATAAATAAAATATTGAAAGGGTTCTTTGTTATGTTTACGTGGAAAGTAGGACTTTTCTTAAGAAAGAAACCTGAATATGGGATAGAAGTAAAAGGGTTAGAAGAAGTGGGTATTAGTATGTAAGGAAGAAGAGAAAGAAGAAGTGGAGGGAAACTTGGAAAGGGTTGGAAATGGAAATATAGCTGTATGAAAACCCTCTCTATATGTACACAGTAAAGTGTAAACAGTATTCAACTATAGAAAAGGTACTTACAAACAAGCTAAAGAAACGGATCCAACTATATAGGCAGGCAAGAGGTTTCGAGTTAAACAAATAGAATCTAAAGAGAGAATCAAGTTAGAATGAATTGAAGAGGAATTGAATTGTCTATAGGGCAGCTGTGTAACAATGACTGTCTAGTTTAGGCAGCTATGGAACAATGGATGTCTAGTTTAGGTCAGCTATGGAACAATAACTGTCTAGTTTAGGGCAGTTATGGAGCAATGGATGTCTAGTGTAGGGCAGCTATGAACAATGGATGTCTGTGTGTAGGGCAGCTATGGAATAATGGATGTCTAGTTTAGGGCAGCTATGGAACAATGGATGTCTAGTGTAGGGCAGCTATGGAACAATGACTGTCTAGTGTAGGGCAGCAATGAAATGAAGGCTGTCTAGTTTTGGGCAGATATTGAAAAATGACTGTCTAGTTTAGACAGATATGGAACAATGGCTGTCTAGTTTATGGCAGCTATAAAAGAATGGCGTAAAATACTAAAATTAGCAATGATGGTCAAAAGGAGTTAAAGTGAAGTGTGCTGCTTTATTATCATCTATAATCAAGAAGAAAACATCTATAATATTATCTATAATAAATAAAACGTCATCTATAATAAAGAAGGAATCGTCTATAATGAAGAAGGTATCATCTATAATATGATCTATAATAAATAAGGAATCATCTATAATATGATCTATAATAAAGAAGGAATCATCTATAATATCATCTATAATAATGAAGGAATCATCTATAATATTAACTAAAATAAAGAAAACATTATCAACTGTATTGGTCTCCATAATAAGTATAAGTTATGTGTTTAGGCGCTTAAGAGACAAAATGAAAATTTAGATGTTATATTTAAACAACAATATTTCGCTCTTCATCACACAGAGCATTTTCACGTTATTAAAATATTTTAATAACTGTTGTTTAATACTGTTTTGGTAGTCACTGTTGTTCCTTTGTATATACACTGTTGTTCTTTTGTATATACAAAAGAACAACAGAAAAACCATAATTACACTCATTCTTTAAAAAAAAGGACATGCTCATACTCTTTTTTTATAGAGCCAATCAGCTCTTCCTTGCGTAAATCAACTATTACATATGAGTTAGGGTCATTAAGTATAAAGGGTTATGGGGTCATTAAGGTGATAGGGTCATCAGGATAAGTGTGGAACTTATCTTAAATGCATCAAATTATGTTATAGCCACACTCATTTTACGTTTAATAATACCATTTATAACATATTGATGGTTTACCTATGGGGGGGGGGGGCAGTATGTCAGTGTATCTGAGTGGAATATTTGTAAGCCATGTACTAAACACCATTCTTACGAAGACGAGATACAAACCAATTATAGTTTGTAAATATATTGACAATTTATTTTTGTTATGAGAGCTAGACATGAAGAATTTTTTATGAATAAATTAAATAGTTTTCACCCAAAATTTGAATTCACCGTTGAGAAAGAAGTAAACAAGATAATAGATATTTTGGATGTTACTGTTATTAAAACGGATGAAGGCCACTTAAAGACCAAGTGGAACAATAAAGTTAAACCATCCTCTAAGCCAAATTAACAATACTGCGGACAACTTATACGACGAGCTATAGAGCTGACAGATGAAGAGTTATGATGGACGTCAAAACGATGGTTTTCAAAGAATTGCTGGTCAATTTTTTCCCAGTTAAGCATACAAGATCACTCTGGTACAAGGCTCTAGCTCATATTAACAACCGCCTAATCGAGAACCTCAACTGGAACCTACTAATGCAGTGAAAAGTATTTATTCTGGGCTAACATATATTATAGGCTTATTCCACCCTAGCACTATTAGTAGAACATTCAAAAAGTATGACTGCCCTGAAGTCAAATTTGGTCTTAAACCAGTAAATAAAATAAGTAGATATTTTTTCACTGCTTTGAAAGATAAATGAAATATAAATGACAATATGAGCTTTGTATATTAATTTCTTTGCCATGACGGCCCTGGTCATGGCCCTGGACAAACATAACTTAACAGAAAAACTCAACATGAGGCTAATGTTAGAAGTATTAAAAATCATACAGCTTTAGCTAAACATGCCCATGAACCACACCATAACTTTAATTTCGAGAAAACTAAAATTGTAGATCGTGAAAACAACAATTTCAGGAGACGTTTTCTAGAAGCCTTACATATATTCAATGAAATTATTACTTAAAATTTCTAGAAGGACTCTAAGGATATGAAAAAGTATTATGCAGGTAATTTAAATAACCTGAATTAAATTAGTCACTTTTGGTTGTTTTTCCAGTTTGTTTTATATATTTATTATTATTTTTTTATGTATGAATCATCAATAATAAAGAAGGAATCATCTATAATATAATCTATAATAAAAAAGAAATCATCTATAATAACATCTATAATAAAGACGGAATCATCTAAAATATCATCCATAATAAAGAAGAAATCATCTATAATATTATCCATAATAAAGAAGGAATCGTCCATAATAAAGAAGGAGTCATCTATAATATAATCTATAATAAGGAAGGAATCATCTATAATATTATCCATAATAAAGAAGGAATTATCACAATTATATCAAAATGGAATAAAATGGTGATATGAATTGGTGTAGTTAGTTTTTGGAAGGCGAAGAAAAGTTACCAGGCCTTTTGTTCCATTTTATTTCACAATTTTATTGTTTCGGTTTTTGGAAACCATTTGGACTTTTGAGAAGATTTATGGGCAAGTATGTAACATTAGGTTGTCTTCAGTAGGTTTTTGTTTGGTTGTGACGTCTATCTAATACTATTTATACTGAGATAAGTTCTACTAATTTTAGATTAACGATTTCCTTTTGGTTTTTCTTTTATTGTGCTTGACAATAATGCATATATATTTAAATGTGCATAAAATAGAATTCCATTCCATGCCATAGATGATATGGATAGTTTAGGTTAAAGTACCTATTCAGCATGATTACACGCAATTGTATATTCCAAAGGGATTAGTCAAAATCGAACTAAGTCGAATCCATGAATTCGACATAAAATTCAACGTGCACTTAACATTTGTCTCCCTCCATTCTATCTGGTTGCTGCTGGAAGAAAGCAACAGCATCCTTTATTCCCGATCCTTATCCAGAACTTTCCTTACAGCCCTGACACAAGTAATAATACCACAGACAACAATAGACCTAGTCAAGTGCTTAGTGTCCTGTCCAAAGCCTCTAAAGAGACTTCTAACAACGTGATTTCCAAGCTCCACATCTCTCCTTTCTCCCTACACTTGTCTTTTGGCTCCTCTTTCTCTCTGAATATATTTTTATGTTTCTTTTTATATTTACTGCTCTATAATAATCATGTTCTCTTTTTTTGTGGCCAATTCTTTTCTTTTTAATAAATTGCTCCTTGTTAAGACTTCTATTTGTTGTTTTTATGTTTATTATGTTTGTTGTCAGTGTTATCATTTATTTACTTTGTTCCGCTCTTAGTATGCGTGCGGCTTAGAAAGCTTGTATTCCAAGCAAACGAATTTATCAAGCGTATGAACTTTGTGACTTTTTTAATTTTGTTGTCACTTGAGGTCTGTTTATTATTTTGCAACTTGTGATTCTTAATATTATTTTTCTGATGCACTTTATGTTTTATTTTATTAATTTTCTACATTGTTTGTTGAGTAGACACAATGAATGTCGTACGATTGCCAGACGGCTCTGGTTGGCGGAGAATGTGAGTGGGAGAAATGTGAGAATGAGAGTGTTGGAGACAATGAAAGTAAATGAAAAACAAATAAAAAACAAAAACAATCTAGTTGTTACATAGTTGAAGCAGAATACATTATGTTTATGAAACGTAATAATATAATTAACATTATAATTATTATTTAATAATAATTTACTTTCTAGTCTGATGACGCAGCTTAATTTCATATTTATGGACACGAAACAGAAACTAATGTTTGATTTCTCCAGATTGTGTTTTAAGCATTTATAAAGCTCGGCTGTATCCCGACTGTTTAATTGTCTAATTTGATGTTTATACTGATACGCAGGTGTTTTTACCCGTAATAATGTTTATTCCCTACTTTGGTAAATTGATATCAGTGTATAATTGTTGATATCTTGGAGAAAAATCTTTTCGGGAAATAGAAGTGAGTATGTCGTGGTAATCTTTCCGTCTCTTTTGCGTGTTTAGTTAGAATTAATGATGAAACTAGTTAGTGTTTCTGCGCTGAGATAGTCCCCTCTATTAATGGCTTTTTACTCTGTGATTACGTGTTTTCCTTTATCTTATGTTGGAAATGAAGAGAGAAGTCTCTCCACAGATGATTTCTTATGTTTATGAACACTAGTTTCTTAAAAAAAAGTTTTATCATAAAATGGCGCTTATAATTGGTTATAAAAAAATTAAAAAATAAAATGCCCGTTTTAGGGCCTTTCGGCCCATCAGGGTATTCACCCTGCGGGAACAACCTCAGGTGGGTTGCATCTACTACACTCTAAGAATTAATTAAAGTTGGCGAAATCATTTTAATACAAATACTATTCATAAAATCTTAGAGCATAGCCCGGGCTGCGAACTCCGGACCTCCGGTGCCGAAATCGTACGCCTTCACGATTACGGCCACGGAGGCAGACATAATTGGTTATATCTGCACAAAATCAGAAACAACACTCTTCTTATGTAAGGAACTCCGAACACAAAATAAGGTTTTATAGTCCAAGAGCCAGGCCTAAAAAATGTGACTCATTTTGTACTAGTTCTAACTAAATGTTTCTGAATATACCTTAAATTATGAAGGAAAAGCATAGTCTGCCTATCCAGAGTGGAGCCTTGCCCAGAAATGCGCTCGCTTAAAATATTAGAAAACCGCACTAATTCTAGTTTTTTTTTGCAATAAGTGGTTCCCTGTGGGTCGGGTGCAAAACATAAACAGAACACTTTTAAAGCTAATATAATTTTCTATAAAACGAGTGTTAATTTGTCAAAATTGGATTACTCCAACTAAAGTTATGACATTTGTTAAATGGCCAACAAATCCATAAAAAGCCAATAATGTCATCAAAGAAATTCGCTGACTTTGCATAAATTAACGATTTTTTAGGTGTTTTTGGAAGCGCCATAACTTTAGTTGTAGACATCCGATTTTAATGATTAAACACTCGTTTTATAGAACATTTTATCACCTTTAAAAAATGGTCTCTTTATGTTTTGCACCCGACCCACAGCAAACCACTTATTTCATGAAAACTGAAATTTGTGCGGTTTGATAACATTTTGAGCATGCGTAATCATATGAAAGGCTCCACTCTGGATTGTCAGATTATGTTTTTTTCTTCATAATTTAAGGTACATTTTTAGAAAATTTCGGTTTGAAGTAGTACAAAATGAGTCACATTATTTCAGGTCCGGATCTCTTGGACTATTACGTTTTCATCTTATTACTCCTGTATGTGACAGAGGTGAATAACATGTTATGAAGAAGTTAACGATATTATAGCATTCAAACAGTAGTAATGCCATGAGTGAGAGGCAGCTACGTCACTTGCTCTCTTTTTTGCTGACTCTCTAACATTGACAATAGACGATTAATGTATCTTATGACTCAATGTATATTGATTATGTGTCTGACAAAAGTATACATACTTTGTGGCTAATCTACAAAAGAGCATAGATTGAAGAACTATAACTACGAGTAAATTAATATATGTTATAGTATTATAGTCGGTTATAGGTGTGTATATGTATATAATATATATATATATATATATATATATATATATATAATTATATATATATATATATATATGGCTAATCTACAGAAGAGCATAGATAAAAAATTATAACTACAAGTATAGTAATATATTATAGTATTATAGCCGGTTATAGGTGTGTATATGTATATATATATATATATATATATATATATATATATATATATATATATTAATATATATATATATATATATATATATAATATATATATATAATGGCTAATCTACAGAAGAGCATAGATAAAAAAATTATAACTACAGTATAGTAATATATGTTATAGTATTATAGCCGGTTATAGGTGTGTATATGTATATATATATATATATATATATATATATATATATATATATATATATATATATATATATATATATATATATATATATATATATATATATGCAGAGACAGCTTTGAACTTTTCAGTCATTATAAGTATGTGAAAAATAAAAAATAATTCATAACTACATCTTATAAAAATTCAAGAATAATAAGAGAGAGAAAAATGACATAGCTAAAACCTAAAATAATGCCAAAGCAAATAAACTACCATGAAAATAAAGCTCTTCATAGCTTTATTTGCATTTATACTTATTTTAGATTTGGCTGGGTTTATCTTTTTACTTCTCTCTCTATTATATTAATCTTAACTTTTTTTTATCAGGTGTAGCCTTATGATTTAGTTTTCTTTGTTCAGAAGGCACTGATGATGAGGGAAAAAGTTGAAAGCAGGCTCTGACAATAATTCTAATGAGTGGAGAGACCAGAGAGTTTGATAATTACTTAATACTTAACTTACGCTTCTTTTCCGATTGTGGAATAGGAGCAGAATCAGTGTAACATAACTCTCGTCACTGGCTTACGCTGTCATAGTCTAGTGACATCCATATGTATGATTAATAGATTCTCTTTGTCTTCAATTTTAATATTCAATATAACTTTTGTATTAATTAAAAAAACACTAAGAGATCTTAATTGGTAAAAATCAAAAATATAACTTTACTGTACGAAGTATGAAATTGGCAGTTTCTTGACCATATTATTTCTAAATTTCCTGTTAAAAACTCTGTCGGTTATTTTAAGTCTTGTGTAGTATGTTTTTTCTTTCCCACTCCTACTCCTGGTGATAAAAGTATAGTGTTCTCCCTGTAAGTTCATAACTGTCATTTTTTAAAACAGATTTTAATAAATATGTAATTGTTGCCGCTGTGTTCATCAGGTTAACGTTTTTAGTTTTAATAAGGCGTTAAACACTATGATCTGCACCTTTACCGTTGGGCGCTGAACACTATGATCAACACCTTTACACCTGGGCGCTGAGCACTATGTTCAGCACCTTAACCGTTGGGCGCTGAAGACTATGATCAACACCTTTACAGCTGGGCGCTGAGCACTATGATCAGACCCTTTACTGCAGAATGTAAACACTATGATCAGCACCTTTACAGCTGGACGCTGAGCACTATGATCAGCACCTTTACAGCTGGGTGCTGAGCACCATGATTAGCACCTTTACTGCAGATTGTGAACACTTTGATCAGCACCTTTACTGCAGAATATGAACACTATGATCAGCACCTTTACTGCAGAATATGAACACTATGATCAGCACCTTTACTGCAGAATGTGAACACTATGATCAGCACCTTTACTGCAGAATGTGAACACTATGATCAGCACCTTTACTGCAGAATTGAACACTATGATCAGCACCTTTACTGCAGAATGTGAAACACTATGATCAGCACCTTTACTGCAGAATGTGAACACTATGATCAGCACCTTTACTGCAGAATGTGAACACTATGATCAGCACCTTTACAGCTGGGCGCTGAACTATGATCAGAACCTTTACTGCAGAATGTGAACACTATGATCAGCACCTTTACTGTAGAATGTGAACACTATGATCAGCACCTTTACTGTAGAATGTGAACACTATGATCAGCACCTTTACTGCAGAATATGAACACTATGATCAGCACCTTTACTGCAGAATATGAACACTATGATCAGCACCTTTACTGTAGAATGTGAACACTATGTTCAGCACCTTTACTGTAGAATGTGAACACTATGATCAGCACCTTTACTGTAGAATGTGAACCTATGTTCAGTACCTTTACTGCAGAATGTGAACACTATGATCAGCACCTTTACTGCAGAATGTGAACACCTATGATCAGCACCTTTACAGCTGGCGCTGAGCACTATGATCAGAACCTTTACTGCAGAATGTGAACACTATGAATCAGCACCTTTACTGCAGAATGTGAACATATGATCAGCACCTTTACTGCAGAATGTAACACTATGATCAGCACCTTTACTGCAGAATATGAACACTATGATCAGCACTTTACTGCAGAATGTGAACACTATGATCAGCACCTTTACTGCAGAATGAAACACTATGATCAGCACCTTTACTGCAGAAATGTGAACACTATGATAAGCACCTTTACTGCAGAATGTGAACACTATGATCAGCACCTTTGCAGAATGTGAAACACTATGATCACACCTTTACTGCAGAATATGAACACTATGATCAGCACTTTACTGCAGAATGTGAACACTATGATCAGCACCTTTACTGCACACTATGATCAGTACCTTTACTGCAGAATGTGAACACTATGATCAGCACCTTTACTGCAGATCTAGCACCTTTACAGCTGGGCGCTGAGCACTATGATCAGAACCTTTACTGCAGAATGTGAACACTATGATCAGCACCTTTACTGTAGAATGTGAACACCTATGATCAGCACCTTTACTGTAGAATGTGAAACTATGTTCAGTACCTTTACTGCAGAATGTGAACACTATGATCAGCACCTTTACTGCAGAATGTGAACACTATGATCAGCACCTTTACAGCTGGGCGCTGAGCACTATGATCAGAACCTTTACTGGAATGTGAACACTATGATCAGCACCTTTACTGTAGAATGTGAACACTATGTTCAGCACCAGAATTGTGATCACACCTTTACTGTAGAATGTGAACACTATGTCAGTACTTTACTGCAGAATGTGAACATATGATCAGCACCTTTACTGCAGAATGTGAACACTATGACAGCACTTTACAGCTGGGCGCTGAGCACTATGATCAGAACCTTTACTGCAAATGTGAACACTATGATCAGCACCTTTACTGCAGAATGTGAACACTATGATCAGCACCTTTACTGCAGAATGTGAACACTATGATCAGCACCTTTACTGCAGAATATGAACACTATGATCAGCACTTTACTGCAGAATGTGAACACTATGATCAGCACCTTTACTGCAGAATGTGAACACTATGATCACACCTTTACTGCAGAATGTGAAACACTATGATCAGCACCTTTACTGCAGAATTGAACACTATGATCAGCACCTTTACTGCAATGTGAACACTATGATCAGCACCTTTACTGCAGAATGTGAACACTATGATCAGCACCTTTACTGCAGAATGTGAACACTATGATCAGCACCTTTACTGCAGAATATGAACACTATGATCACACCTTTACTGCAGAATGTGAACACTATGATCAGCACCTTTACTGCAAGAATGTGAACACTATGATCAGCACCTTTACAGCTGGGCGCTGAGCACTATGATCAGAACCTTTACTGCAGAATGTGAACACTATGATCAGCACCTTTACTGTAGAATGTGAACACTATGATCAGCACCTTTACTGTAGAATGTGAACACCTATGATCAGCACCTTTACTGCAGAATATGAACACTATGATCAGCACCTTTACTGCAGAATGTGAACACTAGCCAGAATGTGAACACTATGTGAACACTATGATCAGCACCTTTACTGCAGAATAATGAACACTATGATCAGCACCTTTACTGTAGAATGTGACACTATGTTCAGCACCTTTACTGTAGAATGTGAACACTATGATCAGCACCTTTACTGTAGAATGTGAACACTATGTTCAGTACCTTTACTGCAGAATGTGAACACTATGATCAGCACCTTTACTGCAGAATGTGAACACTATGATCAGCACCTTTACAGCTGGGCGCTGAGCACTATGATCAGAACCTTTACTGCAGAATGTGAACACATGATCAGCACCTTTACTGTAGATGTGAACACTATGATCAGCACCTTTACTGTAGAATGTGAACACTATGATCAGCACCTTTACTCAGAATATGAAACTATATCAGCACCTTACTGCAGAATATGAACACTATGATCAGCACCTTTACTGTAGAATGTGAACACTATGTTCAGCACCTTTACAGCTGGGCGCTGAACACTATGATCAGCACCTTTACTGTTTGGTGCTGAATACTATGATCAGTACTTTTACTGTAGATGGACAATGATATTGTAAATTATACTGAATGGTGTGGTTTAGACATAGACATTGAATCATCATCTTATCATGTTTTTACTTGATAATGATTTTCTATTGACTTTTTGACGTTCACAGACTTATTTTCACCCTGTTCAATTTTACTGTCAAAAAATTCAATTTTATTGTCCCTTGCTACAATTTTTTTAAAATGTCACCAAATTCTGTGAACGTAATATTTGATCCCATGGAATAGATTTTTTGAAGAAGAAGAGCATAACGAAGCATCTAAATATTTTAAAGCGCCTGAAAAACATCTCAAGCCTCTAAGTCAAATAGAGACCGGAGCTATTTGGGCAATACGTAAAACATTGTCACAGAATACCCTTAAGGGCTAATGAAGTTTGTAATGTATAAGACATTTGAGACCTCACATGGATTGCAAGTTTTACAGTTGTAAACTATCACAAAGGAGTATTAAATTTACTTTAAACTCTTTTCCCTATTTAATGAACGACCTATTGAACAACTTACAGAGTCTTAGTATGCCGCACCTTAAAGGGGGATTTATTCCCACTAAAAGAGGCATTTGCCTCAAACTTTGCCCAAAATTTTCTTGATATACTACTTACCCCCAGGGGACAACGGGATAAGAAAAGTTTTCGCCTTTAAGTTTTCACTTAGGTCTTCTAAAACTACTTAGCTATCGGACTAAGCCAAGGAGACTTCGCGACGGAAATCCTAAAGTACAAGACACTTTATAACCTTCTCTTAAACCTTTTACTGCTCTGTTGATAATGTATTTTGACTATATAGTTGGCAATGCATTCAAATAAATTAAGTTGAAGAAGTTTTAAAAAAAGCATTGTAAACTTAATTTACCGCATTGGAGAAAAACTAAACCCAAAACAAATAGCAGGATATCTAAATATGAAGCTAACTTGACCCAGGTTAAATAAATCTTTCTCTAAAAGCTTTTGTTTGTTATAACTGCGTCATTTTCTTTTACAATAGCTGTAAGGATTTTAATTTTTTGCAAAATTGTATCCAAGGAAGTTATATCGAATTAGAAAAAGAAATCCATTTTTCCATTAATAAATGTCTATTTGATTAAAGATACAACTTATAAATTTTATAAAATACATTTTCATAAAAGAATAAATGTTTCCACAAATACAGCGTACAGCTGTATGTAATACACCAATACATCGTACAGCTGTATATAATACACCAATACAGCTTAAAGCTGTATGTAATACACCAATACAGCGTACAGCTGTATGTAATGCACCAATACAACGTACAGCTGTATGTAATGCACCAATACATCGTACAGTTGTATGTAATACACCAATACATCATACAGTTGTATGTAATACACCAATACAGCGTACAGCTGTATGTAATACACCAATACAGCGTCCAGCTGTATGTAATACACCAATACAGCGTACAGCTGTATGTCATCAATACAGCTGTATGTATACACCAATACAGCGTACAGTCTGTATGTCATACACCAATACAGCGTACAGCTGTATGTAATACACCAATACATCGTACAGCTGTATGTAATACACCAATACAAGCGTACAGCTGTATGTACTGTACACCAATACAGCGTACAGCTGTATGTATACACCAATAAGCGATACTGTATGTACAAACACACAATACCAAGCGTACAGCTGTATGTAATACTAATACCCGCGTACAGCTGTATGTAATACATCAATACAGCTACAGCTGTATGTCATACCACCATGTACAGCTGTATGTCATACACCAATACAGCGTACAGCTGTAATGTCTACACCAATAGCGTCAGCTGTATGTAATACACAATACAGCGTACAGCTGTATGTCATACACCAATACAGGTACAGCTGTATGTAATACCCAATACAGCGTACAGCTGTTTGTAATACATCAATACAGCGTACAGCTGTATGTCATACACCAATACAGCGTACAGCTGTATGTCATACACCAATACAGCGTACAGCTGTATGTCATACACCAATACAGCGTACAGCTGTATGTAATACACCAATACAGCGTACAGCTGTATGTCATACACCAATACAGCGTACAGCTGTATGTAATACACCAATACAGCGTACAGCGTGATGATTTCAAAATTTGAACGAGAAGTTAGTTTCATAATGAACTTGAAAATTCATCACTAATAGTTCATTACGTGCACAAAACATTTTAAAATACAACAATTACCACTAATGAACCATCGATAACACATAAATGATTATAACTTTAGTGAGCGCCGTGGAATGATCTACAATATTAACAACACCAACTTCGTCTTTCCACCAATAAGCTTTAATTTAACTCTGAGCAGAGTCGGCTTTCGGCTATAATGCCATCTACAGTGCCTAAACAAGTAACAATCATAACTTAACAATATAACTTAATATAAATAACCTAATCTTAACATACTAAATAAAAGGTCCAAAAAAATAAAATACAAAGTTAATTTTTAAAAAAAAAGTTATATTAAGTAATATATCTGTGTGTGTATTTATGTATGTATGTTGCAACATCTGTCTTCGGTCTTGAATTCTCTTTGTAAATCTATTGATTTAATGCTTACAATTCCCCTAGGAGGAGTATTAGCAAACCCTAAGGATAATCTCAATTCAAGATAATATTAATCTTCTTTGCAAGAAGTTATGATTCGAATTAATTCAACCGCTTTACCACTGTAATTTAACTGATGCAATTAGATTTAGCTTTAATTGTTATTGTCTCTTTTACTCTCCTGTTGTAATAATCGCTATTAATGTCAATTGTGTGGCTTGCATGATCGGAAACCAACTGTTTAAAAAATATAACCTCGTGGAACTCGACCATGACTGTGACGGAACTCCATGGTCCTTTTTTTCTTTGATCCTTCTCGCAATGGAACTAGACGAGATAACCTGTGGTTCTGTATGGGGTTTACGACAGTTTTCTGTCTGGTCGGTGGTCAAGTTATGTCATTTGTTTTGAAAGGGAAGTAAGGTCAGAGTTAAGTATTTGGTTGTCATGCGTGTCAAAACTTTTTTAAATTTTAGAGGTCTCTCGTTTGAGTCAGTGTTTACACGGTTCTCTATATTGTAGACCAAGAGCCCAGGGGTGTTTTGTTAATAAAAAGTGTAATGGCTGGAAACGGGTTTAATTTTGTAAATACCTTCCCGAACAAGGATCCCAATTCTGCCGACTCGTATCGGATGAGTGTCCCAGGCAGAACCTTTGACCCCTAAAGTTTGTTCTACCTGGGACACCCATCCGATACTAGTCGGCAGAATTGCAGATCCTTGTACGGAAGGTATTTACGAAAATTGAGACCAGTTTCCAGCCATTACACTTTTTTATTAACAAAACACCCCTGGGCTCTTGGACTATTGTGTTTGATTTTTTGGTATTACTGAGGGAGTTTTTTAATTTTGATAAACATTTGATGTCAAAATTAATATGATCTTGAGAGTAATATTGATGTTGTAGTCCTTAATTAAGTCTTTAATTTGGTTATTGGGGTGCCCTATGTAAGCAAGAGAGTGGTAAGTTGGTATGTTGTTCCTAACCTTACCAGTATTTACTATAATATTATCCTTAAATCTGGAAATACATACATTCCATAAACATACAGTCTGTAAATATACAGACCCATATGTTCTGAACATGACGCTTATGAGATCTTTTGTATGACAAGAGTGAAATAAAAGAGTCGATTCATTTTTGATTCCAGTTCTTTACCCAGACCGTAATCTCTGTTCACATGAGAGAAAACTCGATTTAAGGCGATGTATAAATTGGAATATTGGAGAAAAAGCGTTGAAAAATAATATTTTATGGATTTAATTTAAGTTTTGTTTCAAGCACTTGTAGAAATATATTGTATAAAATCATTGGCTCGTCTGGAAAGTTTGAATTTGCGTGTTATACAACCAGATGTATCAATATTACTCTTATAGTGCCTCTTATAGTCTACTTTTATCATTTAATATTTTGGCCTTTAATGTCAATACTCCACTTAAAACTTTGTGAAACTAATTATTTTAGCACTGGGTTGATTTTAATATCAAGTTATCAGGTAATTTTATAATATCTTTTGAATTTTCTTTTGCTAGAAAAATTATTCATTATATTTTTCCCTAAGTTTGTCGGGGGGGAAAGTTTAAAAAAAGGCTGAAAAACTTTCACAAGAAAAATGTTAAAATTTTTTTGTTGGCTCCTTATTTTGTTGCCCTTCTTATTTTTTAAGGCCCCTTATTTTTTACCCCCTCGTTTATAATGCCTCTTATTTTTTTTTACCCCCTATAATTTTGAGCCCTCCTATCTCTTTAAACCCCTCCCTGCCCCTTCCCTGCCTGTTAACCCCTGTCCGAAGATATCTGGCCTCATCTTGTAGCTTATACATTTTCATCCAATGAATTATTCGTTAACTTAATCTCGAATTTTTTATACAAGTTTATTTTTCAAGAGGGAGGGTTGGGGAAGGTGGAGTGGGGGGAGAGGGGGGTGTATGTTTAGTAAATTTACAGCGTATTTTTCCCTGTCTAAATTCATCTTTATTATAAAGATATCTCTAAAATGACTTATGTTAGGTTTATTTAATTAAATTGTTTATTTTTTTAATTTATTTTTATTCTTTTTTTATTCATTTATTAAAATATACATATAAATTTCTTAAAGGTAGAATTGGCGAGTATTTCGATATTTTTGTAGCTCCAGATTGAGCTACAAAAATATCAACTACCACTCCAATCTCGGAGTTGCCGAAAACTCCATAGTTTTACTTTAGAAATACTGTAAATCTCGATTAAGAATTTAGAAGTTGCATGGAAATATAAGAACTCGCTTCGTATTAATCGCAATGGCAGTGTTGTCATTGCTGTCTCTGTATATTTATGTTTATATTTGACATATGATATCAATTAAAATCAAAATATTATAATGTAATAATTGACGAGTTTCCAATTGATTAAAATTGACTTTTCTCAGCGACATCGAAGCACTCTTACTTTGTTCTAGCTTACGCTCGTCTTTAGATGGCTATGATTTGATGTGCACGACTAATTGGTCTAGTATAAATAAAGAGGACTTTATGGACTTGAAATGTTTTAGAACCAAATTCTATCAGTAGTTGTACTCCTACTTAGCATCCTTCGTCAATATTTTGTTTTAGTATATTTTTTTAGAGAATAAGACACATCATTTTAATTAAACTTTTATATAAATTAGTGTTTAATTCTAACTTCTTTTGTCATAATTTACTTCCAAATGAGGAAAATGTTGCTTTAAAACTTTCCATAACATTCTATGATATTATAAGAAATGAAATTTGCTTTTACCGAGTCCAATACTGTCTGCTGTCAGGCAAAGAGCATTCTTATGTTTTTGAAATTATTATTTGTATTAATTATGAGCATTTGAAATACTGCAGAAAATTTTTCCTCTACAATTTAATTTAATTATAATAATAGTGAATGTGAAAGAGAGGAAAAGAAAATATTTAATTATCCAGCAATGTCATCACTCTTATATCTGTACTGATACTCCTTAGACTTGCAGTTATAGTTAGCGACTGCAAGTTCTTATGTTAGCATTAAAAACATGTGACCTGACTTAGATAGATGAGACTAGAGGTGACTGCAGGAGGGCCTGAGAAAAGTCTGTGGATTAAACCGAGAGACCCGGTAGTAAAGTTACCGTACTATATTATAGGTAACAACAATTAGTTTGAACAGTTGCTGATACTACTACTACTAAGTGTCCTCTGTTACAACCGAGCTGACGCCTCTGACCTTGCTGACACTTCTGACCCAGCTAACGCCTCTGACCCAGCTAACGACTCTGACCCAGCTAACGCCTCTGACCCAGCTAACGTGTCTGACTCAGCTGATACCTCTGACCCAGCTAACGCCTCTGACCCAGCTGACGCCTCTTACCCAGCTGACACCTCTTACCCAGCTAACGTCTCTGACCCAGACCCAGCTAACGTGTCTGACTCAGCTGATACCTCTGACCCAGCTAACGCCTCTGAACAGCTGACGCCTCTTTACCCAGCTGACACCTCTTACCCAGCTAACGTCTCTGACCTAGCTAACGCCTCTGACCCAGCTGACACCTCTGACAGCTAACCCTCTGACCCTCTGACCAGCTAACGCCTCTGTATAATCTGTGTACAAAACAGTATTAATATGAAACTAATTACATTTATACTTCTAAGAAGACCTCACACAAAAATGTTGCATGTGATTGTTAACATTAATATCTCATGTTTGCTTAACCGCTTAAGACATACTCCTGTGAATTATTTATTAGTAATCCCCATTCAACCTCCTTCCCCTACTGTTGCCTCCATTTCCCTGTAAAAGTTGACTTGATCTCTTACCTTTTACTTATTTGTATAAATTTCCCTAATTAATATTCATTTGCTCATAAAAAGGTAATTTTGTGTTAAGTGAAATACTCGGGTTGTTGTAAAAATATTAAACATTTATGGAATACTTTTTATTAATAAATCTCTTGACCCTTAAACATTTGTTTCTTCTGTGAAATTTCTATGAACATTTAGCGGAGTTCTTTTGCGAGTTTCCTTTGTAAAAAATCCCTAATGGGATAGATAGGCTTCATGGCGGGAGTCGTCAATATCTCAAATATATTGTCACAATTCTTATAAAAAAAAGATTTTATATTTTTCTCGAGCCCTTTCAAAAATCGCAGATAGGGGTTTTCTAATTGTTAGCATCCTGAAGAGTTATTTGATAATAGTTTTCAAATGATAGTAAAACTTTGATCGGCTCCACTAACTATGTTTCATTTTATTCACCCTGGTAACGTCGAAATCACTCTCATTAAGCCACTTTATAAGCCACTCTATATTTACACCATTAAAGTCGTTCCATTGACTCTTCAAATATTAAGTCGGGTAACTTCAGGCCATCATCCAGCTGTGTACAAGCCGTTATGCCTTAAGCTAAGCCATCATCCAGCTGATGCCAAGCCATCATCCAGTTGTCTATAAGCCACCCTAGCTAAACCCAAGCTATCATTCAGCTGATGCCAAGCCATCATCCAGTTGTCTATAATCCACCCTAGCTAAAGCCAAGCTATCATCCAGCTGATGCCAAGCCATCATCCAGTTGTCTATAATCCACCTAGCTAAAGCCAAGCTATCATTCAGCTGATGCCAAGCCATCATCCTGGTGGACTTTGGACTGTGAAACCAATAACAACGAATTTTTTTTTGCTCCGACTTTATTAATTAATTTTACAAGTTTTAATAGGTTTTCAATCTTGAAAATGGCTTTTAAATGCGGAAAATGTGATCCGGAATGCCCGAGTGATGAAAACGAACCAACTATCGAGTGCGATATGTGTCTAAAACGGTTTTATCAGAAGTGTGCGGAAATTTCGCCTACCGAGTTGGCTTGTTTAAAACTAAAGAAGAAAAGAATCCTGAAATACATTTGTGATATTTGTTGGAATGAAAAATTTGACTCAAAATCTTCATTTGAAGACATCAAGAACGATTTAAATTTCTTAAAAAGTGAAATGAATAAAATGAATACATGCACCGAGAAGGTAGTATCGGAATTATCTAAAATCTCAGAAAATCAATTGGACACTACTGCAGTCTTAAAAAATGTAGCGGACACCAATGGAATTATCAATTTTCAACTAAAACAATTGTTAAATAGTGAAAAAAGTGACAAAAATAATACTTTCGTGCATGATTTCAAATCAAAAAAACAAGTTACTAATGATAGGCCCCCCTTAAATATTAATAAACCAGAAGAAAGAGCAACCGCAAATATTCCAGAAAAAAATATTGAGGAAAAAGAAGAAGAAGTGACCAGTGTAAACAAAACTAATGTTTTGTTAAGTTCGAATACCGTAAGCAATAGAAGTGCTACAAGTAAATTATTCGGTACTTCGGATACTACAGAATTGTTAACCGCTGTTAGAAAGAAGACCTTATTCGTGTCTAAATTAGATTTTAAAACGACTACGACCGAGAAAGTAGAAATGTTTGTCAGATCAAGAATAGTTAAAGACGATAGGCTTAGACGAATCTTAGAAGTGAATAGAATTGATGTTAGATCTAATGATTATGCTGCCTTTTCCATAACTGTTCACGAAGAGATTATGAAGTTATTAATAATCCAACATTTGGCCTAGAAGAGTGATGATTAGACCTTTTCGTTTTTTTCGGAAGAGAAGTCTACCTCAAGATCGATTTTAGCAGATAATAAAGTAAAAGATGTGAATATTGTAAATAGTTGTAAAAAACAAGTAAGTTCCTGTAAATATTTAAAGATAATGTACAATAATGCTCAGTGCATAAGAAATAAAATTGACGAAATTGAAGTTATTTCTAACTCAAATGATCTAGATATAATTATGACGACGGAACATTGGTTAAAACCTGGTGAGAAGGATCTTTATAATCCAACAAATTTCTCTACTGCTTCCATATTCAACAGAGTTTTAAAGAAAAATGGAGGTGCTATGATTTCTGTAAGGAATGGACTAGAATATAGATGTTTAACTAACATTACTAAGTTATCCAAAGAAGGTATTTGTGAAATAGCAGCGGTTGAACTCCACAACCCTAAAATGATTCTTGTGTGCTTGTATAGACCTCCAGGAAATAACTTCTGTGAGTTCCTTGAGACCATTGACAAACTTTTGCATAAAGTTAATAATAAAAGGATTCCTATAGCTATTGCAGCTGATTGGAATATAAATTTTTTAGATCATTCTTGTAATAAGTATAATTCACTTGTAAATCTTTTTTCATCATATGGATTGACCTTTCTAGTGGAAGAGCCCACAAGAATTGATAAATGTATTGATAATATAGCTGTTAAGATTGACGATATAAATTTATTTACCACTGAAGTAAAAGACATAGACTTATCCGATCATAGCATAATTAATATTAAATTTTCACTTGTCGCGGAAGAGAGTCAAGTTAACACTACCTATAAGTGCAGACCTCATACTCAAAAAGGAATAGAGATGCTAAAAAAACAAATTAGTGAGTTTGATTGGTCACAATTATACAATGGTCAACAAGACAGTGATATGTTTAATGCATTTTTGAATACACTTAAGAATTTTATGGATAAGTGTTTTCCTGAAAAACTTAAACATGTAAAAAAATGTAAAAGCAGCAAGTGGCTTAGTAATGAACTCAAAGAGATGAGAGATGAGGTTATATCTATGTATGATTGTTATAAAGACGATAAAATAGTTCTGGCTGGAAAGCATATAAACGCTGAGAAGTAGAATAGGAAAACCTGAAATTAACTAGGGCCTGTCATAATGCTAAACTTATTGATGAAAGCAATAATCCAACCAAAACTGCTTGGAATATCATAAGAGAGGAAACAGGTAAAAATAAAATTGACTCTATACATCAAAACTTATTGCCAGATCAATTTAATAATTATTTTATTGACTCAGCCGGTACATATGATGAAAAATAATGATGGGATGGATGACTTGACACCAGTTCATAACAGCTGTACTCCTTTTTGGTTTAAACCTGCAACAATAGAAGAAATTAGTAACATCATCAAAAATATGAAAAACTCAAATTGCAAAGATGTTTATAACATGTCAACTAATTTACTTAAAAAATATCACCCTCATAATTGAACCTCTCACATACTTTAATTAATAAATGCCTTGAGGAAGGAACTTTTCCCTCGACTTTGAAAGAAACTAAGGTCATTCCTATTCATAAAAAAAGGAAGCAAGGATGATACTTCTAATTAAGACCAATATCAATAACACCAGTTCTGTCGAAAGTTTTAGAAAATATAATGAAAAAACAGTTAGTTGATTACTTGGAAGAAAATAAGCTCATTTCTAACTGCCAGTATGGCTATAGAAAAGGAAGAAGTACTACCACCGCTGTACTCAAGCTAATTGACTTGGTTATTAAATGCTTAGAACAATGTAAACATGCTAAAATTGACTGCTGTGATTTATCCAAAGCCTTTGACCGTGTTCCACATCGGATTCTAATCAGCAAATGAGGAAACTTGGTATTACTGGATCAGCGCTTGACTTTTCAATCATACTTAACAGGTAGAACTCAGTATGTCCAGTATGGCGATAAAATATCTAGGAAACGGGCGGTACATCTAGGAGTACCCCAGGGATCTATTTTAGGACCAATTTTATTTATTATAGCTGTCAATGATGTGGAGAAGTACTTGAAGGAGGTAGTAGGTGCTGAAGATGACGAAGAAATAATATTGTTCTGTGATGATACTAACCTGTGCTGCTCCGGATCAAACCTGAAAATGTTACAAGAAAGATCATTATTACGTTTACAAACAATAGAAAAATGGTTCATAAAAAATAATTTTATATTAAATAATGATAAAACTCAATCACTTACGTTCAGTTTAAAAACAGATGTGATGAATCAGCAATTAAAATTTCTTGGGGTTGTACTGGACTCAAAGTTGTCATGGAACCAACATATAGAGATGGTGTGTAAAAAAATATCTACTGGTATATATGTAATAAGCAAACTTAAATTATACTTGCCTGCTAAACATCTTTTAAGTATCTACTACGCCTTCATCGAGTCTCACTGTTGTTATGGATTGCTGCTATGGGGACATGTCAACACAGAAAGTATTCTGATTTTACAAAAACGTGCTCTGCGCATCATGGAAAGCTGTGATCAGAGGAGTCTTGTCGGAAGCTGTTCGTCAAGTACAAGATAATGACTATTTCAAATTTGTTTATTTTACAGTCACTTGTCTATGTGAAAAGCAATTTTGATAGTTTTGTGAAGAATAATGATAACCATAACTATCCTACAAGATATAATACCAGGTTAGCAATACCAAGGCATAGGCTTAAGAAATCGGAGTGGAAACTAGTTTTGGGAATAAAGCTTTTTAACCACCTGCCAGAGGAAATTAAAATCTTGAATTTGAAATCGTTCAGTCAAGTAGTAAAGAATTTATTATTGAAAGAAGTGTTTTATAACGTAAAAGAATATTTAAATTTCAAGTTTTAAATATTAGATTTTGACAAGACTATTGTAACTTCAGTTACTTGTTAGTCGCTTCATCCCATCTCATCTCATCTCATCTCATCCAGTTGTCTATAAGCCACCCTAGCTAAACCCAAGCTATCATCCAGCTGATGCCAAGCCATCATCCAGTTGTCTATAATCCACCCTAGCTAAAGCCAAGCTATCATCCAGCTGATGCCAAGCCATCATCCAATTGTCTATAATCCACCCTAGCTAAAGCCAAGCTATCATCCAGCTGATGCCAAGCCATCATCCAGTTGTCTATAATCAACCCAAGCTAAACCCAAGCTATCATCCAGCTGTCTACAAGCCGCTTTAGCTGAAGTTACCAACATCTACCGCGCAAGTATTCTTTTAGTTTCTGAGCCACTCGCTGATTTTTCACTTCATGTTAGTATTTTATATTTGATTCTGGATTTAAGACACTACAACACCATACAATTGATCCTTCCCTATATGTAAAATATTAAATATATATAACAAATAATATAATATATATATATATATATATAAATATATATATATAGTAGGTTGTGATATATAATAAATTTTATATATACTTCTTAGACTTATAACTAATTTTCCAATACTATGTTTATTTCCCATAAAATATAATATTAAGGAATAATATATGAATAATTTAGTTATTATTTATTATTTTTTCCTTAACTATATATATATATATATATATATATATATTAATGAAACTAATTTTAACTCAT
Source organism: Microvelia longipes (assembly GCA_018340805.1). Lineage (NCBI taxonomy): Eukaryota > Metazoa > Arthropoda > Insecta > Hemiptera > Veliidae > Microvelia > Microvelia longipes. The sequence goes on from JACMZG010001914.1 coordinate 44,296,595, forward strand.
CTAAGATTTATAGACCAGTTCCGTGCATCCAAAATCATTATTATGTATTAGTTCTGACCGTTAAAAAAGAAGCTACACCGGCAGCTCAGTAGGTATAACAGAAGCTTTGTTTCCTCCACCAGAGAAGCTTCTTTATAAAGCTTTTTAACAGTATTTTCTCCGAAACTTAAATTAAAATTTAACTAGCAGTTAAAATATTTCTAATTTAAATATAACTAAGTATTAAAATTGTTGGAATAATTTTGCTTATAAATTATTAAAGATTTCTTAGCCTTGTTTTAAAAATTTGTAATCAGGGTAGTGCAATCTTTTCGGGTCGGAATAATTAATTAATAATAAATTAAAAGTAATTAACCTTAATAAGAGGAAGAAGTCTCTCGCACAAAAATATATTTCTTTTTAGGCAAAGCGCTTTCAACTAACATGAGGTCATCATCAGTGCTAGCCGTTGAATAAAGAAGGAGGGTGATAGATGAGTCTTACAGATCAATATCAAAGATAGACTTTGATAGATATCAAAGAGTCTATCTTTGATATCTGATCTATAAGACTCATCTATCGCCCTCTTCTTTAATTCAACGGCTAGCACTGATGAGACTCTTGTGGTTTGATAAGCGCTTTGCTAAAAAAGGAAATATAATTTCTTTGTGAGAGACTTTCCTCATTTTATTAAGATGAACTCAATTAACGCTCTCCTTAGTTCTTCAGTAATTACCTTCGTTATACCTGATCCTATATGTCGTTGGGTAGGACACATAGTAATAACCTAAGTTTTTCCGTAGATAACCTGATGTCCTGTCGTTTCAGAATATAAAATGATATTTTCTGTCTCCATCTGTTTCTATCGAGTTGAAATATCAATGTCGGTTCGTGTCGAATCTAATTTCTACAGCGTTCACAGTGCGAGGTCAAGTCACTCACTTACTCTTCTCCTATATTTATATTATTCATATTACAATTTGCCTTGAAATAATATTTATTTGAATTTTTACAACACATATAATTTCTTCACCTACTCTTTTTGCGAAATGAATTTATTGTAAATTATACATTTCATATGGGGTTGATATTCTATAAATATTTATCTTTTTCTTAATTAAAAACATTTTATTGAAAAAAAAGTGAACGAGTGAAAATTGTTTAAAAAGTTTGGCCCATTTATTTTTTTAGGTAACGCAGTAGGGAGGCGGAATTTAACGAGGAAAAGATGGGGGGGGGGTGTATTCATGTCTGGCGTGAAATTCCAGTTCCTTTATTATTAAAATAAAATAAAATTGAAACAATCACCTAAAGAGGTATTTTTTACGATTGAGTGTATATTTTCATATAATACATGATTTATTTAAAACCAGTGTTTTGAAAGAATACTACTGTAAAATTAAAGTATGTTTAACCGTAAATTAAAGCATGTTTAGACTCAAATTAAAGCGTGTTTAGGCTAAAACTAAAGCATGTTTAGACTTAAATTAAAGTATGTTTTGACTTAAACTGAAGCATTTTTAGACTCAAAGCAAAGCATGTTTAGACTCAAATTTAAGCATTTTTAGACTCAAATTAAATCATGCTTAGACTAAAACTAAACCAAGGTCAAGAATAATGAAGAATTTAGACTTTATTATTTGTTAAGTGGAACATGTTGGAATATTAGTGGTTCTGGACTTATAAACATGATCTATCATAGCTTATATAGAGCATTAATATGTTACAGCACATTAATGTTTTAAAAAAGCTAACAAACGCTTGTTTTTGACTCATAAGTCACTCTGATACTCTATCTTGTTTGGATTAAAGGATACATCAGTTAGACAGGACTCTTTCTTCTCACGCTAAATTCTACTGAAGGCTAACTCTACGGTTTAAAAAATAAATAACTGATTATGACGAATGGTGTGAAAAGTTTTATTTAAAAGAAAGAGAAGAGTTGATAGACTGAAAAAAAGTTTTCAAAATAATACAGCAGTTCTATGTGGTTGAGAGTTGAGCACTGTGCTTGCGACCAGGATTTCTATGTAGTTGAGAGTTGAGCACTGTGCTTGCGACCAGGAGTTCTATGTGGTTGAGAGTTGAGCACTGTGCTTGCGACCAACAGTTCTATGTGGTTGAGAGTTGATGTTCTTCTAGTGTTGTTTACTGTAACTACCCAAATATATCCTGTATTAATTTTTTGTTTAATTATTATTAATGACGGTCAATGGTGTCAAGAAAGAAACATTTTCCGAAAGACACTACTAGACCTTATAAGGATTGATTTTAGTACAAAGTTGTAAAACTCTATTTCTTCAGATCAAACACTCTGCAGGAGCCAAGTGGATAACAGACCCACACACACCTAAATAAAGATACAGCTTGACAATTGTTTTAATAACTACTCAGGAGGATAGTTAGGTTTTATCTCGGTTTCGGAATGTTCGTGCAAAAATCATACTTTTCCTATATATCTCTGGCATACAGAAGGAAATAAAAAAAGATAAACAGTATTTTGCCAACAGTGTGCTGATTTTTGCAAAAAAAAGTTTTAAAATAAGCCCATTTTGATTCTTTAAAAAATACTAGGAAATTCATAAAACGCGGAAAATTGTTTTGATGATTAGAGCTTTGTCACGCATATACTTATGTATAAAAACAACATATGTGTAAGTTTTATTTCATTATCTGTTGAAGATTGCTTCAAGACAACAAATGTTATCTATCCTCATCCTCTAAGACTGGTGATCTCTCGTAACAGAATTATTATATTGTTATTGTGCGGCATTGTTATCTACATAGAACTATACAATGCCTTCTTTTGTTTAATTTTCAGCTTTAATCCTTTGCAAACTGATTTATTTTATTTTATTTAATTAAGATAAATGAGAACAAGTTAATCCTTGCTTAGGACTGATAAATGCTTCGCTTTAAATACAAGAAATGTATCTCTAGTTGCTTTGCTACAATGGTTTTGTAGTTAGTGTTTAGATTTATCCACCAGACCGTGCAGACTTTTTGTTTTCTGCTTATTGTATTTAGCCGAGGAAGGGACCAACGAGTTAGATGAATATTAAATAGCGAGTGTTGTTATTTAGTAGTTTTTCGTAGTTATTATTTGCCAAAACGTAACTGTTTGCTTAATAAAAAGCATCAGTCTCTCCACAAAATATATTTAAAATAAGCAAACCCGGCTTCAATTAACTCACACAAAGGTCATCTTCAGGCGGTGAGAAGAGAATCCATTGAGCCTGTGAGTCCTGCTAGTTATGACTGCGAGCAAGGACTCACAATGCTCAATGATTCTCTTGCTCACCGGCCTGAAGATGACCTTTGTGGGTTGAAAAGCCAGTTTGCTTATTTTAAATATATTTTTGTGGGAGAGACTGATGCTTTTTAATTAAGATTTACTCCACTTGCGCTGTCTTATTCATAGTAATTAACTGCGGTTTTGCCTTGTTTCAGCTTGTATGTGATTTGTAGAAGAAATTTTTATGAATATTATGGTGGAGTTTTTGATATCGCGATTCAAAGTCCTGTAAGCAGCGCCACCTCGCTGATTAAGATATTGATAACGAAACGGGTGATCGTTGTTAAAGTCCTTATGGGCAGTTTGTTGGTTTTTTCTTATTTGTGACGATTATTTCTTTAATTTTTATCAAAGTGCTTTAATTTAATTTTAATTTTAGGGCATATTGAACTCAGTGAAGTCACTATTTCGTTGAAAAAATAGTTTAATGGGTTGCACGAGTATTTAAATTAAGTGTATTTTAATAAGTTGAGTATAAATAAGATGGTGCAAATGAAAATATAGTGTTTTTTTTATATTGTTATTAATGTTACTTTTAAATAATTTAGTTTACACAACACATAATACCTTTTAATTGCATTAAATTGTTTAAATTCGTTTGTTACAGGTATTAAATTAACCTGATAACAAGCCGGATTTTACGTAATGTGTTTTATTTATCAATCATTTATTCTACACTCTAAAATAATAAATAACTCAATAATTCATGTTTGTAAAATGTTTGTTTAAATTATCCGTTTAGTTTAATTATTTCTGGGTTAAATCGACAATCCAAGTCTGTAGTGATAAGAGCCTGATTCTATATTTGAAATCCTGGATAATCGAGTACTATCTATGAAATATTGGCCATTTTTTTTTAGCACGATGGTCGTCTATTAGTTTTTATCATTATCACAATACGACAATAAAGGAATAAAAGAAATTTTCAAACGGCCTTCCCATGTAATAATCCTCTGATCAAAAAGATTTGATCACCCTTTCGTTTTCCCGCCATTGGTAATTGCAACCTAACAACTATCTCTTTGATCGCGAATACTGTAATAGTTTTTTATCAGGGTGGGCCACAAAAGTACAGTACATTTGCTAAAGATGTCCAAGTGATTGTAACATATGTGAATATGGTAGGTCGTTGGTCAAACATTAATGGAGACTAAGATGTCTTTTTAATATAATACATCCTATTCAAAATATTTTAGAAAGAATAGCAATAACTTCAAAATTAAAATGTATAAAACAGTATTTAAATTGTAGAAAGAATTATGTGTATTTTTGTTGTTGTTAACATATAAATAAACTAATTAAACTGTCATGTTGACTGAAAGACATTGCGAAGACAAGTGTGATTCCCAATAAAGTTAATAATTACCCATTAGACCGAGTAAATTGAAAAAATAAGGTATACGACAGCAAAACATGGAATATGTATAACAGCACATTTAATCTGCTCTTTGAAATCACCATCCTCTAAAATAATGTTCTTAATATTTGCTTAAAATAAAATCTTTGGCAATATAATAGATACCAACTGTCTTTTACAA
>JACMZG010001914.1:44303562-44344554 GCA_018340805.1 Microvelia longipes
GCAAATAAGACTCATACACCCTTAGCTCAAGTCCAAAATTCAAAAAGCGAAGGAATTATTTAGTAATTCTCTGGTATTGGAAAACTTCCTTCTCAATAAAATATTTTAACAAATCTTATCCAATGAATACACGTTGAAAGAAATGGAAAAGTTAAAAAATATATTTGTATTGTATATGTAACGGAGTGTGGATTGACTAGAGCCTGAAACAAACCAGGCATGACCTCAAATAGTGAGGTCTATTTTATCGCCCTAGACCCGAAAACCAAGGGTCTCTAAATATATAGGGGTTTGGGGGTTGACCTAACACAACCTAATAATACATTCCTTTCAAATGCCATTAGGTATCAAGAAAAAAATTCAGCAACTTTGAAAACATATAATGACTGGTAAATATTTTTGAATTTAAAGTCATTGCAAATTATTAGGAAATATTACAATTGCTTTTTCCCTTAAAAATTAGATAAAACGTTTAATTGTAAAAAGTTAAGGATGGAAGTACATTGGTTTGTTGTAGTTCTGGTTAGGGTAGAAGAGGACGGGAGTGCCCTAGTTTCAAGAGGTATTGTAGTCCTGTATTATCATGTAAACGCCAAGATAAGGGGGTTTCTTCTTGACTTAGTTTTTTAATTAATAAGGAAAATGTATTTGCAAATCCCATTAGCCGAGTAAAAGTAAATTTCTCCCTGTCCTTTGCCAAATACCTGTACTAATACCTCTTTTGCCAAATACCTGTACTGAAACATCTTTTATCAAATACCTATAACTGAAACTTCTTTTATCAAATACCTTTACTGAAACGCAAATCTCCCTTTGCAAAATACCATTACTGAAACCTCCTTTGCCAAATACCTGTATATCCTCCTTTTGCAAAATACCAATTCTGAAACCTCTTTGCCAAATAACCTGTATAAATTCTCATTTGCAGAAATACCATTACTGAAACCTCCTTTGCCAAATACCTGTATAAATCCTTCTTTGCAAAATACCATTACTGAAACCTCCTTTGCCAAATACCTGTATAAATCCTCCTTTGCAAAATACCAATACCTACTGAAAACTCCTTTGCCAAATACCTGTATAAATCCTTCTTTGCAAAATACCAATACCTGAAAACTCCTTTGCCAAATTACCTGTATAAATCCTTCTTTGGCAAAAATACCAATACTGAAAACTCCTTTGCCAAATACCTGTATAAATCCTCCTTTGCAAAATACCATTACTGAAACCTCCTGAGAAAACCCCACACCCAATGTTTTATTTATAACTAATAATAATCGTTGGTTTTTTGTCAACCAATAACTAACAAGGGTTATTGGGTTGAATCAGTTTTACTTAGTTTAATTAATAAGGAAATGTATTTGCAAATCCCATTAGCCGAGTAAAAGTACATTTCTCCCTGTCCTTTGCCAAATACCTGTACTGAAACATCTTTTATCAAATACCTATAACTGAAACTTCTTTTATTCAAATACCTTTACTGAACGCCCTTGACAAAAATACCATTATGAAACACCTTTGCAAATACCTTTATATAAATCCTTCTTTGCAAAATACCATTACTGAAACCTCCTTTGCCAAATACCTGTATAAATCCCTTTGCAAAATACCATTACTGAAACCTCCTTTGCCAAATACCTGTATAAATCCTTCTTTGCAAAATACCATTACTGAAACCTCCTTTGCCAAATAACCTGTTATAAATCCTCGCTTTTGCAAAAATACCAATTAACTGAAACCCTGAGAAAACCCCACACCCAATGTTTTATTTATAACTATATCGTTGTTTTGTCACCAATAACTAACAAGGGTTATTGGTTGAATCAGTTTTTGTTGTGACAGAAACGAAAACTGATCGCAGCATTATCACAATACAATCGTTGCTTGTCACAATCCAATCGTTGCTTGTCACCACACAATCGTTGCTTGTCACAACACAATCGTTGCTTGTCACAACACAATCGTTGCTTGTCACAACACAATCGATGCTTGTCACAACACAAGCAACGATTGTGTTGTGATGTCAAGTTTCTGCGACATGTTGCTTATTGGTAAAATGTATTGTTTATATTTAACTTCGGGTATTAATCTGCGATTAACTAATTCTGCATATTACTTGACATGTATTGTAATATGAAGCTAGAAATAATAATACTTCATTTTCTTTAAGAATCTGTAAATTTGAAAAGTAATTTTTTGTTCTAAACGAATGCCTGAATCATAGTTATTGCAAATTGGTGTGCATTCATCGTTTGAACATAATATAACTTTAACTATTCTTACAATATATGAAATGAAAGCAGTGGAATGAGCTCTAGGAAGGCAAATGTTCGGTTACCTTAAGACAGAATTGAATTAGCATATTAAGAAGATATCTGGTTACTTACTGTGCTAGATAAACTTCCTGTCATGCACAGCAGACTTTCGTTTATAATGATCGCTTTGTATGGCAAACGCCCTTTTCAATTCTTTAATCTTCATAATCTGGCAGATTATGTTATATTTTTTCATCTTTCCCCGAAACAATTGCTTAGATAAATCGTGCTTCACTTTTCTTAAGATTTGACCTGGAATTTTTGTCTGAATTTGACATTTTTAATTGTAACTAAGCTCTTTCGGGGTTTGTGGTAAAATTAATCTAACTAAATCGAATGTTAACGTGTCCGTGTCGCATGCACTACATAAGACCATATAGACCAAGCAATAGTTGAAGGGTTTACGTGAACTGGAGTACACTACTCTACTCTCTCGGATATTTTCATATTAGAGTTAATCTTAGAGTAAGTAGAGTAATCTCTTGGATTAGATGTGTGCGTAAACCAGAAACGGTGAAAAGTGTAAATAACCTTTGGGTTATCTACCTCATATATATATATATATATATATATATAATATATATATATATATATATATATATATATTATATATATATATATATATATATATTATTAATTATATATATATATATATATATATATATATATATATATTATATAGATTTGCCGAGAAACCTTTTCAAGGAAGCTTGGAGTCAAGAAATGTGCGAACTACAGACTGGGTTAGATCCTTATATTTTGAAAATGTTCAAAACATCAAAAAAACATGAAGTCATATTTTTCTTATTGTTTTATAAGTTAAAAGTGACAAATTTGTATCAGTTTTTCGTCTCATAGGAATTGATTTTGATGCCAAGTTTTATTAAAAGAGAATTAAATAAGGTTTTGTATTTATTGAATGATACTAATTTATCACTCCGGCTACAGGTTTACAAGAAAATATTACTAAACGTTTCCTTCTCATACGCCAAATAATAAGAGACATATTTGTTGTGATAAAAATAACAGAATTATTTAAATTCTCTGTTTGGCAATATTACTGTTTAAATAACAGCATTTAACTCCTGATCAACTAAACATCGTTACTATGTTGAGTGCTGTCAGAAGAAGTTTTGATTGAATGAATTAAACACGAGAGTGTGTCGAGGAAAACGGGGGGGGGAGGCTTGAGGAAACGTTTCTCTATGAATATTAAGATATGATGTTAGGAGATGAAATTTCTCTCTTTAAATTTCAATTAAGTCTTCAGGCTCTGATGAGAAAAATATGTTATTTATTACTTCATATGAGTCGTGCTTTCTCTTTTAATTATACAATAATTAAACTCAACAGGGCGAGTTCATGTGTCTTCAACAACATTCCGAAAAAATAATATGTGGCTTGAATTCAAGTAACTTTTATACGAGTTGGGTTTGTACTAACTCGGACGTTCGTGAATATACTAATAATCCGTTTTATGAGTTTATTTCAGAACAAATAGGTTTCACGCCACCCTTTAAATAATTAATATATTCAAAACTTACATTGTCGAAAAATAGTTATTTATGCAACAAGGGATGAAAGTCAGTTTTACTGCTTAAGTTAAAGTTTTCGTGCCTATAGGCAGCGCCGAAGGAGGAAACTTCATTAGCTCAACGAGGCCGGTAGGCCGAGGGATGATAAACTAGTTATCTCCCGAGGCTTGCTGAGGAGTTAACTAACATTTTTTGGCTCCCGAGGCCTTGCCCGAGGGAGTTAACTGACATTTTGGCTCCCGAGGCATGACAGGGAGTGATACGAGAGCTGAAAACTTTCATCCCTTGTTGCATATTAAACTTTTATCTCACGACTAGAGAACTAATAATAATAAATTTTATTTGTTTTTAAGTTTTATACAAACTTTCATACAAACTGTTCACCATAATAGATAGTACATAATAAATAAATTAAATTAAATGTTCAACATCTTGGAAAGTTAGAGAAAATAAAAAGTTAATAACTTAAAGTTGAAGGGGGAAATTATATACCATTTAAAACTAAATGACTTATTTTTAAACATGTTAAGAAGAAAATAATAAATAGAGAGGCCTCTTCTTTGAAACGGGAATTGCCTATAATTGACGCTATATTAGTATCATCAAGACCATTGACGTACTTATTTAATATTGAATGGGTAAGGAAAAGCTTCTTCTTTGAGGTTTATAAATAGGAACATGCTTAGCATAATAATGAAGCTAATTCCTCTATTTTCTCTTGCATTATTGCAGACTGTGCAAGTTTCATTTAGTTTTAATTTTAAGAGAACTAATATAAACAACTTATTAATATATTCTTTCAGCTCCTTAAATTATGTGTTAGTTTAGTTTATTCTTACAAATGTCAATTACTCTGATTGAAGAGAGAATAAAGCCACTATCTTCACATTATTTTAGTTGTAAGCTGTCAATCAGAATATATGTAATACTATATTTTGGGTAATTTAAACCATTAAGCGTGCGTGTATATTGTATATTCTACCGTATACCAACATAAACCGAAAAAAATTCCTACAAATTTTACTAAAAAATTCTGTCAAGTTCAACACTTTCACTTTTCCTCCCTAGGGAGTAAAAGTACATTTACAGTGTGAGATACTACAAGAACTGTAAGTAGAACTTCAATACATAGGAAGTAGATAAAAGTTTTTTGTGAATTTTCGCGGAAAATGAGCTTTTACAGTTGGGTCATGGGGGGTGAGAGGGGGTGGAGGGGGGGGGTGTTTCTAATGGAGGTGGGACCTACTAAGATGTTTCTATGGGACAAACGATAACATTTTCGGAACGATTTCTCGGATCAAAATAATACTTGGTACAAAAATAAACTTTGTACTGTCCCGAACCTAATTGTTCGTGAAATGCGAGTGACGTCATTAACCCACTGTAATGAGATTTAACAAATTTAAATCAAAATAAAAAATATCGAAATCAAATCAAAAAGTTTTCTGATGGGGCTGAAATTTTACACACACATACTACACACATACATGTAGTACACACATACTTGTAGTACACACATGTACTGCTATGTATGCTTAACAAACGTACGACGTTAAATCTTATTAACAGCATTAATTCTGGCTTTATCCATTCATATCTACTACATCATGTAAACAAATCGCGTTCTTCGACTAATATATTTGAAAAATTCGTATATACCGGTGGAAGTATGCCACTTATATAAACTAGTATAGTAATATGATATATTACAAACTGATAAAGGGCAAAGACCACGTTGCCGCAAAGTGCCCTTATAGGGATGTGCAGGGGCCACCAAGCGGCCATTAGCGCTGACGCCGTAGCGGCTAAGAGTCAAAAAATCTCTTCTTTAATGTTTTTGAGGCCTTCGGTTAAATAAAACATGTCCGGAGTCGATACGACCTCGGTAAATAACCGAAAATACTATGGTAACCAACCGGGATACTTGAAACACGGACAGACGAAAGGTATCAAATAAAATGCCGTATTCAATGTTTTAGGGTTCTGAGTAAAATGAAGCCAGTCCAAAGTCGATATAGGATGAGAAACACATAAAGCCAAAGTTGTTTTGGTACTGCCACTGATTCTCTATCATTCTGTTTACACTATGCGTGTCGTTTTATATTTTTACCTCGTTTCGCGTCCAATTATAGCGATTAAATAGTTTGAAATTTATTTATTATTTTAAAAACATACATGCATTATAATAAAGAGCATAAAAAATATAAATAATATCTAAATCTAATTACAAAAACAAAAGGTAAATTGATTGATAGCTATTTTAAGAGCTACTTATAAATAGAACTAATGGCTACCTCGAAATCAAATGGAAAATATTAATTTCTCTCAGCCCCTACAATGCCATAAAGGAAATTGGTTCCTGATCAATGGTTTTCCTTCCTTTCTTTTGGCAATTTTTGACCTAATTCTTTCAAGACACAATTAGATATTCAAATCAGGTTTTTTTTTCTTTATATTTTTCCATCTCTTATCTTAGTAATCATTAGGCAATTTTAACCAACTGGAAAAAAACCGGGCAAAACGATTTAAATAAAAGAGTGAGGGGCTCAACTACCCTCACTCAGTTAATTTGTATAATTTTATATGTCGTAAAATAAAATGTAAAAATTGACATTTTATGTATAATTTGGTTGTTTATATTGAAACTGAATCTATGTAAGTAATATAACATCTTTACAAATACAAATATAATTTGTATTTGTATGTAATTGCACGAATAATATAAAAGAGCAAACCATAGAATACAAAATAAATTCCAAACAAAATAAAGATTAAAAAAAACTGTTATTTCTAAAGAGAAAGAAAAAAAGAGAAGAATAATTATACGCAGATTAAAGCAAAAGGTTTTGCATGCAAATTTAGTTCTTCTGGAGCTACTTTCGCAGCTCTTTGTGCAAATAAGGCCGGAATAGCTAATTCTGCACTTAAAAAACCCACTATTTCCGATTTAAATCGAGCAATAATGTGAAACATATTTTGTTTATTGTCTTTTTTGATTTCATAGACAATATTAATATTATTGGTATTAATTAGTATATATTGTTCGTTGATAACATACAAGTTTTGTGTAATTATAATATTGTCTGATGGAAATATTATTTGTGTAAGTAATATATTGTACGATATACATATATGAGTTTTGTGTATTTCATATATTGTACGATGAAAATGTATAAGTTTTATGTAATAAGAATATAATTATAAAAATATAATTAGAAATAAGTCCCTACACCGATCTTATCAATGCATAGCAAAGCAAAGTTTTTTTATAGATGATGATAATGGATAGGTTGTCAAGATGACGACTGGCATCTATATTTTAAATATTAGGCTTATGTCCCAGGAGCCACAAGACTAAAAAATGAGTTCAATTATTATTATAAATATATCACTAAGTTTTCTCTCCACTCGGCATAGATGGAAAGAAAACTACTGCCAGCTTTATCCAACAACAGGCGTTGAAAGGACAGTGAAAATATAAGGAAGCAGATCTGTAGCCTATTAGCAAGTTTGTTATTGCACTATAATTTTTGTCATTTTTAAATTTTTAAAAAGGTTCGAATCCTGGTGGGGAAAATAATTTTTTATCGTTTTTAATATTTTTAAATAATTAATTATTTATATTTTGAACCCAGGTACTCTGGCTTTAAGTGGTCATATCGACTCCGGACCACTCTCTTTCAATCACAGGCCCAAAAAACATCAAAATCGACTCACACTTGAAATATGTGGTTTATGGTGCATATTTTAGGTTTTTATGGTAATCGAAAGCGTTTTTCCAACTTTTTGTCACTTTGGGGTGGTGAATGTCGAATTTATTTTCATAAAAAATTAATATATACCTTTAACTATGTTTTATTAGCAAAGAAACCGCAGGATAGACCCTATTTTCCAATATAAATGGTATTTTTTTGTGAAATCGTTTTTAACTGAAAAACTGCTTGATTTTAAAAACGGCTGTAAAGTACCTTAAAACCAAAATAAACAATATGTTACATATTGGGCGTAAAACTGCAATGTATAGAGGTCATTTTAAGCCCAATTTGAAAAAAATCGCCCCAGTCCCATTAGACGATACATCGCCCTGAAAAACGCCAAAATCATGAAAACCTAACTTTCAATAATTCATTGACTCAAAAGGTAAAAATTTGGAACATTAAAATATTTTTTTTTTCTTGTTCCTTATGTGTCACTTAGTAACAACACAGATTTCTTCAATTATTAATTCCCTAGTAACCAATTTATCTTCAAATATCATCTTCCTTGTTAAAAAAAAATACTGAAAAAGTGTAATTTTCAGTCTTTGTGGTCACATTTATTATGCAACTGCATCGAAAGTAGATTAGCAGCAGTAGAACAAAAATATTGGTTTCTATAAATAAAGCCCAAAGAGGACACTTTCAAACGAGACCTTTTTTCATTAATTTAGGTTAAGCCAAAGCCGAAATATTAAGCCTAAAAAATTGGCGAAAAAAAACTCAAAATTTGGGTGTCTCGGGAACTAAAAAGTGATTTTTTGAAAATGAAGGAGGCTGTAGAAAAAATTTAATACTAGGCGTTTTTGGACTACCTATGGGTAGGACAACACAGAAAAAAAAATTATTAAATTTTTATTTTTTTTCGAGCACATCTCTGGAATCACTTGAAATGGATTGACCCATTTGTAATTATATGGTTTGAGCAATCATGCCCAGGAAACAATACTCAAATTTATCCGCTCTTTCAGAACCATTCTGGTAAAACGGATAATTTACTCGGACGAGTGTTGAATCATCAATGGCACTAAGGTGAATAGAATGTTTCATGTGATTTACCAACAAAAAATGTGAAATAAAAAAAAAACTTTAACAGAAATTTAATTAATTAAGTAAGAATTATTTTATAAAAATGAGAAACTTTTAATTATGATACCCCTTTTTCATTGTTGCTTTTTGTTAAAAAAAAACAAATCTGAGAGAAAAAATAATCTAAAAATAAAGTTTATTTCTTTCAGGCATTCTTTTCTTTAATTTAATAATAAAATTCTACTGAAGGAATTGTCCACATTTTCCTTGCTTAGTTGTAATAAAGTATTTTTACTTTTCTCTTTGGCTAACGAGTCTTTATTTTTTTTATAATATCAGTGTGACACGCATTATCCGGGTGCCATTTGTTGGCGCTCCATATCGTTGGAGCTCCACTTTAAATTGAGCTCCAACGATGTGGAGCGCCTATAAATGGCGCTCCAACGAATTGGAGCGCCAACGATTACACCCGAAATCAATAATATTCGTTGGCGCTCCCATGTTGTTGGAGCTCCATTTGAAATGGAGCCGCGAACGATTTGGAGCGTTCTTAAATGGCGCGCGTACAATTTTTATGCAAAAAAATTAATTGCAGTTCTCCGAGCATAGTAGGGTTTAAGTAACTTTGCACTTGATAATTCAAGCATTTCGTCATAAGTTAATTTGGATTGGTTGACTTCCTTTTAAAAAAGGAAGTTAAAGGTCAAGTTTGATTTATTACACTGTAATTGTTGGAGCTCCAACGATATGGAGCGCCAACGAATGGCGCGCCAACGAATTGCCTGCACTTTAATTTTCTCGTGTGATTTCTCTTAAACTTCATAGACGCTCCAAATCGTTCGAGCTCCATTTTAAATGGAGCTCCAACGATATGGAGCGCCAAAGAATAGCGCTCCAACGAATTGGAGCGTCTATAAATTTTTAGAGAAATCAAGCGAGAAAATTAAAGTACATGCACTTCGTTGGCGCGCCATTCATAGGCGCTCCATATCGTTGGAGCTCCATTTGAAATGGAGCTCAAACGCTTTGGAGCGTCTATAAATTTTTAGAGAAATCACGCGAGAAAATTAAAGTGCAGGTAATTCGTTGGCGCGCCATTCGTTGGCGCTCCATATCGTTGGAGCTCCACTTTAAATGGAGCTCCAACGATGTGGAGCGCCTATAAATGGCGCTCCAACGAATTGGAGCGCAAATGATGGCGCGCGAACGAATGGAGCTCCAACAACTTGGAGCGCCAACGACTGGTACCCCATTATCCTAGACTCTAATCGATGTATCATTTAAAATGATAAGTTATTTACTTCGTATTCAGTATGGGGAGATTGGGAAGAATGAGGAAATAAGGTTAAGCTCGTGTGTTGTCTAAAATACCAATGTTTTGTCATTCGTATCAATTTGTTTTATTAATAATAATAATAATCTTTATTTGTATATAACAAATAGTTTTTACATATTATTTTATGCAATAAATAAAACGTAGCTAAAAAAAATTGTTTTATTTCAGATTAATAAAATGAGTCTCTCCACTGGTGTCAAAAATTTATGTAAAATATTGCATAACCGGCTTTCAACCAACTAAAGGTCATCATCAGTGCCGGTGAGGTGTTAGGAAGCTAGGTTTTAAGTCTTTTCTTACTGTGTCGACTGTTATTAAACATAACAGTACTGTTGACTGTTATTTATTTATTTATTTATTTTAGAGCTTATTTAAACATAATTAGCTCCACGCAACTCGTGTAATAATACCAAAGAAAGATAAACAACATAAAGGTTGAGGTATTCGATCTGGCTTGGGGTTAAAAATAAATTTGTTTTATCATTTCATTAAATAAACAAGACCTTATAAAAATTTGTTAATTTCATGATTGTTAAGTTGTTAGGATCTTTTGCATTAAATGTTGTTTCTAAGGTATTTCATAAGAAAATGTTTAAAAATGTACTGTTTAAGTAATGTACTGTAAACCACCTTATATTTATTAGTACAATACTTTAATAGTGCTCTTGTACATCTACTTGTGCATAATTATGTGCAACACGGTCTTTAGATCATCCTGTAATTGGTCTTCAGATTATCCTGTCAATGGTCTTCAGATTATCCTGTAATTGGTCTTCAGATTATCCTGTCAATGGTCTTCAGATTATCCTGTCAATGGTCTTCAGATTATCCTGTCAATGGTCTTCAGATTATCCTGTCAATGGTCTTCAGATTATCCTGTCAATGGTCTTCAGATTATCCTGTCAATGGTTTCAGATTATCCTGTCAATGGTCTTCCTGTCAATGGTCTTCGTCTGTCAATGGTTTTCAGATTATCCTGTCATGGGTCTATTATTGTTTTTGCATTAAAGCTTTAGAAAGCAGTATCAATCTTACATGTAAAAAGCGAAGGTGATTCGTTGAATTAGGAATTAAACAGTTTCCAAAGTGACTCAGCTTCAAGAATTGTCTTTCTAAGTGGAGATGATTCTTTAAAAGTGACATTAGATAAATAGATAATGTTTCAGATTTTTAATAAACAGGAGTCTTTAGAGTCATATCTTAGTAACTTAGTGAACAAATACTGACAAATAATAAGTATTCCATGGGCTTTCTTAGACTAATGTATGTTCTGAAGAAAGCTTCAGATTTCTAAAAGTCATTGCAACAGTCTCCTTTATCAGGAATTGATTACCTGGTGGGTATCCCCAAAAGAGGTACATAAAGGAAATAAAATGAAAAAAAAATAGTTAAGAGAGAAAGGTACGTTTCCGGCTTAAAGTAGCCAATTTTCGTGTGGTGAAAACAAGATGAAGTGAAGAAAATTTGATTATAGACTTCATCTTACTGGCAGAACTTTATATATTCCGTATGAGTATTAAAATTTTAGTAACTACGTTCTCTCATAGAGAGCGGTAGGTGTATGAAATAGAGAAATTGGTATAGTAAAAACTGTCGATAAAAATATTAGACTTAACACAGCCATAAAACTAAGATTATAGACTTCCTTTTTCTATGTCGTAGTATTCTTGATAACCATCTTTTTAAAATTTAAACTGTTGACTGGAACTAAACATAGTTTCATAGTTCTTGTATTAATTTTGTTTGGGTGTTACAGTCCGAATTTCCCTATCTGTCAGCATAGCTGTCTTATGATTCATTGTTTTAACTTTTCTGGGACAATTTAGGAGCAAAGTGTTTGTTTTAGAAAACACTTAGTAAGTTATCAATTTAAATGCGAGTTTATTTAATTACATGTTTCCTTTAATTAAAACAATTTCTTATTGATCCTTATTACTTAGAAGTGGAGGTCAAGATCTCCCTCTAAGAAACTTTTAACGAAATAAGGGGGCTCTAACTTGGTGGTAACTATTCCAGTAAAAGTTGAAGGATTTGCCCTTAGGTTAGGTAAGGAGTTGCCTGCAGAGGAGTTGGCTGGCAAGGAATTACCTCGTCTAGAGTCGCTTCTTAAAACCCTCAGGCCCTCCAGGTAGGGGAAGGGCAACTTTTGCTAAACTTGTCTCTCTGAGTTGCCCCTACGGACTGCAGAGTTGCCAATTATGTCAATTGCCTTTAGGCAATGTTTCTTACAATTAATTTAAAGAACAGTCTGGAGATGAATCATTTAAATAAAGTAATATTTTGTGGTATTATTAAAAAATTAATGAATAACTGCTGATAAATAGCTCTAGATTCACTATTTTGCGTTGTAGTTCAATGTCAGCTTATACTTTTATTTTAAGCATAACTAAGCAACAGAGTTAAGCCCAGGGTCTGCTTTTACTTTATCAACAGAGTTAGGCTTAGGGTCTCCTTTTAACACAATATAATTTTGCGAGAGACACCTCGAAAATGTAACAAGAAAAATGCATTGCTACATCTGGGAACTGTTCCATCATTCGACATTCGTCATCATTGATGGCTTGATATGTCATTTCCCACTCTGTTTCGTTACGTCTAACTCATCAGGGCGCCGACAGATCCTGAACTCACTCTGACCTTCAATTAATTCCGAAGAATATAATGTGAAGTATACTTACCAGAGACGAGCGGTGCTCTCTCACCGCCATCATGCATGGCAAGCAAAACATATATCATTTGATACTACCGAGTTTTGCAAAACATGAATGTTGACACATGCAATTGTGCGAGAGACACCTAGGAAATGTAACAAGCAAAATGCAATGCTTCACCGGTAACTAAACTAAACTTAAATTTAGTATTGCTATGTGTAGGTGGTAAAGTTAGAAGGGTGGGAGACATCTTAAATCTAGGGAACAAAAAAACGATTTTTTGTGTATTTTTCCAAAGGAAATTCGCTAAAACCTTTAAAGAAACCAACTGTGCCATGTCAATTTTAGAGGCATCATTTTGTATAACAAACAAAATAATAGTGCGCATTTCCTTTGAAAAGTACAAAAAATGTACTTGGTATTTATGTCCATATCTAAATGTGAATTTTCGTTATTCTGGCCCTTTTTACAGTTTCATTAGTACTGTCAGGGTTTAAATTTATTTCTTCGCAAAAAGACCATATTTTTCTTATTTCTTTTTGTTAATTATCAAATATTTAAACGAACACACAATTGTTTTTCTTTGTACTCTTTTGTTTGCCCCAAATATTATTATTTCAAAATACAAAGGATTATAAAAAGAATACTTTTAATTGAAAATCCGAAAGTTCATACGAATTATCTGTTTCGGAAAATACAGAGTCTGGATTAATACAGAAAGGCCTTAGTAAAGTTATTTTTTCCGTTAGTCGAATTTTATTTATTAAAAATGTTCTTTCAAAATCCTTACGAGAGCCAAGGGACAATTTTTTAGAGTTTTTTATAAATATTTTCTTTCCCCAAAATAATAATATTATCAAATGTGATAAGATATTTTTTGTTGTCGTAATTTTATTAAATAATATTTTATAAAGATGAGAAAATGGGAAAATAATTTCCCCTTACAACAAAGTTCCACCCTTTAGTTTATTTCCGGTAGCGTTAAAATGTAAAATAATAGAAAATACACCCAGAACTTAAGCAATATGAGATGACAGGCCATCTTATGCTTTATGAAGAAACCTTTGCCATTCTTGGTTTTTTACATTTTTGGGGATAAACGGTTATTTTTTATGATGCGTTTAGCTCTTGAACTTTTAGGCTATAAAAGTGTTCAAATTATTTTCGCTTATAATTCTTAGGATGTAACGCAGTTACCAAAATGTTGTGGATATAATTCTTTTATCCAAAGATACCAAAAGTAGTTACAAAATTAATAATAAACCAAACCAAAAAATAATGTTCAATTAAAACTTGCATGTGTATCCAGGACCATGTATTCTTCCTAATTTTAAGAATTTAATGTTGATGCATATAACACGTTGGACCCGGTATTAAGAGGTTTAGCAGACTATTTGCATTATGTATTAAGGAGGTATAGAGGACAAATATTAGAATTGTAGATAAAGCAACATAATAAATTTAAACTTATTCATACAGCCATAGTAGGATGTAATAAGCAACTTACCTCCTATCCATACAAAGTCAATATTTAATTTATTTTATTTCTCTTGTGTTTATTCTATGTTATTTGTTTCCTTATAAATATTTATTAGTATTTTAATCTCTTTTTTTTTAATATTTACTTTGAAATCTTTCATTATGTTTGTATATTGAAATTAACTTCTTTTCGAGTTTCAATTTCTTTATTCATGATCTTAAAAAAGAAGTAATTTTTATCAGAAATACATTTTATAATTTAACTATTTTTTTGGATTACTAAAATCCAAATAAGCTTATTTATAATCTAAATTGATTTTTAAGATAAGTAAGATACTGATTTCTAAGAATTTTTATACACAACTTATTAAGTAAATACTTTATTTTCATGAACAAATTAATAATGTAATATTTGAAGGAATTATTTAGCATTAAGAATGAAAGGCTTTAATCCGATAAATACTGAGATGTGGAATAAGCTTATAAAAAAAATAAAACATGTTTCATATTGCCTTGGCCTCAGAAACCGGCTAAAAAGTAATCTAGACTCATCTCACCGGCACTGATGATGATCGTTCAGGTTGAAAGCTGCCTTTGTTTTATAATAATAAATCATCTGTGGAAAGACAAACTTTATTTATTCATTTGGAAGTCTTTAATATATTTCACTGTCTCACGAGATACAAAAAGCAGTTTTGTAGGAAATCAAAATACATTTTAATCTATTCTCCACCAAAAAAGTCAATATTGTCCTCATAATTAAACGATAAGGTTTGAAATCAAAACTGCAAAATATCAAAGTATTGAATTAAAAACACTTTACTACGCCGTGTTTGTCTGGTTTGACAATGTGAAACTTCCCGCTCTAAACTTGTTTTATATTTTTACTACAAAATGTGACTAAATGATTCGCTAAATGAGGATTCTCTCAGATAATTCATCTGTCCATCAAATATATAGACTAAATTTTCATCTGGAGTTCTATTCTATACATCTATCTCCTTGATAATGAAGTTACTTCTTTAGAAGCATTTACTGACCATTACTTCTATCGCCGGGTAGTTTTGTTAGATATGGATCGGTTGTTTTCCAACTAATATTCTAATATTTTTTAAGTATAAAAATATTAGAATTATTATACCTAGACGTGCAAGTTTGTGACAATGGTGGATTATGAGTAAAATTAGTTGGACGTAATCCATTGTCAGTACTATTTACAATTAACGACGTTTCGGGAGCAGGTACTTCTCCATCATCAGGTTCGTCTTGAGAAAGACGGTGTGTGTGTCAAGTGTTGGGTGTTAGGACTTTAACCTAACTTCGTAGGCAGGTATCGACGACTTTGTTATACACTTTGAAACCTTGTCTACGATGGGGCCTTCCCCCATCACTTGACTCACACATCGTCTTTCTCAAGACTAACCTGATAATGGGAGAAGTACCTGCTCCTGAAACGTCGTTAATTGTAAATAATACTGACAATGGATTACGTCCAACTAATTTTACTCAATTATTATTCCTATCAACATCATTACAGAATCTACTCCTCTATAGCAACTTGCTAATATTGTTATGCCTGGCTAGCAATTTTGTCCAAGCGTTGAGCGCATAAATCAAGGAAGACCATGCGCTCTTTAAAAACGAAATAGGTCGTATATATGCGTGTTTATCGAACATACATACGCATGACCCTAAACAACTTATTTACATTTTATTTCATTAATATATTTAGATAGATTTCACAAATCATTTAAAAATTAATATAATAACGTATTTATCTATCCATGTAAAGGTATTACAAATCTATCATAAATGAATACTCTCTGGTCTAAAAGCAACCTAAAGGGTGTCATTAATAAAATTGCTGAGGCTGCCGGCAGCCCGGCCCGGCCAAGTCTTTACATTCAAGTCTTTTGTGAGAAAACCTTTAACATTTTACCTGATATTTTCCTTAAGATTTTCTAAGATGAAATATTTCTATAGCTTTTTGGCAAAAAGATGTTTTTATTAGAAACCCTTTAAGGAGTTCCTTGCTGACCAACTCATTTCTCTAAGTGCTGCCAAATACCATAATACATTTCATTTTAATGATTTATTCATATTTTTTTTATTAAGAAATACAATTTTGTATTTTTATAGATATTAAAAAAATCGGGTACGGGCTACCTCAGAATTTTTTATCGTTACATCGGATTCGCTACGCTCATCCTCCCTGCTTCAGACTCGCTTCGCTCGTCGTAAGATAGTAAATACATCCGTTTTATTCTCAGCAATCACCCATACTGCACTGACCTCGTTCAATGCTACTTAACTTCTATGATCCAAAAAAAGGCATGGGTATACTTCCTCTAGAAACAAAACTTAGTGTACTTATTTATTACGTTATGTAAATTAGTAATGTAAATTATACAATGTAAAAATTTAAATTGGTTTATACTTGCACCAAATTTCAGCTCAATTAAATTGTTTTGTGATTTTTTTTTTATTTTTTTTTAAAAACTTACGCAAATCATTTGATAAAAATTGATCTAATGCTGATAATGATATGAACATTTTTTTCGAAATTTTAGCTAAGTCATTATTGCGGGTTAATGTCGTCATAAAAACAATATTTTCCGAATAACACAACTAATAAATACACTTAGATAAATACACCAGGAGCCACGATGATAAAATACGCATACATATGCACACACAATCACACACATTCAGAGAGAAAACTCTGTAAAAACCTCTTAGGAAGTTTTTAAAAAAGTCTTAAAAACACCTAAAACGAATAATTTCGGTGACATCCTGGTTTGGGATTTTTATGCGAACACAATACTTTTCCTACATACCTGCGGTATAAATAAGGAAATGTAAAAATAAATTATGAATTCATTTTTTTTTCTTAAATTTTTAATGTATTTCTTATTTATCTTTTGTCAAATACATCCGTTTCAATCTCAGTACTTACCCATACTGCACTGACCAAGCTTAATGCTATACTTTCATGTACTATACTTACTCCATGGTACATATATATATATATATCTATATATATATATATATATATATATATATATATATATATATTTATATATGTGTATGTATGTATGTATGTATATATATATATATATATATATATATATTATATATATATATATATATATATATATATATTTTGTAGCGTATAGTATGTAGTGCTAGTCATGGCGTATGCGGTACATTCCCGTGACTAGCGCATGTGCGCAGGTGTATAGGAGGATCTTGATACTGAGCTCTCACGAGATTGAGAAAATGGATTTTAGGTACACTCCGGCCTTCTTGGAGTAATTATTGCATAAACATTTATAATTTTACATTACGCATAATTTACGCACATTGAATACCCGGGTATCGTGAGGCCTCATAATAACGCTAATTTACGTGTTGCGTCGTGTTCGCACAATATTATTAAGAACTTACTCGAACTACTCGACGTCATTTAACTTAATCCGACACCTCTGTACTCATGCGCTATAGCAGCTACTTTGGACAGCGGAACACCATTGGATTAGTCGACATATTTGTATTATTTAGTTATAAGTTATTCTTTTATGATATTCTTATTATATGTATGAAACTTATAAATTGTTTTATTAGATCCAATTTATTCGTCTTAAAACCTGCTACCTTAAATTCTTATACTTGTACGTTTCTTGAGATAGAACGCGTCAAGTTACAATATATATATATATATATATATATTATATATATATATATATATATATATATATATATATATATAATATTATATATATATATATATATGACGTTTATTTCGCGTCAATTCCTTAAGCTACATTATTGGTTTTTAAATTCTCAAAAAGAGGGGAGCGCTTATTTTTCCTCCGACTTGTAGTTTGATTTTTTAGATATTTTCCTAAAACCTTTATGAAATTGCTTTATTAAAAAATATATATTTTTAAGAAAAAAAGTTTGGATCATAAGTGCTCTAATGAAATGAATTTATTCTGTATAATGAGACTACTTTGAGTAGAATACTAGAAGAATAAGTTTTCAAACAATTTCAACAAAGTATCTCTTTTCATTCTTCTTTTTCCACTTAGTAGAAAGAAAAGTAGACTTGTTTTTCTTTCAAGCACTTACCAGGAAGTTATACTCGGGATCGTTAACTCTGCAGGGAAAGTTGTTTAAGAAAAGAAAAGAGCCTTAAAAATGATCCTTAAAAAATGGAGTTCCCCCAGATCCCTAGTATCTGGGGGAGTTAGGGTTGCGGCTGGTCAGGGTCAGGGCTCGCAACACTTCTTTCCATATCTTCCAAATATTTCCGCTTCCCTTACTTGCTTGTTGTCGCTTGTCGCGAATTCCCCAAATAATAACGATCTTATGAAATTAGGTTTTATAGTGAAACAAAGCTAAAAAGCCTGTTTATTTTTTTTTAATTGTGTTCAGTTTTCCAATTTTAACCTTTAATGTTAATTATGAATTTACTCTCATGTCAGATTTGCAGTCAGTTAGCTATCTGTGCTTAAATTTTCCTCATTTACTGTCTTAAATATGAACTTATTATCCGAACCCAAGTTTTCAACTAAATTGTTCGAGTATTTTAGAACTCCTGCGTTGCTGTTACCAACATGTATGCCTCTGTGTATATATATATATATATATATATATATATATATATATATATATATATATATATATATATATATATATATATATATATGTGTATGTGTGTGTGTGTGTGTGTGGTGTGTGTGTGTGTGTGTGTGTTTGTGTGTTTGTGTGTGTGTGTGTGTGTGTTTGTGTGTGTGTGTGTGTCTTTTATTTTTAACATTTTAAAACTATATAATATAAGAATATATCTAGTCTTATAGTTTGAAACTTAAGCGAAAAGTTCATTCTTATTCAGGTAAATTTGAAATAGAGGCACTTTTTTTAGCCGGTCAAGTGATAACTTTCTGAGCAACCTGCACTGTTTGAGTTTTTTAACTAGTTGTTAAAAAGAGTGAAATTTAGTATTTATCGAAATTTTGTTCTCGTCGTGTGTAGTCAAATTTTGTTATTGATTAGTCTCAACAAGTTAACATGGCTGGACAAAACTAAAAGTAGCGTTGTATTCTAATATAATGTATTTTATTATATTTTAGTTTTAAAGAAGTTTGTTGCATTATAATTTTTTATATTAAATAAAGGAAATATTGTTTAAAAAAAAATTCATAGGGTAAAAATTAATAGTAAACGCAAAAAACCGCATTTCAAAAGGTTAGTTTTGTCGAAAATAAGATAGTTCAATTTTTGTCATACTGCGCATGATCCTTGTTTCAGTACCAGCATTATCTTTCCTAAGCCATGTATTATGTTAAAGTTAACTTCTTAGTCAATTATTCTATTAAATTTCATTATCCTGTCTGTATTATAAGCGTTGGAGTTGCATAAATTCCTGCATGAAAGCCTTTCTTCACGTCATGCAGGCGGGTATTCGGATTCCTGTTAATATTTAAATGTCGTCTGATTTGAATAAAGGGTGCATAATGCATCGCATCTATGATTCTGTTCGTAGTCAATATTCTACATATTCCATATTCTCCCAGTATGCAGAACCACAAAAATATATGTGCAGAAGGGGGAAATCTAGACCAGGCATGCAGTGCGTTGGGTAACTGAGGGATTGAAATTTTGCAAACTAAGTTATGAGACCAGTATAATGCTAAAATACTTAATAAATGCAACATAATGTCTTGTTTCATGTTTGATTTATCAATTCAATAAAAGCAAATTTATCTGCTTAATTATTAGCCTATAATCCTTAGCACTCTCTTTTTTGGGGGGGGGGGATTAACTTTGGTTCTGATCAAAACATCTTAGATATTTATATTGCTGTTCAATAAAACTTAGTTCCCAAGTATATTATTGGTTAATTAGAGAAGTACAACTTAGGAAGTTCAATTTTAAATAAAAGGTTAAATTTTGCTTATTGTTTAACACCTGCAAGTTGTTAAAATGAGCCCCCTCACTTCTTGAAAAGATGCTCAAATTATTTAGGTTTTATTATTTATTGGTTTAAGTCATGGGTGTCCGTTGCAATTAAAATTACAATCAGTTACTTTATGTTGGACAGGGTTTACTTCCAGCTAAGGGACTACCATTTCAATACGTAACCCCTAGACACCTGTCCCTGCAAATATTTTTATACAATATTTGGAATACAAACAAGTCTTATGAGCTCATCTGCAGCCCATATCTTGGAAAAGATATGTAGATGACACGTTCTTTATTTGGTCACATGATTTTCATCTAAATCCATTTTTATAAAGTGTTAACATTTTGATGGTTGATGGTAGTTATTTGTCCAACTATTCATGTTTTGCAAAACTCGGTAGTATCAAATGATATATGTTAACATTTTTTTACAATTTTAGGATCCTGTGAAAATTTCTAGCCGATTCATTAATTCTCTTGAGTGCCGAAGAGTTATAATTATAATAATTATAAATATATGTAAAGGCGTGCCTGTCTCTACAATATTTATGACCATTTAATGAAAGACTGTTCTAATAATGGCGCAAGTCAAGAACAAGTCATCTTCATATCATCTTCATTTACTTCAAGTATATTTAGCATTACTGTTTACCTAAAAATTCAATATGGTTTCACAATTATGAATGTTTTATTTTTTTGTTGCAGGTATGTTTATTTAAGTCCTGGGTCATTCCGTAAGTTACTTTAATGTACAAATGCTTTTTTATCTTTTCATAAGTTTTTTGTTGATTAAAACAAAGTAATGTTACTAAAACAAATAACATAATATTTAATATAGCTCATATATTTTTTAAACCCTGATTTAATGGTATATGATCAAATCTAAAGTTGAAGTGTAATTTGAGACTTGAAATTTTTAAGTATTCTTATAATAGTACATAAGGTTTGATGCTTGATCTATATTTTTAAATGTTAAGTTATAAAACTTGATGAATGATGCTGTATTATTGTTCTATGCTGTCTTCAATATTGATTTCCAAAACTATGAAAATGCTTTATATTATTTATGAGCGCATAGTTAGCGAGGACTGTGTATTGGTACGCCTTGCAAAGTTATCTTTACAATTTAAAAGAAATCCAGTATTACTAAATTAAAACTGTTTCTTTAAATAGAGTCAAAGACATTTTAAAATTTTATTTTTCCTTTAAACCACGTATTTAAATAAGACAAGATGGTTAAAATGACGTTACTGTTGCTTCTAAAGGTGTTATCAGGACATAGTAAACATAGTTATCTTTCCCTTTGAAGTATTTTTCATATCATACAAAGAAGTGCTTTGAAAAAAATGTAGCTGTGATTCTGTCATAATGCTTCCATTTGCTTGAATGTAGTTTGGTGCTAGTAAAGTTATGAGGGCCAGGTATTTCACAAGAATTATAGTTTAATGACAAAATGTTTTTACCCTTTCAACATAATTCCCATGGGAAACTGATGGTAACAGCACGGTGAGTCCAGTAAGGCCATGGGAATAAATACGAAACTGATGGTAACAGCACGGTGAGTCCAGTAAGGCCATGGGAATAAATAAGAAACTAATGGTAACACCACGGTGAGTCCAGTAAGGCCATGGAATAAATAAGAAACTGGTAACACCAAAGAAGAAAATGGTAACACCACGGTGAGTCCAGTAAGGTCATGGGAATAAATACGAAACTGATGGTAACAGCACGGTGAGTCCAGTAAGGTCATGGGACATGGGTATAGGCATATACTGGTGTATGCAGATTCACCCATCTGACAGCGATTAATACCTCAAAGCTTCATTGATATGGTCATGTAATGACAAGAGAAGGAGAGACTATAAGACAGGTTTTAGTGGAAGAATCGGAAGGTACCAGACCGTCGGGTGAGTTAAACTAAGATAGACAGGTGGAGTGCTGAGAGATATCTACTTTCGAGGGATTGAGGCGAACAGTTGGTTTAATAGAGAGACATGGGAGAAGTAAGATTATATTACAGAGTCTGTATGATGTCAGTTTGGTAAGTAAGGTGCCTCGGGTAGGAGGTGATAAGTAATAGTTATTTATGCCCTAAGGCTGATAAGTGTGTCTTTATGTCACGGCAATTAAATTTACCGACGAGCGAAGCGAGTCAGGAAAAATTCCCAAGACATAATGACATTCTCAGCTGGATGGCATACACTATTTTTTTTTTTTTTTGAGGTAGCACTCATTAAATAAACTGCGCTATATACTTAATTGAAAAAAAAACAAACGACCAATTAACTCCATATTATCGTCGTCATTGAATTCATCCATAGCTTCACACTTTTACTCAAAAAATGTAAAAAGCTTTACAAATAAACACACAAAAAATTGTCAATTGGAACACCTTTTAAAAACGAAAAAAAAATTAGTCTACGAACAAAAACAGAAACAAAATGAACGTTTTTAAAAGAAACCTCTTGAAGGTTTTACACAGATTGTTTTTTTGAACACGCTACATTACAGTAATGGCGGCAATATATGAATTACTTTTACGTCCTAGGAGTTTTTTAAACATTCATTATTGTCCTCGGAGGTGAAAAGTACTAAATAACCTCCTATAACAATAATGATTGGCTTCTCACCCTAAAAACGGCCCAATAAAGTGCTCAATTACGTACTACCTTAAAAAAAAATATTATTATTCGAGTCAGAATATTAGAAGTAAACAATAATTATTTGTCAAAAACCCTGTGCGAAGTTTACAGATTTTATCAGAATTTAAAAAAATATTCGATCGGATTTAAAGGACCAATGAGAACCTCTTGTTTATTTAACTAACTCCTTACAGGAGGTTGGTACGCAAAGTGATTATTCATTCATATCGTAAATTAAACTTCCTTTCAATCGGTTCTAAGGTCAGAAGCGTGAAAAAGAAAAATATAAGAAGTTGAAGAGGTTAAATTGAAAGAAAAACTACTTGAAACATCTTGGCTTTTCTTAATGAAGGTAACATACAGTGGTGGGGGAGCTGTATGCTGGAGGCTGTAGTCTTGTTCTACTGCCATGACGTCCTCATAAGACTCATTAGCGAGATTTTTTTTTTACCTCGCCTCATAACTCTTTCACCGTGCCTTTGCTTTGCCTTTGCCTCTTAATATGATTCTTCATATAAACATTACCAGATTTTCCTTTAACGTTTTATTAAATTACATTTTCCTTCCTTCGCAATTTTCTATTAAATGTGTTTAACATTTTCTTAATTTATTTAAATCTGAATAAAATAAAAAATATTACATTATAAAAACCTGGGTGCAAGGCAGTGTCCCCTTCCTTACATATAGCAGTTATGTAAGGGGCATATATATAGCAACATATGTTATGCTTTCCTTAGGAAAGCACGATATGTTGTTTGGAATCGGAACTAACTTTTCCTAATTTCCATTTGATGAAATGCATCATATTAATAAATGTAAAACAGATAATTTAAATTTGTTTTCCATGACGATATTTACTACGTACACACAGCATATTAAACAGGTGATCGTATTTCATACGCATTTAATACGATCCGGTTCATGCACCGTATTTGTTTAGTCGACCGCCAAAACATTGCATCTTTTATTGTGACGTTTCTCTTATAGACCAAGAGCCCAGGGGTGTTTTGTTAATAAAAAGTGTAATGGCTGGAACCGGTCTCAATTTTTCGTAAATATCTTCCTGAACAAGGATCTGCAATTCTGCAGACTCGTATCGGATGGGCGTCCCAGGCAGAACGCACTTTACAGGTCAAATTTACCACCCAAGTTAACAAACAGTATAATGGCTGGAAACCGGTCTCAATTTTTTCGTAAATACCTTCCTGAACAAGGATCTGCAATTCTGCCGACTCGTATCGGATGGGTGTCCCAGGCAGAACCTTTGACCCTCAAGTGCGTTCTGCCTGGGACACCCATCCGATACGAGTCGGCAGAATTGCAGATCCTTGTTCAGGAAGGTATTTACGAAAAATTGAGACCGGTTCCAGCCATTACACTTTTATTAACAAAACACCCCTGGGCTCTTGGTCTATTTTAAGTAAATTGTAATTTCTTTGCATTATAATAAAGTTACACTAAAATAGATGTATATTTTAAATGTTGTTTAATAAAAAACGGTATTATTTACGTAAGATAATTGTTCGAATAGAAGGCTATAATTCAAATACCATCGTCTCTGAAGGTACATACAGCGTATCGAATCTAGATTCCATCCTCCTAGTTCTAGCGTATCGGACTGCATTCCCTCCGAATGATTTCTTACAGCGTATTTAACTATAATAATAATAATAATAAAAATAATACGATCCGCGGATTATAAATACTGTGTGAACGTACTAATAACAATGATGTGAGTTTAATTTTTTTTTAGGATTTGATTAGTGAGATTGTAGTAGTAATTAGAGAGAGAGGGGAGCCACTTGCTCATATTATTAGTACGTAATCCCTGACGTAGTGCTTAACCTTATTTAATAACTATGTAGGAAGAAATGAAGAAAGTAATAAGTTTCATACTCATTCAGAGTCTATCTTTGATATCTATCTATAAGACTCATCTATCACCCTCTTCTTTATTCAACGGCTAGCACTGATGATGACCTTTTGTTAGGTTGAAAGCGCTTTGCTATAGAAAATATATTTTTGTGGAGAGACTTCTTTATCTTTTATTACATACTCATCTTATGAGTCCTGTAATCTACATTGTATTAACAAGACATGTACACTGTCATAAATCTATTAAGCCACACATTCACCAACTTTGTCTTAATTTTAAAGTCTTATTGATGAAAATAATTAGATACAATTTATTAACTTTAGAGCTTTTTTTGGACTGTTTTAAATTGTGATATCAATTAAATTAACGAAGACTTCAGTCCTTTTTTATTAAAATTTATTCAAAATAAATTCACGAAGAGCTTTCGCCCAGGGATCCTGAGCTTCTTCAGTTCTTAAAATGACAAAATGAGAAAGTTTGAAAATTAATAAAATTTTGAATGTTTTTTATGTCACGTGTCTAAATAAGTAAATAAATTTTAAATGAAATTAGAAAAAGGTAAAGGAAAAATTAAGATTTTAAGATAATATTATAATAAATACTGCTAAGATTGTTAATGTCTTGTTTTTTGTTCATACTGTCTTTGTCAGCTTTTATATAGAGCATTTCTAAAAATTTCCTTTTGTCTGTATGTGGTTCTGTA
Source organism: Microvelia longipes (assembly GCA_018340805.1). Taxonomy (NCBI): domain Eukaryota; kingdom Metazoa; phylum Arthropoda; class Insecta; order Hemiptera; family Veliidae; genus Microvelia; species Microvelia longipes. The sequence continues at coordinate 44,328,851 of JACMZG010001914.1, forward strand.
TGAAGTATAAGGCAGTTTTCTTTGTCTGGTCGGTGGTCAAGTTTTGTCATATGTTCTGATAAGGCCGTAAGGTTAGAGTTGTCAAGTATTTGGTTGTTATGTGTGTCAAGTCTTTTTTTGAAAAGTTGAGAGGTCTCTCCTGTGTGTGCTTGGGGGCATACATACAATTTATTACTAGAAAGTGAAATGTTTTGCCATTTTAATGCTCCACTTTCGTCAGAATATCCAGATGCTGAACAGCTGATGGAGACTCGTGACATTATACTATAAGCTCGTAGCTACACACCTGGCAGCCGGAGTAAAGTAACGCCTATTCACTTTTATTTAAATAGAACCCTTATTTTATAAATGGGCAAAATAATACCTTGTAAATGCTAATTATAACAATAATCAATTTTATAATAAATGGTTTGTTAGCATTATTATAGATTAAGTTAACAATAATGGAATTGTTAAAAAATATAAATAGTTGCTATTATGTTATAGTATTGCATTCGTACATTGACAGGACTAAAGACCCTTTAAACCCAGATTTGATTAGCTTGGTGGATGTAAAGGTCCCTTCCGATGGAACGTGTCAAAAATTGTTAACATGAAACCTACAAATTAAGGTGAAATGAGATTTAGTAGTCGTTGTAGTTCAAAGAGAGCCCTTTTAGTCTATCTGAAACCTGTGTATTTAGTGAGACAAAAGGTCAGGGTATTGAGGGAAGGGAAAGGGTCGGGGTTTGATTAGACGAGAAACCACTAGGGTGCGGGACTGGGCGGATCAAATCCTTTGACACTAGCCACACAATAAGAACTCAACTGACAGATGTGTTGGCGTATTTATGTAATTATACCAAAGAAGTAATCAATGGTATTATTTTATTGTTTATATTTAAGCTAAAAGAATCTGCCTCCGTAGCCGTGGTCATATAGTACTGGACTTCGGAACAGGAGGTCCTGGGTTCACAGCCCGGGCTATGCTCCCAGTTTTTATATGGATAGAATTTGATGTAAAAATATTTCGCCAACTTTAGCATTACTTTGAGCATAGTAGATGTGACCCACCCGAGGTGGTTCCCGCAGGGCGAATACCCTGAAGGGCCATAAGGCCCTAAAACAGGCATTATTATTATTATTATTATATTTAAGCGATTTGATTATTTTTAAGTATTATGTTATTAAGCTGGAAATAATATGCTAAGAATAAATTTTGTCTTGTACACGGTTTTTTAAAAATTGTAAATAATAGGGAAATAATCCAATCGAGTTGGAGTTGAGTCCTTAGGACCATTGCAGTATATCATACCGTAAAGTTGGCAACATTGTGGAGTCCATCAATTAATCCAAGAGGTTTGAAGTAAAATACGTCTCTCCACCAATATAATTATTTTTATTTATTTATTTTTTTTAAATAACCTTTATTATTTATATTTACATACATATTATTAGTACAATTATTATTTGATAGGTAAGCCCTCCACTAAAGATCATTAAAAATATTCATCTTGTGCCGTGGAGGGTCAGTATTGTTCTCTAATACTCTTTTTTAAATTTCTATTTTAATGAATAATTTTTTTAATATTAAATCTAAAATTAGGCATGCAATAATGATAATGATTAGAATTAAAAATGATTAAACATATAAATAGATGTATATGGATATATAAATAATTAGATAATAATAAATAATTAAATAAAAATAAATTAATGAAATATATAATTGTATATAATTTGTTCATAAGTTATAAGTTTTATATTTTGTTTGATTTTCTACGAGTTGGCTTAACAACACTTAATAGTGTTGTTTTAGTTTTGTTTTAAATGAGTCCCGTTTTGTCAAGTTGAGTTAGTGTTGCAGGTAGTCTGTTCCATAGTAAGGTAGCTTGGTATAACCAGTGCCTCTGTCCTGTAGATGTCCTATATAGAGGTAGTCTGAATAGTTGGTTAGTCTGAGCTCGAGTCTGTAGGTTGTCATGTATTATTCTGCTTAGAGTATGTTTTCCGTCTAATATCCTGATTAGACATTGCTGATGAAGTATATATTCAGTTTTTAGTATTTTCAGTTGGTCAAAAAGTTGTGCAGTATGTTGTTGTCTCTGTCTTGTTATTATCCGTATTATAGCTTTCTGTTGGATTAGTACTGTTGTTTTTATAGTATCTGTCGCACATCCCCAGGCCAGTATTCCGTATGATATTATCGAGTTTACCAGTCCGTAGTAAGTACATCTTAGTTGAGAATTATTAAAGAGCTAGCTTTCGGCTGCATGCAGCCATTATCAGTCTAGACGAGTGTTTGGTGGTGCTGGTTTGGTTTGAGTGTGCTGGTTACCTCTGACATCGGTAATTCCTGCTACCAAACACTCGTCTAGACTTATGATGGCTGGATGCAACCGAAAGCTAGCTAAATAATTATATTGGTGGAGAGACGTACTTTACTACAAACCTCTTGGATTCATTGCAGTATAAATTTTGTGTTTTTAAAATTCTAAAGAGGAGCGTTTCAAACCCGATGTGTTGATTCCATGTATTTCCTCCTTCATTTGTTATTCGAATAAGTTTCTATCGTATAAATGACTTCCCCATGTAATAGTTATTTATGCAACAAGGGATGAAAGTAAGTTTTATAGCTCAAGTTAAAGTTTCGTCCTAAGGCAGCGTCGAAGGAGGAAACTTCATTAGCTCACGAGGCCGGTAGGCCGAGGGAGATAAACTAGTTAGCTCCCGAGGCTTGCCGAGGGAGTTAACTAACATTTTGGCTCCCGAGGCTTGACGAGGGAGATAATACGAGAGCTGAAAACTTTCACCCCTTGTTGCATATTAAATTTTATCTACGACTAGAGAACTAATACTAACAACTATTAATATATTCTTCAACTCCTTAATTGTTATTGTGTTGGTTTAGTTTATTCTTACCATGTCAATTACTCTGATGAAAGCCACTATCTTCACATTATTTTATTGTAAGCTGCCAATAGAATAATGTGTAATACTATATTTGTAATTTAAAAATTAGCGTGTGTATATTGTATATTCTACCCGTAGTACCAACATAACACCGAAAAAAAAAATCCTACAAATTTCCTAAAATTCCTAAAAATTTTTAGGAAAGTCAAGTTAGCAACACTTTCACTATTCCTCCCTAGGGAGTAAAAGTACATTTACAGTGTGGGATAACAAGACTGTAAGTAGAACTTACAATACAAGGTGTTACCAAAATCCAAGCTTGCCCAGCTCAGTCGGCTGCAATATGGGGTGGGACTTAAACTAAGGGGCTTACTGATCCTAAGGTGACCAAATTTAGAGGTATTATTAAGTAAATACCTCAAAAGTCGGCCGCAATAGGCAAGGTTCAGCTCTAAAATTAATATTACACAGACAACAATATTTAGCAGATTAAGTAAGTGTATAAAAACCAAAATATATTTAGCGTTTAAAGAAATAGTACGTGCACAAAAGTATGGTAATCATAAACATATATGACAATCACTTAACTACTACTGTAGTACCTAACTTTAGTATTTCGTACCATATACAGGACTTATAGTCTAACTTAGACTTCAGATAAACGTATTACAATTAATAAATAATATATAATTAAGTAACTAAATCCTAACATGCATTTAAACAGAGGTAAAAGGTAAGTATAAAATATAAATAAAATTAATAATCAGGTATAATCAGGTAACTAACTACTCAAACCGACATGCAGAGCTCTGGGTACGATCAAAATCCTTACTACAGAGGTAAGTACAAAATATAAATATAAACTTAGCCAGAATTAACTTATTTTAATGAATGTATGAATAAACTTAATACTAAGACTTAACTAAATAAAAGGTTAATCCGTAAGCAGGCATCCAGTGGTAACGGTCATCTCAGGTAACTTTATATCCAAATAATTAGCACATCTCAGAGATCATCATCAGGTCCATGGAACAATTAACTTAAAATGTCTAACGACTCCGATACTGAGATAAAACATAAGTTCCTCAGGTAAGCTATGGTTTTAATCTTAATGTGACACTACATAATTTCAACATAGGTAAGAATATCCACTATTACAGGAAAGTATGTTATAGTTATTTTACTCAACTATACACAACGTCACTTAACCACTACTTATTAACTAAACTTTGACAAACAGACTAACTGACTTAAGTTAAACTAGACACACTGAACCTTACTAGGCTTAAGGGACTAACTTAAAACATGGGACTGAACTAGGCGTCCATTAACTACGCCTCAAACTTTTAAGGTAGTTCAGACCACCTGGCTCGCTCTATACGCAGCCCAGAACTGCCGGACACGTAGATCTCGTCCACGAGGAACGCTATCCACGATCAAAGGAGGGAGTCATAATCTCAGGGAAACCATTGTTTATAAACAAGCCTCTGCCTGTAATACTAAAAATCTTTAAACCTAAACAAGCTAGGAACAGAGGTTTTAAAAGACCGATCACGTCATACATCCCAACCAGTTTAGATCCATCTAAACGAATATACAACTAAACAAACAAACTAACTAATTTAATTAAAGCTTAAATTGTAACAAGAAACTCCTCCTTCGGGAAAAGGGAGGATGAGGTGACTGATTGGGATATGTATTATAAGGCAGAAGGTAGGGCAAGAATAGATAGAAAGATAGATAGATAAGGTAATAATTAGGTAGATTAAAGGATAGGGGAAATAGATATAAGTAGATAGATAATAAAGTTATATTAGAGATATGATCCTAAGTTTATTATGACAACCTAGAGTAGTTACGGTGAATCTTTGAGGTCCTTGATATGCCAGGAGCCAACGAATTTACCATCCATGTCCTCAAGTTCATAGACTAGTGGAGAGACTTTCGCTTTGACTCGACACTCGACATATTTTGGAGCTAATTTAGCAGAGAAATGTTTGCTGGCATCAGATAAAGGATAAGTCTTACGCCATACTACATCACCTTCTTCATAATTTCCGTGACGTCTAGTACGGTTGTAAGACGAAGCACTTTTCTTATGAGCAGCGACCAACCTCTTTCGAATCTCATCGTATATTTGTTGTAGCTGTTGAAGTCCGTCTTCTCTGGAGTCTTGACCTTCTTCTTCAGGTAAGGTAAGTTTGTGCTGTTTCCCGGAACTACAAATCTTTCTTCCGAAATTTAGGTATGCTGGAGTGTGTCCTGTAGCCTCATGATGAGCAGAGTTCAGAGCAAACCTTATCTCCGGTAGAAATTTGTCCCATTTACGATGATTCTCTCGAACGTATGAACTTATCGCTGTCTTTATTACTCTATTCACCCTTTCTGTCGGATTACACTGAGCAGTGTAATGTGGAGTATACTGAATGTCTACCTCGTAGTGAAGCATCCGTTGCTTAAAAGCGTCGCTACGGTACTGAGGACCGTTGTCACATATTAGGGTCTCAGGGACACCAAAAGTGAGAAAGACATCTTGCTCCAGGTGACGTAAGATGGTGGAAGTTGTCGCCGTTCGGAGAGGATAAAGTAGCACAAATTTAGTGAAGCAATCAAGAACTACCAGTAAATACTTGTTTTGCTTAGAAGAGGATGGGAATGGCCCCATAAGATCAGTACTAACAACTTGCCATGGCTTCTCAGGTACTCTATTTGTACCCATTAAACCTTTAGTTTGCCGTTGTTCTGGTTTAATGGAGAGACATGTTCGACAGCGAGATACGTATTTGTAAACATCTGATGCCATGCCGGGCCAATAGTAGTTTTCAGCAACGCGTTGCATGGTTTTAAAACGTCCAAGATGACCAGCCGTTGGAAGATCGTGGTTCTCACAGATGACTGTAGGTCGCAGTACTTTCGGAACTACTGTCTTCCAGGGATCGGTGACATGTGAAAATCTCTTATCCACCTTAACGTGCTTGTAGATTTTACCATCTTTCACCATCCAAAGCGGGTACTTAGCGGGTTTCTCTCGGATGTTCTTACTCATTTTCTTGTACCAGCGATCATAATCATTCTCGGTGACGTCAACAGCAGTGAGTTGTTCCAGACCAGCAGGGTTTTCTTCATACAGAGGAGCTCTAGAGAGAGCATCTGCTACCTTATTTTTCCTTCCCGGCTCGGTGTACAAGAGTAACGTCATACTGCTGCAATTTCAAGGCCCATCGCGCTAAACGCCCCGTAGGTTCCTTGAGATTTTGTAGCCAAAGTAACGACGAGTGGTCAGTAATGACCGTGAATGAAGTGCCTTCTATGTAGGGACGGAACTTTTCAACGGCCCAAATGACTCCTAGACATTCTAGCTCTGTCGCTGAATAATTTTTTCACATTGGTCAAAGATCGGCTCGCATAAGCAATCACTCTTTCTCCTTCTGGTAGCATCTGAGACAGGGTAGCTCCAAGTCCTACAGTGGAAGCATCTGTTTGAATGAAGAAGCGCTGATTGAAATCGGGTGGAGTTAAAGGAGCTGTAACTAAAGCTTCTTTGAGATGTTGGAAAGCGTCAGCACACTCTTTAGACCACTCCCACTTCTTATTCTTTTTCAACAAGGATGTAAGTACCGAAGACAACGAAGAGAATTCCGGCACAAACCTGCGATACCAGGATGCGAGACCAATAAATCTTCTCAGTTGTTTGGTGGTTCTTGGTGCCAGGAAGTTGATAATAGCAGCAACCTTATCTGGGTCTACCCTTAAACCATTGGCATCAACTATGTAGCCTAGGTATTTAAGTTCCGGCAGGCATAGTTTACATTTGTCCTTGTTTAAGGTAAGACCTGCACTCGTGAGACGCTGTAGGACTTTCTCTAAAATTTCCTGATGTTGTTGGAAATCACTGGTTACGATATAATATCGTCAGGTATACATAGACATAAGGTTCAAGATCAGGTCCTAGGACGCTATCTATGAGACGCTGCCAGGTAGCGGGACTATTGTGTAGACCAAATGGAAGTCTGGTGAAGTGGTACAGTCCTCTTCCTGGAACGGTGAATGCAGTCTTCTCGCGTGACATAGGATCAACGGGCACCTGCCAATACGCAGACTTAATGTCCAAAGATGACAAATACTTAGCATCACGCAGTCGATCTAAGATATGGGTCACATAAGGGAGGGGGTAAGCATCCTTCTTTGTGACAGAGTTGACTTTTCGGAAGTCCACACAAAATCGCATGCTACCATCCGGTTTCTTCACCATCACCACCGGTGATGACCACGGACTGTTTGACTTCTCGACAATCCCTTCTGCTAACATCTTATCTAGTTCACTGTTCATAACTTTTTGTATGGCAGGCGACACAGGGTAATACCGTTGTTTAATCGGTGCGGCGTCTCCCGTGTCTATGACATGTTGCACTAGACTTGTGCAGCCGATTTTTCCTTCCTGGTTCGATGAGCAATATTTGTCCATCAGGTCTTTTAGGATCTTCTCCTGGTCTGTTGTTAAAGAATCTCTGGCCTGAAGTCCTTCCGAAACTTCAGCTGAACACACTTGCTCACTCCAGGTCCAAGTTCCTTTAGACAAATCAGGTACGATTTTCATTTCCCTCCAAAAATCAAGTCCTAGGATCAGCTTGTTTTTCAAATTAGGCACGATCAAAACAGGTATAACTTTCAGTAGCCCTTCAAGATGAAACGGTACATCTACTAGTCCTTCTACATTGCAGATACCTCCGTCGGCAATCGTTACCTTCATACCAGAGTCAGCGTAACGACTTAGACCTAAATTTTTCAAGAACTTCCAACCTTCAGCATTTACCAACGTTCGAGAGGCTCCAGAGTCTAAAAGTCCTTGAAATTTACGACCCATCACCGAAATATTGAGGTAAGGTCTTTTATCACCCGGTATTGAGCGTAGTAGTCTATCCGTAGCAGCACTGATCTGTACTTCAGTTAGCCAGTCCGTCCACTCTTGAGCAGCTGTTTTTGGTCCTTTTGACTGAGCCGAAGGGGGACCTACCTTCGACTCCAACGGGAGTTTAAACGTTTTGACATCTTGTCTTGGCATGGAGCACATTTGCCCTCTTTCAGGTCTTTGTTACCACACCTAGTACAAAACTGGATTTTTAAATTAGGGCAAGTCTGAAATCTATGCCCACGATTTCCACAGTGCCAGCAGGTAGAAGGAAGCGCGACTAGTACTAGGAGTGTTAAGGTAATCACTTCTTTGGTTTTCGCGACTTTTTGAGGATCTGCTATCTCTGCTGGATGTCGTACTACGAACTTCGACTTCCGCTACTTTCTCGCGTCTAGGAGCTGAGTACGCCAAGTCCGGTTCTAAAAAAGATTTTCTAGAAGCTTGTGGTGGGGGTTTAAACTTTTCGATGTGCTCTCTATCTTTTTGAATTTTCCTGCCAGCTTGCAGAAGCTGATCAACTGTTTTAAAAGTTTTGTCACAAAGTCTTCATAGAAATATGGATTAATATTCCTACGAAGAATTTTCAATTTCTTGGCTTCAGTCAGTGGAGTTGGCAGACGAGCAAAGTATGTTTTCATCACTGCTATGTAGGTGCTAAATTTTTCATCGGTTCCCTGGGTACGTGAATGAATTTCTCTAATGAGTTCTTCCCATACTCATCATCTTCAAATTCTTCACGTAGCAGAGTCTCTAACTCCTTCCAGGACCGAACATCTTTGTATACAGATTTGTACCACACCAGAGCAGGTCCAGTAAAGAAGTCGATGGCTCCGTCAAACATATCAGTGTGGGAAGCATTGCGGGCTCTTCTATAATGCTCTACATCATCTAAAAAGGTTCGTATACTACTACCAGTACCATCACCTTTAAAGGTTATGTTCCAGTCTTTGACTGGTACTTGACTTTTAAATATGGTGGTCTTATTTTTATTTGTTTTCCTTTCAGGTTCATCTTCCGACTCGGAGGAGCTACTAGGACTCGGTGCGCTATCTCCATCGCTTCTGTCACCATCATCATCATCACCTTCACCAGGGTTAGGACAAGTGATTGAGTCAAAACGATCGAGGAGGTTTTGAATAATATCAGATTTTTCTTGAAGTAACGGTTCATCCTTAGCGTCAATCCTCGTAGCACGTCCCATAAGATGTGTCAAAAGAGTGTTGAGTTTTCTATTAGACCAATCTCCAGCAGCTAACTCCTTATCGAAAGTTTCTATTTTAGTTTTAATAGTATTTATCTCAACAGCCCAGTCCATGTTAGCAGGTACGCATATGGTGAATTTTCCTTCCTTCTCTAATTTCATCAACTTACTTAACTTATCTCTTAAGTCCTTTAAAAGTCCAGCGGCTATCACACCACGTATCTTGAGCTCGTACTCAACTTCATCTTTAGTAAGGCGGTGGATATCCATGATGACGACGGGTAAGGTAAAAATATTATTATTGTAACAATTATACAAAAATATTTCCAAAATTCCAAACTAATAATAAACTAACAACTTTTAGATTAATAAAAAAAATACAACACCAAGAGTACAACATACAAAGCAAGATAAACATAAAACATAGGAATGGTAATTAACATCAATAATATTACTACAAGTGTAGTATTAGTTCTTTTCTCTATCTCTTTCAACGGATAGAACTCCAAATTATGGTAATAAACACCAAAACAGTTCATTAAATAGAACAAAATATTTTAAGTATATTCCTTTGAGCGCCACCTCGTTTTTAAATTTAAAGCAAAATTGGCGGTAAAACGAGGAAAATCCAATACTAGTGATACGAATAACAAGCAAAAATATCAATAAACATATCAATGGTAAACATGCATTAATAAAAGTATACAAAATATTAAACTTAAATATAACTTTCGGTGATCCAAAAGGCTTAAATCTATTTAATACAATAAATAAAGTAATAATTATTTAAATAATTCAGTATTAACACAATAAAAGTTATAATAATAATTGTAGGATATAGGAAAACCAATACGTAAGACAAAGTGCATTAAAATATGTAATAAGGTATAGGGATAGCAATAGGTAGACAGAGTGATGTGATATATAGGGATTTTAATAGAATACGGAGGTAGAGGGGAGTATATACTGAAGGGGGATGAGTAATATATGATTGGATCTTAGGGATAATGAACGGTTATAGTTAGGGGTTGAGTATAGATGTAGTTGGATCCGATATACTTTTCCAAGAAAGGAGTGGGGAGGAGTCTCCGGCGGCTTTGGCGGCTCTTACAGCGGCTCTCTCTATTCACTCTCAACTCACAAAACTCGGCGGCTATCGTGCTAAAACAATATACTACAACCTTAATATTAAATCTAATAAAATTATATTTATCAATATATAGATAAGGGCCAAATAGTAATCTAATGATTAAACAAAACAAAAACAAAGAGATAATCGTTTTGTTATCTCTATTTCTAATGACAAAACAAAGGAAATATTTAAGGAAACTTTGAAATAACTTTGAGATCTGCCTGAAATAAAAAATTAAATGAGATTTATTTCTAATCTTAATACTTTTAAATAAAATTTTAGAATTAATTTTTATAAAAACTTTATTAATATTTTCTTTAATCAATATGTAATTAACTTTATAATAAATAATATTAGGGGTTAATAAACAAATAGGTTTCCCCAGATATGACTCACTGTTAGGCATAAAATGACTCTAAAAATATTTGTAAAGAATAAACAAACTCTAAATTTAAGAAAATGATAAATGACTTAATTTTCGTAAGATAGACAAATGGACCAAAATAAAATTTGGGCCCCACGTTGCAGGCGCTAATTGTTACCAAAATCCAAGCTTGCCCAGCTCAGTCGGCTGCAGTATGGGGTGGGACTTAAACTAAGGGGCTTACTGATCCTAAGGTGACCAAATTTAGAGGTATTATTAAGTAAATACCTCAAAAGTCGGCCGCAATAGCAAGGTTCAGCTCTAAAATTAATATTACACAGACAACAATATTTAGCAGATTAAGTAAGTGTATAAAAACAAATATATTTAGCGTTTAAAAAATAGTACATGCACAAAAGTATGGTAATCATAAACATATAATAATCACTTAACTACTACTGTAGTGCCTAACTTTAGTATTTCGTACCATATATAGGACTTATAGTCTAACTTAGACTTCAGATAAACGTATTAAAATTAATAAATAATATATAATTAAGTAACTAAATCCTAACATGCATTTAAACAGAGGTAAAAAGGTAAGTATAAAATATAAATAAAATTAATAATCAGGTATAATCAGGTAACTAACTACTCAAACCGACATGCAGAGCTCTGGGTACGATCAAATCCTTACTACAGAGGTAAGTACAAAAATATAATATAAACTTAGCCAGAATTAACTTATTTTAATGAATAAATATATATAAACTTAATACTAAGACTTAACTAAATAAAAGGTTAATCCGTAAGCAGGCATCCAGTGGTAACGGTCATCTCAGGTAACTTTATATCCAAATAATTAGCATCTCAGAGATCATCATCAGGTCCATGGAACAATTAACTTAAAATGTCTAACGACTCCGATACTGAGATAAAACATAAGTTCCTCAGGTAAGCTATGGTTTTAATCTTAATGTGACACTACATAATTTCAACATAGGTAAGAATATCCACTATTACAGGAAAGTATGTTATAGTTATTTTACTCAACTATACACAACGTCAACTTAACCACTACTTATTAACTAAACTTTGACAAACAGACTAACTGACTTAAGTTAAACTAGACACACTGAACCTTACTAGGCTTAAGGGACTAACTTAAAACATGGGACTGAACTAGGCGTCCATTAACTACGCCTCAAACTTTTAAGGTAGTTCAGACCACCTGGCTCACTCTATACGCAGCCCAGAACTGCCGTAGATCTCGTCCACGAGGAACGCTATCCACGATGATAGGAGGGAGTCATAATCTCAGGGAAACCATTGTTTATAAACAAGCCTCTGCCTGTAATACTAAAAATCTTTAAACCTAAACAAGCTAGGAACAGAGGTTTTAAAAGACCGATCACGTCATACATCCCAACCAGTTTAGATCCATCTAAACGGAATATACAACTAAACAAACAAACTAACTAATTTAATTAAAGCTTAAATTGTAACAAAGGAGTAGATAAAAGTCAATTACATTAACTTTTACATTTAATTAGTTTACATGTTTTGTATTCTTTGCTTTGAGCATGATTTATTATGCTAGTGTTCATTTAATTTCAAATCAATATTTCTTACATTTCCCAACAGATGTTAAGTTGAAATTATCGCGTTAGTTTTTTCTTTCAACATGAATGCCACCCTAATCGAATTATTCTACCTTCATACATTGTGATATCTATTTTTCATTTTTCTGAATCTATTTCTTGGTTATTTCCATTATTAATAGTACCTCAGGTAGTTGATTAATTGAAAGCTTTCCTTCATATCGTAGGTGTGGGTGTGGGGGGCGGGAAATCTGTTATGCTGGATACTCCGAGTTATTAGATTTCTTCCATTTGCATATTTTAGTTTCAAACTAAGGATAGTGTTAAAAGGTTTTCTAAAATATTAAAGAAGTAGAATAGTTGAAATTATTCTAAATATTGAGATAATTAAAACAACTAAGTGACAAAGAGCTTTTATTGAAGTAATATAACTTCGTCCAAAACAACTCGATCTCATGTAAGACTTATATTTATCGAAATAAGTGTTACTCAGTATCATTAAATTATTTCTATAAAAATACTCATTCGTGCATTTTGTGCTTATATTTTCCATAACTTATTCTTAAAGAAATATTCTTACTCGGCTCACCAAATCCCTCTAGAAATAAGTCTTACTCATTCTCATTCACTTATTACTGTATAAATAAGCCTTTCTGTCTTAATTATTGTTCATACTGCCCTTAAACTAGAAAGAAGACACAAGATAGATGCTTTCATTATCAGAGTGTATATGTTGTTCTGCTATTCTTCCTCAACTATTTAAATTATTCATTAAACGTTATTGTAATTTAAAACCTTGCTGTAACCTTTTCTTTGAAAATTAATCAGTAGTTAATAATACTGTTAAGTTATAATAGCGGTCTGTATTGCTCCGATAACAAATCAGTTAGTTTTCGTATATAAACATTCATACACACACACACACACACACACAACACACACACACATATATTATATTATATATATATATATATATATATATATATATTATATATATATATATATATATATATATATAATATATATATATATATATATATATATATATATTATATATATATATATATATATTATATATTTAGTCTCCTCTTCGTCTGTGGAAGAACTTAAACAGTTTCGAAACGTTACGTTTTTATTGTAAGTTTTCTAAATGTTTCTATATATTTTTTATTATTTCTTTATATAATTAATATATATATTATATAATATATATATATATATATAATATTATATATATATATTATATATATATATATATATATATATATATATATATATATATATATATATAATTTAGTCTCTCTTCGTCTGTGGAAGAACTTAAACAGTTCGAAACGTTACGTTTTTATTGTAAGTTTTCTAAATGTTTCTATATATTTCTTTAATATTTCTTTATAATTAAGTATATATATATATATATATATATATATAATATATATATTATATATATATATATATATATATATATATTACACAAATAGAAAAAATGAAAGACGCACTCGCGAATAACAAACCAAACAAAAACAGATGGTAAATTATAGTGAAAAAATTAATAAAACAAAGCAACGTTCGTTAAAAATAACTTCATCAGGCTAGTAGAGAAGAAGAATAGACTGGAGTGAGACACGTTGTGTAGTAGTCAGTTGAAGATGGGGTGTGGCCGTGGACCTGCGCAGTGATGAGGGGTTAGTGCTTTTTATTTAAACCTGGCTTCTCTAACGCTCCCAGTAGCCAGATATACGCTGACTCACTAGATCGCAACCTAGCCTCAGGAACGCTAGGTGGTAACTCTTTAAGCACCGTCACCTTGACGGTGGACTTTAACAGCTGTTAAAGTCCTTGTTGTGTACAGCCGCGTGTTCCGGAATAGATAAATTAGTATCTTTTTTTGCAACAGAAGCTCGGTGTTTGTTAAGTCTAAGTCTTAAAAAAAGTAGTAGTTTCCCCTACATAAAACGCTTCACAGAATTTGCATTTTTAATATCATCAATATATATATATACATATAATCATTTTATAAAAATAAATAAAAAACATAAATATCTAAATGAATATCAAAGTAGATAATGAATAAATGTAAAAAAAAATAAATATAAATTAATAATAATAAGAAAAAGAGAGAGTATAAGAGTATACTTATAGAATTCCTAAATTTATCTAATTATCTATAAAATTATTACTTATGTAATTAAATAAAATAAATAAATAAACATTTATTGTGGATCATTACAATGAGTTACAATTCTTACAAGTTTTAAAATTACAAGTTAAAACCACAAATCGGGGTTACCGTGGTCACCTTACAAAAGGTTTAGAAGTTGCTACTTCCATTAGTAGTAATTGTTATTTTAGGTTTTTAATTAATTTAATTAATCAATACATTTTATTAATTTAAAATAGTATCATGCAAAAGTTACCTTAATTCTTTAAATTAGAAATTTATAATAAATAACATGCAAAATTAAACATACCATACACTCAAAAACACATTTTTACGCTTATATATACATATACATACACATAACATGCACACAATATACATACATACACATGAATATATACATACATATACACACATATACATATATTACATACTCACACATACGCGTACATACATACATATATTTACATACACACACATACATACGCATAATACTAATTAAAGTACTCTTATTATATTTATGTTTATATTTTAGATACTTAATTTTTGCTTACAAATTTTTAAGTAGATTTTAGGACTATTTAAATTATTTGTTATTATTTATTAAATTAATTAATTATAAATAATTTTATTATTTCGATGATTAATAGCAAACTTTTTTAATAAAACGTACTTAATATTTTAACTATCATATACAATACAAATAAAATACAAATACGCAGAAAAGCATAAATAATATTATTATTAGTTATCATACAAATTTAATAGCAATAATTGTAATAATTTTATTTAGGGTTGATATTTAATAATAAGTTGAAAAAATAATAATATAAAGAAAAAAAAGTATAAGAAGTATACTTATAGAATTCCTAAATTTATCTAATTATCTATAACATTAGTACTTATATATTTTATCTACATTATTATTATTAGTATTTTATATTTTCACCTTATTTAGTTCCTATTTCTTTCAAGAAATGTAAGTCTGACTATTAATACTGGCAAAAATAAAACTGAAATCTTGGAAAACTTATTCCTGAGACGCTGAAAGCCCTTCACTTAAAATATTAGTACGATAAAATAAACTGCTGAAATGGGTTTTGATGAAACTGATAAGAAGAATTCATGAACAGAATTTTGCATAGCAGTGATTACCAATAAAGGAAATGGATGTAAATACGGAAAAATTTCATAATTGTAAATACTTAATTTTTGTATTGTGGAATTTGTATTTTTATTAATAAATATATCAAAATTCCTAGAGTCCTAAGAAAATTAAATAAAAATGCAGCCTATATGCATGTAATATTTCATATGGAGCAAAAAAAAAAAAAAAAAAAAAAAAAAAAAAAAAAAAAAATATATTATATATATATATATATATATATATATATATATATATATATTAATATATTATATAATATATATATATATTATATTA
>JACMZG010001914.1:44346913-44351913 GCA_018340805.1 Microvelia longipes
ATATCCTTATGTTTACATTCCAAAGTGGTTCTAACTTTGCGTCTTCTATTTTCCTTTAACAATTTTCCGTGTAAGTTTTTGAATTTAAATGTGAAGAGAAACTTTATTATTTCAAAATTTTAAAGTCGGTTTTGTTTCTTGAAACTTTTGGAAAATATTTCTTATGAGAAAGGACTTCTTCTACAAAACCTCCAAAGCTTTTGCGGTTTCGCTCAAAAACCTTCAACCAGTTGTATGAAAGTTTTTGAAGAGTTTGAGGGGATTATTTTGGAATTTCAGTTCTCTGTTGAATACATTCATCACCATTCCGCAGATGCTCCAATACTTTTGAAATATTTTTCTTCCCTCGGTCTTCTTAAGTTTTAGAAGAGAATCTCAACAGATAGGGGAAGTCAGGTTTTGAGTGAATGTTTGTTAGCGATAAGATTTTCCCCTTTTAAATTGTAAGTTTTAAACAACTTAAGAAATAGAATTATGTTGGCGAACTATGAGAGACGTTGTAATTGTTGATATGAAGTTAGATTAAGATGTCTGGATAGTTAGAATTGGATTATGAAACTATCAGGTGAATTATAATATCAGTACACAGATAAGCATTAAAGCTCGTGCATCTATAGATTCTGTCACACTAATAATGATTCTGTCGTCGTCATAAAAGTAAAGTATTCTTATAATTTTACTTAATTAAATAAATAAAACCATTCTTTTTACATCTTTGTCTTTTACTGGCACAAATTGCCATGCGCCGTGTTAAGTCACAAAGGTCTGAGTTGCTATGTTTAAAATATTTAAATAATAATGTTTCTCCTATCCTAAAATTATATTATACAAATAGTTCTTAAATAAACTACTATAACTTTATGACATAATCTTATTCGGCTCTTTAATTACGATACTTAAGTGTATTCTTCTCATTTTCTCGACATCACCTAATTACTAATATTTAGTCTTTCCAGCACTTAATAAGACAAATAACTCCTGTGTAAGACAAGAAGATGCGACTTCAGTTCGGCTACTCTGGGTTATTATCAGAGTTCCAACATTCCTAAATCGCAATTGTACATGATTAGAGACATTTAAAGTAAATAGTTCTTTCGGCCACAAACCCCCCAGGCCCGACTTCCACAAATGCCGCAATCCATAGAGATAATTATTACTAGAGGGCTTTATAGGTTAAATTTTGAAACATCGAAAAAGTAACTGAACCAATATTCGGCTTATCAATATAATCAAGTAAAAAAGAAAAAAATACAGAAATCGTACAATAGTAAGAAAGTTTTTACACAGAGCCCTGAGTGCCCAAAGATGTTTTCAGGCCTCTCAATACATTGAGATTGGGGTTAGCCCCTCTAGTATAATATCTTTATGCGCAAATCTCATTAGCGAGTTTTCTAAAAGAAATTCGGTCAAAATAAACATAAAAAATATAATAAATATATGGTACAATAAGCAATAAATACAGAAAGCGCTGTGCGAATAGCCTAACAATATATTTTAATCACCATCTTTTTCACTAATTTTAACCCCTTTTAAGCAGAGCCGGCTTTTTCGGCAATATTGCATCAACGCAGATTGCGAGGAATTGAAAGACTCAAACATCTCTCCTTGGCATGTTAATGGCAATAACTGCTGAAGCAGCCGGTTTAATAATTAGAGGAAAGACTTTTTTGGTTTTTTAATTTATTATTAAATAAGCATATTTTTTGTCACAATAATGGAACCCTTGACTTATCTAAAAAAAAATTCAAATAACTTTTGTTTCTTATGTTTTCTAATTAGCGAGAATGTTCATGTTTTTCTCTAAATTGAAAAGATTTTTATTCCAAAATGGCGGTGGTAAATTTTCCTCGAGCGTCATTTAAAAAGAGAAACGGTTTTTATATTTTAATTCCTTTAATCTTTTCGCTTTGAGAAAAACCAGTATTTTTCTTAAGTTTTTAAACTTTTATGAGGCGTTTTTATTCTAAGAGTCAAGAGGGGAGGGGGGGGGGGGTGGTTTAAAGAAATGTTTGCTTTAGTTGTTAATGATTAACAGCTAATTGCTCGAGTCGAGTCTTCCCTCCTTTCCCCTCGTTTTTTTATTTGCTTTTAAAATGCGGTTAAAGAATTAAATATTGTTTTGTTAAAAGGTCGTTATTTTATTCTTTGCATTGGCTTTTTTAATTATTGTATTTCCTTGTGTGGTATGTTTATTTATAGCTCTTTTACGTGGTAATTATCACATTTATTCTTTTATAACAATGATATATTAGATTTTAATTTGTTTCCTTTGCTGAGTCAACTTTGATTTTGGTTAATTATATAAAATCTACAAAATTATTACTACAATTTACAGCTATTTAATTTTAAGTGTAAACTTCCAAGCAATGTCTGCCAAGTTTTAAGTCTCAAGGAAATCTCAGGCTTGATCAAGGGACTTCAGTTCTATAAAAAGTTTTGAAATGATTTATTCAATTAATATATTCGCTATCATGTTAGGCATCTTCAGAATCTATATCTACAAACTAATTTAATAAACTATTAAATAAATAAACTAAACACAATACATTAATGGAAAGACTAGAATCACAGCTTAAAAATAAAAATGATATGAAAACAAATCATCTTCTTGATCTTTCTCAGATTTATCCGTCACAAAGTAATATGTCAAGACAGTTTGCTCAACAAACTTGTACATTTTCTTAAATGGGAAATTTGAGTCTTCAAGGAATGTCCGTGATGATGGGGAAAGTATAAGTTTTAGACTGGTCACGCAAAGTTTAAGTCTTCTATGGAGATACTTTGTTCGACGTTTTGTGTCCACTCAAGGAAACATCATCATAGGCAAAGCCATCGAGTTATGAATTGAACCAATTTAATTGAAACTGTTTACTTCTAGTCAACTAACCAAACGTATCGTATCGCCAATTAAAGATGTTTTAACAGTAAAAGCAAAACATCAACAACTCATGTTTTCAGTTGCCTTCTGTGAAAAGCTTTTTGTTGTGAATAGAAATGACTTTATCTACTCACGGCAGCAAAATTACCAATTACTGGACTGTTTTTAAGCTTGCAAAATGTCAATTTATCTAAACACTGGTCAAACATACGGGGAAATATTTTAAAACAGTACACAAAATGTTTCAAAACAGTAATGCAAAAATGTTTTGGTAATAAAAGTAACTAGGGGAGTTTATGGCTCATTTAAAATAACATGGGAAACAAGTCAAAACTCCCTAGCGGGGAAAATGATGAGCGGAGGTTATTATTTTAAACAAATTATTGCGTGAATTTCGGTATTGTTTTTATTTTGGTAAACTATGATTTATTCTAGCTTTGTTTCTAGTATGTAACTTTCTTTATTGTTACTTTTAAATTCGATAAATTATTATTGAATGTTTAACATTTAACACTTTAACATTGTTTAATCTAATAATATATAATGTTTTGGAAACAAATTGGCAACACTGATAATTTTGGCATTCAATTAATTATTTACCAGCTGTTTTATGAATCGACAGATTTTTAATGTTTAAGTCGTCAGAATTTTGTATTTTCATGTTGTTATATTTAGTTTAAAAGTTATTATAAAGTTACAAAAATAGAAACGTTATCAAAAACTAATCTGTATAATTAAAGTTAAGTTACTAAAACAAATGAGTGAGAACAACAGTGAAGTGAATAAAGAACAAACATTGTTGACATTGACGAGTTATTGTACCACACTCCACGTCAGCGTTGCATCTACTTCAAAGCAGTCTTTACTGCCTGTAAAATCTCGCAGGATGTATTTAAAATAATCCTCTTTTGTGTATTTTTTCTACCGTTAGTGATAAAATAAGTTATATGCTACTATGCAGCAAAAGGAAACATTGCCAAGACTCGGCAATTAATTACCTGCCTCGGCTTACGCCTCTGCAGGTAATTTTCCATAGCCGCCCTCGCCTTCGGCTCGGGGGCAAATTTTATAAAACTCGTTGGCAAATCCTTTTGCTGCCTAGTAGCATAATATCTATTACCTGTCTCTTGCCATTAGATATACGAGACTCTGTGCTAACCTGACTAGTTGTTTAACATAACAAGTGCGGTGTAAATCTTCTAACAGACTTAAAAAGTTTTTCAACTAAAATTATTGATTTTTTTAAAATTCTTCAATGTAACAGTTGTTAAGATTTTTTAAACATAGCTTAACAAAACCATACCAAGGTGCAATATGAAGTAGTTTGTTAAATTTGGTATTTTTATTGTTTATATTATATTTGTTAAACTCTGATGATGACTAATTTTTAGTCGATAGCTTAGTTATTATTTATATTTTATATTTTAATTTCAGTCTTAGCATATCTTTATGAGGATATATATATAGTACGTTCACACACACTGCAGTATGGTGAACTAACTTCACGGTTCTTGCAGCGTATTTGTTTAGTCGATTGAGTGAGATTACGTGATAACTGATCCCGCCAAAACATGGCGTCTTATATAGTGATAGTTCACTTTTGGTTATAAGAAAGTTTAAAATAAAAAATATATTTAATTAAAATTGTGATTCTTTGCATAAATAATAAAGTTACACTAAAAAATAATATTCTAAAAGTATTTGATCAAAAACGGTAATATAGAAAGTGAAATAAAAGTTCGACGAGAAGGTATCCGATCGCCTCTAAAGGTACACACACAAAAAGACAGCGTATCGGATGATCCATTTAGGTTCCATCTCCCTAGTTCTAGCGTATGCGATCGGATCCCCTCCGCATGGTTCATACAGCTTAAATTACCGTATTGAGAGATCGTATTCTATACGATCCGCGGATCTAGAGTGTGCGTGAACGTACTACTTGTACAGTCATTTGAATACACAGGTCGTGTATTCAAGTCATCAGCTTAATCGGCTTGATACCAATTAAACTTGCAAGTTAAATTTTGTCAATGGATTATGTAATCATTACTTAACTGTTCTGTGGTATGATCAGTGTTTTAAATTGATGATCGAAACTTTACCGATCCATCTTTACTATCAC
>JACMZG010001914.1:44356913-44404413 GCA_018340805.1 Microvelia longipes
AATTCATTTCATATATTTTGATTGTAAAAAGTTACGATATAATTAAAATATTCGTTTTGATTAATTCGCTCGCTATCCTGGATACGATAATTGGTTTTAAGTGTCTTTACTTTGTATTAGAATATTATCTGTGATTTTCATCTTCCCCTTATCGTTCATATTTAATAATCGTTAAATTTTCACCTTTTATATTTTCTTATTCAATCTACGTCTTAATTTTCATTCATATGCTTTTACATTCTGTGCGCGTAAGATATCGTGTTTTTATAATCGTGTGCTTTCTTTGTTTTTGTTTCTTTAGAAATAGAATTTTGTAAAAAAAGTTGTAGTCTGCAAATAGGGGTATTTTCATTAAGATTCCGCTTGTTTTACCGAGCGTGCTGCCGAGTGAAAGGCTTAATTTGAGCATGACAGTAAGTCGCATGGACTTTTAAAGAGAAATCTTCTCAAAATGTAGATTTCCTTACAACTCTTTTACGTGCTCTGACTTCAACTGACTCGTATCAATTCTAGAGCCATCTAGACTTTGCCACTCCACCCAGTAAACTGCATTAGCGTCGACATTCTCCGAAATCTGTTAGAATCCATTAAGTTGTCATAGCTTATAATTATTTCATAGAGTATATTAAGTGAAGAATTTTAACGACCTGCATAATAAATACGAATATTGAATGTGATATGCTAAACAGATTCATTCCTGTCCCCCGCTCCAATTTGCAATCAGTATTTAATTTTCAAAATTAATTTTATCCCTTTAATGTTTTCTGGTATATCATGTTAATTAGGCAGTGCATTAACATTATCACGGTGTGAGCTAATATATTTATTATTTCGTTATTGAATTGTATTATTTATTTAAAATTAATTCAAGATATTAACTTAAAATTATTTTAAAACATCATAATAAATTATGCAACTTGGCTAAGAAATGTGACTACATTACTGTAAAGGCTTTTGACGAGAGAATGAGACTGCTGAAAGAAGGGAAGTGAGACTGCTGTGAAGGGAAGTGAGACTGCTGAAAGTCAGGGAAGTGAGACTGCTGAAGTCGAGGGTGAGACTGCTGAAGTCTGAGACTGCTGAAAGTCAGGGAAGTGAGACTGCTGAAAGTCAAGGGAAGTGAGACTGCTGAAAGTCAAGGGAAGTCTGAAAGTCAAGGGAAGTGAGACTGCTGAAAGTCAAGGGAAGTGAGACTGCTGAAGTCGAGGAAATGAGACTGCTGAATGTCGAGGGGAGTGAGACTGCTGAATGTCGAGGGGAGTGAGACTGCTAAAAGACGAGGGAAATGAGATTGCTGAAAGTCAAGGGAAGTGAGACTGCTGAAAGTCGAGGGAACTGAGACTGCTGAAAGACGAGAGAAGAGTAACTGCTGAAAGACGAGGGAAGTGTAACTGCTGAAAGACGAGGGAAGTGTAACTGCTAAAAGACGAGGGAAGTGAGATTGCTGAAAGTCAAGGGAAGTGAGACTGCTGAAAGTCGAGGGAAGTGAGACTGCTGAATGTCGAGGGAAGTGAGACTGCTGAAAGACGAGAGAAGTGTAACTGCTGAAAGACGAGGGAAGTGTAACTGCTGAAAGACGAGGGATGTGTAACTGCTGAAAGACGAGGGAAGTGTAACTGCTAAAAGACGAGGGAAATGAGATTGCTGAATGTCGAGGGAAACTGCTGAAAAACGACTGCTGAAAAACGAGGGAAGTGAGACTGCTGAAAGTCGAGGGAAGTGAGACTGCTGAAAGTCAAGGGAAATGAGACTGCTGAAGGTCGAGGGATGTGAGACTGCTGAATGTCGAGGGAAATGCGATTGCTGAATGTCGAGGGAAGTGAGACTGCTGAAAGTCGAGGGAAGTGAGACTGCTGAAAGTCGAGGGAAGTGAGACTGCTGAAAAACGAGGGAAGTGAGACTGCTGAAAGTCGAGGGAAGTGAGACTGCTGAAAAACGAGGGAAGTGAGACTGCTGAAAAACGAGGGAAGTGAGACCTGCTGAAAGTCGAGGAAGTGAGACTGCTGAAAGTCGAGGGAAATGAGACTGCTGAAGGTCGAGGGATGTGAGACTGCTGAAAGTCGAGGGAGTGAGCTGAAAGTCGAGGGAAGTGAGACTGCTGAAAGTCGAGGGAAATGCGATTGCTGAATGTCGAGGGAAGTGAGACTGCTGAAAGTCGAGGGAAGTGAGACTGCTGAAAGTCGAGGGAAGTGAGACTGCTGAAAGTCGAGGGAAGTGAGACTGCTGAAAGTCGAGGGAAGTGAGACTGCTGAAAGACGAGAGAAGAGTAACTGCTGAAAGACGAGGGAAGTGTAACTGCTGAAAGACGAGGGATGTGTAACTGCTGAAAGACGAGGGAAGTGTAACTGCTAAAAGACGAGGGAAGTGAGATTGCTGAAAGTCAAGGGAAGTGAGACTGCTGAAAGTCGAGGGAAGTGAGACTGCTGAATGTCGAGGGAAGTGAGACTGCTGAAAGACGAGAGAAGTGTAACTGCTGAAAGACGAGGGAAGTGTAACTGCTGAAAGACGAGGGATGTGTAACTGCTGAAAGACGAGGGAAGTGTAACTGCTAAAAGACGAGGGAAATGAGATTGCTGAAAGTCAAGGAAGTGAGACTGCTGAAAGTCGAGGGAAGTGAGACTGCTGAATGTCGAGGGAAGTGAGACTGCTGAAAGACGAGAGAAGTGTAACTGCTGAAAGACGAGGGAAGTGTAATGCTGAAAGACGAGGATGTGTAACTGCTGAAAGACGAGGGAAGTGTAACTGCTAAAAGACGAGGGAAATGAGATTGCTGAATGTCGAGGGAAGTGAGACTGCTGAAAGTCGAGGGAAGTGAGACTGCTGAAAGTGTCTAAACCAAAAAGAAATGTCACTTAACAGACATGTTGCAAATGCATTCGTTTATGATTGTGTTAAAATTAATACTCACGATCCACTCTCTGAGAGCCGAGTCTTCAGTAAGCTAAAGGTTTTTTTTTCCGGTTAAAGGTATAAAGGCAGGTTAGGCGGCTGTAAAAGTAAACTTGTTATTGCCTTCCAATAGTGCCTACTCTTTACTTTCATTGTAACAGTGTTTAGTTTTAGGTCGATCGGAAGAAATAGGTTGAGATCAATTGAGTTTCATAAATCTTTTTTGATGGCAGTAGTGAATACCCAATGGTAATGGTGTATGTGTATAACTAGACACATGACATCATGTAAAGATCATATCAAACCACCTCTAAAACCAAAATATAACTAAATTTTAAAAATTTATATTTTAAACAAACAAAGGAGTTAATTTCAAATCTAAAACAATCTATTCTAGTTCTTTAGAACAAATGACCGGTTAGGGATCTTTTACTAGTACTTGACATATCTGAGGCTGGAACCCAAAGAGACTAAAACTATTAGAGGGAGGATACAACAGCTCTTATCATTCCTTGGGTAGCTAGGTGCCCTAACGGTACATTGGTGACGTCATTTTTTTTTTTTCCTAATAATTACAATTTCACGTAAATATTACTTTATTTTTCGACTATTTTGTTTTAAATCGAGTAAAATTAATTTAAAATAAGTTTTAATTATTATCTATTGCATGTATTCTTTAATTGTTAGTTTTGAATAAAGTGGTTTAATGTGGCATCACTGAAAAATGTCCGCCGTTAGTAGAGTCACGGAGTACTTAGAACTTTATAGAACTTAATAGTCTCTGGTAGAGTGCATGCTACAATAGGAGTTGTAGAGGGGTGGGGAGTATCTAGTCTCTCTCTAAGGAGACTATAGTAAGGGTAAGTACAGTTACGGCACCTATGGAAACTGTCTCACTTCCAGACCCCTTATCACTGTGTTAATGGGGTTCTGTACTCCATCTAATAGTTTTAGTCTCTTTGCCGGAACCAAAGGACTTAACGCTCCTTTTTAAGGACGGCGTACTATTAAAGATGCGTACCTGTACCTGTGAGTCTCGAAATTATGGTACCCGGGTAATTCAGTTAGCCGGCGCATGTGCTGACCCTTTTATCACCATGCCCTCCTTATTAAACTCAAATTTAAATTAGATGTTCAAAGTAATGTGTCTAGTAAACATATGGAAAACTATTTATTGCTGTTTAAATTTTGCTGTTCAAAATTTTTTGCTTCCTCTGTTTGCCCGAAACATTCAGAACTTCCAAAAAAACAACAATAGAATGTAATTGGTTCTGTTTTGTTGTCTGCAATAATAATTTTGCGACGTCACTTCCGAAATGCTTAAAAAACATGTGGAATAATTACTTAGATTCGTAACAAAAAGTACTAAATTTATTTTGTAGTATTCCTGTCGAATCTTTTTTATTCAGCACCCAATGATTTATTCATGATACTATTTTTCTCAAAAAAGGACTTTAGGTTTTTTTCTGACGTTTTTTTCTTTTATTTAGTTCTCCTGATGTAAACTTTGGGAATCTTGTTGAACTAAAAAATAAATTGACAAAAGGGTTTGTTGGTAAATATAAACTAAGTTTCACCGGCGAGTGGTGATCTCAGGCTCTGAGTTTAGTTCTATCAAACACTTTACTAGAGTTTTCTATTTTAACAGTGTTTACTTTTTGTTTAAATTATACTTCTATTTTTAAACATCTCATGAATACCTTTGTTTTCGTCAAATAAGTGAAACAAATAAAAATTGTGAAGAGATACTCTGTTGGTTAGAACACAAAGAGAGACTGCAAACTTCTATTATATTAAATGAAACATGAAATATTAAAACAACTTTTAAAATTTGTTAAGAGAGAAAACAGGAAATGCATTAAGAAACATTTCAGGATTTTAAAACATTATAACAGTAAAAATATTAAAACAAAGTGAAAAAATTTTCATTTTCCATTTGGTTGTCAACCAATGGAAATCAACGGTTTTACTTTTTAGCTCTTGCTATCTATTCAAAGATACCTATACCAAGCATTTAATTCGGCAGGAGACCGTGTTAGTTGAGCAGACTAATTATTGCAGTATAGAGCTTTAGTATAAAACTTGTTAGAATTAAAGAGAGCGTCCTCTCATGATAAGCATTGGGACGTTTTCAATGCTAAAACATTATTGAAGCATGGAGCTTAGTAGTAAAATTTGTTAACTATTATCATGGGAAAATAGTCATAAGCATTTAAGAGAAATCATTATTGAAACAAGTTTTCACCTGCTTAAGCAAACAAAGTTTGTAATGTCTACTCTAAAGTTGTGTTTTATTAAAAGAAGCGATTTATTTGTAAAGGACCTCTGTGTTTTTCCAAGGAAAAAATAACCTTATGAGCTTGGGGTAAAGGAGGGGAAAGAAGGTAGTTTTTAGGGGTAGGCTTACTGATTAATATTATATATATATATATATATATATATATATATATATATTATATATATATATATATATATATATATATATATATATATATATATATATACATATATATATATATATATATATATATATATATATATATATATATATATATATATATATATATATTATATATATATATTTTCTTCTGTTTCCCCTCAGTAGTATCCCTACTGATGGGCCGTATATTTTAGCATGTTCGACATATGTACTACATGCATTTTAAGCACTTTTTTTTGTTTTTAATCTCCGTATTTCTTTTATCTTGAACTTTTAATCTTGTTAAAATGAAGTTCGAAAATGTTAATTCCAACATACTGATTTTTCCGTTGTTTCAGTAGTAAATACTTCAAATTTAGGTTTTTTTTAAGTCCGATTTAATTTTTTTTTAATTAAAAGTCGTTATATCTTCTTTGAATGGTGTGATGGTTAGTGAATTTAAATAAGTTAAAGTATGTCTTCAAATATATGTATGTATGTGTGTGTATTGTGACAAACTGATATATATTATGATATATATATATATAAGAACAACCATGTATGAGTGGAGCGGTAGGGAGGCGCGAGTGCCGCCTCACAACAAGAGGCCGAGGGTTTCTTGTTTGACCTGTTTAAAACAAATTTTGTCATTTTTTAAGGCTTTATAGGTTCATAGAAAATTCAGTGGTATTATCAAACTACAAATACCGTCTTTTCCACAAGAAAATCTTTCATGAATAGCAGAGCCGGCTTTCGGCTTGCGCCATGAGTACCGGAGTGGTGAATCTTCATACGTTTTCTGAAATCTCCGTTAAGGACTTGTCAGAGCTCCGCAGAGGGCTTGTCAGAGCTCTGCAGAGGGCTTGTCAGAGCTCCACAGAGGGCTTGTCAGAGCTCTGCAGAGGGCTTGTCAGAGCTCTGCAGAGGGCTTGTCAGAGCTCTGCAGAGGGATTGTCAGAGCTCCGCAGAGGACTTGTTAGAGCTCCACAGTGGGATTCTCTACTTCACTCCCCTTAGCGGAGACTACAGACAACACATAAAGACTCAGCTCTCTGGTACAGTTGATGACTCTGTTATTCATTGTAAGACGGAATTTGTAGTTTGATGTTATAAGTAACGCACAGCGTAGTAAGATTTCACTGATATTATGTTTTAGACGTTTTAGAACTTGGTTTAGTTTCTCTGTTAGACATGACAAGCACTCGTGATCAGTGCCACTAGTATATGGCTTGTGACTGTAATCGAACTCACTAAATTATTTAATAACGGTCCTAAATAATTCCAATTTAACCCTTTCTTTTGGAGATTTTATGCACATTATAAAAACCAATATTCGTTTGGAATAAAATGTTCCGTAAAAACCGTGCCGCCCTATCAGGGAGGGAGGTGGCAGTTTAAATAAAGATTCACAATTTGTCAAATTGAGCGAATAGAAATAACTTTAATTTTTAGCTCTTTTGTTAAAAATGCTCTAAAAATTCAGTAGGTATGAGTAGGGGTTTCAATGCACTGAGAACAAGAGTGAAATTGGGGGGGGGGTTTAGCAATTCTGACTGAAGGGAATACTTGGTGGGAAATTTGCCTCTCATGAATGCCCCTACGAGTTTTATCACAATTGCATAATATTACCATTTGAATTTCACGAGAGCACAACCAAATAGGACAAATTGAAATTTTTGAAAACTTTCACTGAATATTATCGTTTACTTGTTTAAATCTTATAAGGAGATTATTGCAATTAGCATGTTTTACTGATGAAAGATAAAGAAAAGGAAACAATCACTAATGCAAATAGAGAAAACTAATGAAACCCAAGATAAGGTTTCATTATCTTGGTTTTCATGATAATAAAGACCTTAGGGCCGGGGTCCGTACTCGAGGTCCGTATCCCTCAAACTCCTTAGCGACCTCACTGCCGTGTGCTTATTGCAATAAAATGTAGTGCAATAAATTTGTAGCATTAAAATGTTTCATATTGTTGAAAATTCAAGCCCCTCTTTTAGTTATAACAAACACTGGCTTTATAAAAGTATTTTGTTTTCTTTTTACTCGACGAGAAAAAATACTTATTTTCAAAACTCATCAATAATGATTAAAAAATGTTCGAGTCCAGGAAAAAGGATTTAACACCTAGAAATTGGACTTATACTAAAAGATCATACTTAAACTTTTGGAAGTAAGAAATATAATAAGTTCCAATCAAGTAAGAACATTTTAAGTAGCTGTCAACGTACTGAAGAAATAAGTTTTATGGTATTATGCAGGTATTAAACTAAAATTATGAATATGGAAAAAAGGAATGCGAGCAAATTATCAACTGAATGAGACTTTTCCATGGCTTGGGGACGCGAGACGAGTTTCCCAGTCAGTCCTCAAGGGATGGCCCGGAAATCTGAAGTTTATGTTTGTAATTAAAACGTAGCTGTATGTTTCACAGTCTCTTTTGTTCAAAATTTTTCTTGCGTATAGGGAAAGACGCTAAAGAATAGAGAACATGTATTAGTTAGGAAATCCTGTCCTATGGAGTTTATTTTTAATTCAATTAGATTGTTGAGAAATAACAACGGGGTTATGAAGTTACTACAAGTTAGAGAGGCATGAACATTATCATGTTGCGACCTCGGGTCATAATGTTTCAGGTTATGGTAACCTTTGCGACCTCGGGTCATAATGGCTCAGGTTATGGTAACCTTATGCGACCTCGGTCATAATGGCTCAGGTTATAACCTTATGTGACCTCGGGTCATAATGGCTCAGATTATGGTAACATGCGACCTCGGGTCATAATGGCTCAGGTTATAACCTTTGTGACCTCGGGTCATAATGGCTCAGATTATGGTAACATGCGACCTCGGGTCATAATGGCTCAGGTTATGGTAACCTTTGCGACCTCGGGTCATATGGCTCAGGTTATAACCTTTATGACCTCGGGTCATAATGGCTCAGAACCTTAGTAGTGATGCAGGTAATCCTGCTGCACTGGTTATGACGAATAAAGCGCCGAGAAATGCATTGCTGAACGAGGATGCAAGTATGCTAAATGAAATTCGTTTGGCTTCCTCATCTTCATGTCTGTTTCAGTTGTTTAAAAAAAGGTCTTTGGCATGAAAGCATTAGACGAGCATGTATTCCACTCTATCTCGTAAAACATTCTGTATTACGTCACAACATTCTGTATTACGTACGTTTTCTGTATTACATGTACAAAGTCTAGGGTGTTGTCAAGTCGGACTCGCTTCGCTAGTCTTCTGATGGTCAAAAATTCAAAACTTAGGGAGATATTACTTAGGCCTCGCTGCATTTCTAATAAATAGTTACTTCGGTCTCGCTACGGTCAACTTTAGACTCGCTTCACGCATCCTCAGAAGATACTAACTAACCAAAGCTTAAAGTGATTAAAGTTTGAAAAGGTGTGACAGTAGATAGCCTATAGCCATACAACTTCATTTCATCGTTCCATTCCTCTAGGTTTCTGTGTACACGGAATCCTTTATATTGCCTCCGGTTACACTTGGCGACTTAGTTTATTAATTTCAACCCTTCAAATAAATAATAGCGATATATTTCATTATTGTGTTGTACGTATTCTTACTTTGATTTTTTTTCGATAAAACGTAGTTTTCACAGATTTAAACAAACTTTTCTATATTATTTTAAGTATGGCGCCAATAAACTGCGCCAATATTCTTGCTAATAACTTAGAGAGTACAAAGTAAATAGCTCCTTACTTACACACACACACACACACACCAAACATTCTCACACACATACACATTCTCATACACACACACACACATACACACACACTCAGACCGCACGATGAAATCACTTAAAACGTCATAAGAACGCCAGCAACAGGTGATTATTATGATGAAACCTTGGATTCGGATTTCCAGGGTGAACGCAATACTTTCCTTTATACTTATGAGTACTTAATAAGTACTCTTAAGTATAAAGTTATGAGTAACTTATCTGCCTCCGTAGCCGCGGTCGAATAGTACCGGAGGTCCGGGGTTCACAGCCCGGGCTATGCTCTCAGTTTTTATGAATATAATTTGATGTATAAAGATTTAGCTTTACTTTGAGCATATTAGATGTGACCCACCCGAGATGGTTCCCCAGGGCGAATACCCTGAAGGTCCGAAAGGTCCTAAAACGGGCATTATTATTATTAGTCTACAATTAATAAACGTTTCGAAATATGTTTGTGTTTTGTAGCTGTGTAATATAAAATGGTAAGGCAAGGTATAGCTGAATGTATCAACTGATGAGGTGACATCGATTTGCCACTTCAATTAAAATACTATTCACGCACAGGCCTTCAATCAAAATGGGAAAATGCCCCTTTTTAAACAAACAATGACAAAAATAAATAAAAAAAGGGAGTAAAAAAGAACAGTGGAAAATATGAGAAAGCAATTTCCTCACCAATATCAGTTCTGTTCAATAACAAGC
The DNA here is from genome assembly GCA_018340805.1 of Microvelia longipes. Classification (NCBI taxonomy): domain Eukaryota; kingdom Metazoa; phylum Arthropoda; class Insecta; order Hemiptera; family Veliidae; genus Microvelia; species Microvelia longipes. The sequence goes on from JACMZG010001914.1 coordinate 44,366,677, forward strand.
TATATTACATTTGACGGAGAGATTCGTGCCGTGTTGGCAGTGTGGAAATTCACTTTCAGCTCAAGACACGCTTTTCTTCTCATGGCAAGGCTGTGATGTGTCTGTTATTTTATAAGGACAATTGAATTTTTGTCGAAACGTTACGTCATTCGGGGGTTTTGGTAGATTGGCTCGGGGGCAAGACTTGGCTTTTGTCTAGACAGGAAACATTTGAACGTATATAGCAGGGAAATGAGTTTTTAGGCGTTTTGACCTTTCTCTTAGATAAGAAAACAATTAATATTTTATTTTATACATGCTATTGATGTTTAAAGCTAAGGAAATGTTTAGCTCTTTCCTCTGATAATACGTTATCATTAGTAGTAAGTTTTTTTAGCATGACTAGCTAATGTAAAATCAAAACTAATTTTATCCAAACATAGGTAGCTAGTGTCATTATACAACATAGGAAGGAATGAACTTTTGTTAAACTTGCTAGTTACTGTTGTTTAATAATGTCTAGCTCTAGCATTTTTTATGCTAAAATTACTATCTAAACGATATAATTAAATCTTAAGTTACTTAGCTTATACTTATCATAGTTATTAGCAATAAAAATCCTAAGTTACATCTAAGAACTGTTCCGTCATTTAATATTGGTTATTATATTATATATGGTTCGAAATAATTTGAATTTCCAGTCTGTTTCGTTTACATCTGAGAACTGCAGCTTAGCACTTTGCATGTTTCATTTCTAGGTTTCTCTCGCACAATTATGTTGTGGTAACATTCATGTTTTGCAAAACTTGGTAGTATCAAATGATATATAATACTAGCTTATGTTGTGTAAATATTTCAAGTTAATATTACTGAAAATGATTTGACACACTATATAAGTACAGTAGGAATTTGACCAACGGATCGAAACACGGAATTTAAAATGAAATTTCTTTTTTTTTTTTTGATGAAATTGAGCACCAGTGGATCGTTCATTATGGTGAAAGAAAAGAGTCTCTCCACAAAATATTTTTTATTGGCAAAGCGCTTTCAACCTAGCATGAGGCCATCATCAGTGCCTGTACAAACAAGTCAAAAAACTAAAAACTAATCAATCAAATAAAACAAAAAGTAACATAAGTACAAAACTAAATAAAAGTAGCAACAAAAATAAATAAATAAATAACAAACAAGAAATAAAAAATATAGGAAATAATACGAATAAATAAAAACAGATAATTAACAAAATAAATAATTAAATAAACAATAAAAAAATACCTTAAAATAAATGAAATCAATAAACCATGACACAATAAAATTAAAAAACCACAAATAACTACTTCTTCTTTTAGATGGTAAAAGCTCGGTGAGCCGTGTAAGACTAACTTAGTGGGGAGGAACCTTCAGTTAGAGTAGAACGAAAGCGGCGAGCTGTCCCCTCTTAAGTTTAAATTTAAATCTCCTACATTTTGCTGACTGCGCCAGTATTTCAAGTTTTTCAAGGAATTTTTTACAACAAAATGTAAAAACCGGCCGTTGAGTCCTTCCTTATGTTCTTCCGAACTTATATGTTGATAAAAACCGACTGCTGCGTGCTTAGTATGCTTCTGCCAAACGGATGCTTAGGTCCTCCCGGTCTGTCCTAAGTACTCAGAGTACAGGTACCCGCATTTAATTATGTATACGCCATTTTTCGACGCAATAGGCACTACATCCTTGACCTTGCTCAAATGGATCGTAGAGTGTTATTGGGTAAAACTAACACAATAGTTGTTTTTTCCGCAACTGAGCCTACTTTGTTGGACAAGTTACCAATATATGCACAGCACACCAAACCTTATCATTTTGAAGGCTCGTCTTCACCCATCGTTCTCAATAATAACCTATATTTCTTCTTATCAACAAAATAAAATATATGACATCAACAAAATATATGAATTTCTTATTTATATTAAATAAAGCTGTCGTGTAAGTACTAGAACTGTATCGACACCATTTACGTCTTTCTACAAGTATTTTCTTTTATTTTCCGGTTGTTTCGCTTGTCATCTGTTAATGGCACGTTTGTGCCAGGTTCTTTTGATCTAAGTATGCTCTGTTAGCGATTTAATGAAGGATTCATTAATCAAACAGTTGGCGAGACATTCAAAAAAATAAAAAGAACCCGGAACAGTTAATGGTAAAACCCGAAAGCCTGCTTAGTCAAAAAACTAGTAGTGTTGGCGATGTTGTTTAATTATTTATAATATTTTATTTTCAATATTTTTTTATCTCAATTAACAGCAACAGCTGAATGAAATTCTTTTTTTATAATTATTGTGTCTTGGGACGACTTTTAACATTCAAAATGTTTATAAATCAAGTCTATTCAGGAATAAATTAGGTCGACCCTGAATAGTGGATGCTTACAAAAAGTCCACGTCTACTAAAACAGCATCCACCTCGAAATATCATTAGAATGTTGAGTGATGACGAGGGCTTTTATTTAGTTTTAAACGTTAAACATTTTCTTTTCAGTCGTCTGTCGAGAGGTATTATTATTCTCAGAACTAAGCCATTACCAACGGCTATTTATGGTGAAAAATGAATCTAGCTAAATAAAGAAAATTTAGAGCAAATGAAGTGTTAAGTTAACAGCGGCTCGACTGATCATTAATTAAGGCTAGAATAGGATCTACTTTCTTCAGCCTAATGATACTTAACGTAAAGTATGACTGGAATTTTCTTTAAGTACTTTATTTTTGTTGTACTGAATTAAATATTTGAGGACTTGGTAAACAAAAGTAGAATATAATATGTATAAACCCAGAAGCTCTCACAACAAACCTATGTGCGCGTACTTTAGTAAATTTCTTTGAAATTTAGTTTATACATCTTTATCAATTTCTTGATTCAAATTTACAAACACTTAACAAATTTATACACATTTCTAAACAATTTAAGAAACTCATTATTTCTTTTTTGTCCATGTTATTACTTGTTTCAGGCACTGCAGATGACATTATTATTTGCTACGTCGTGTTATTACTTGTTCAGGCACTGCAGATGACATTATTATTTGCTACGTCATGTTATTACTTGTTCAGGCACTGCAGATGAATTATTATTGCTACGTCATGTATGTTCAGGCTCTGGAGATGACATTTTATTGCTACGGTCATTGTTATTACATATTATTGCTACGTCAGTTATTACTTGTTCAGCTGCAGATGACATTATATTTGCTACGTCATGTTGTTTCTTGTTCTGAGATGCATTATTATTTGCTTTGTTATTACTTGTTCACAGATGACATTATTATTTGCTACGTCATGTTATCTTGTTCAGGCTGGAGATTGACATTATATTTGCTACGTCATGTTATACTTGTTTCAGCACTGCAGATGAATTATTATTTGCTACGTCATGTTATTACTTGTTCAGGGTACTGCATGATGAATTATTATTTGCTACTCATGTTATGTATTGTTCAGGCTCTGGAGATGACATTATTATTTGCTACCTCATGTTATTTCTTGTTCAGGCACTGCAGATGACATTATTATTTGCTACGTCGTGTTATTACTTGTCAGGCACTACACATTATTGCTACATTTAGTATCTGCTATTATTTGCTACGTCATGTTATTACTTGTTAAGGCTCTGGAGATGACATTATTATTTGCTACGTCATGTTATTTCTTGTTAAGGCTCTGGAGATGACATTATTATTTGCTACGTCATGTTATTTCTTGTTAAGGCTCTGGAGATGACATATTATTTCTACGTTCATGTTATTCTTGTTAAGGCTCTGGAGATGACATTATTATTGCTACGTCATGTCTTGTTAAGGCTCTGCAGATGAAATCATATTAGTTTAGAATTAGTGAAAATGCGTTGTTGGCATAGACTTGACTTCTAACATGATCCACAAAACTGAGAAAGACAGCTTGTTTCTCGTGTTTCTGTTCACTGGGAGTGAGACTTACGCACTTCTCTATCTTCATACATAACATGATAAAGTTAATCTAAATTATGTATTTGTAATTTATTTAATTGAGTAAAGTAGGTGTTTATGTTATGTAGTTTGTATACATTAGGAAAGAGATGATAAAGTCGAGCTGTTCCCATTGAATATTTTGATTCGGATGACTCGACACAACCATTCCTGAAAAGATTTCAGTCCAATCTCACTAAACCCCCATTATATAACCGTGCCAGGGCCTTTACAACCAATGAGTGTTTTCCAAATATCTAAAAATCTCCTCAAAATCAACCAAAAGCCGCAAATCCTTCAAAATTACGAAATTTCTTTTAACTCCTGAAGATATATAGTACACTTGGAGGCAGCTTTAATATGGACAAAAGGTTCCCTTTTCCACAAAACAGAAAAGCCTTTCTATCAAAATGTACATAATATTTTAAATTGGAATTTTGAGGCCCATCATGACATTACAATTTCTATAAAGTTTTTTTTAACACATAACTATTTAATTTATTTAAAAGAAGTTAATATGAAAAAAAAGTTGGAGGTATTAATTATTTTACATGTTTTAAAGGTATAACTTTATCTTAGGACATATAAAAACCTTAAAAGTTAAAAAATTTAAATATATAAAACGTTGGAAACCAATTCAAAATAAATTTAAAGTATTCATCCCTCTGATTTTGGAAAACAACTTTCTAAAAGCATTAGTTAAATAATCCTAATGTATTAAAAAGTTTTCCATAATTAAAAAGCTGAATATAAAGTTGGATTTATACTGGATTATCCACGAGAGAACTGTTTCATTTCTAATTTTATAACATTGGATTAAAATATAACTTTATTGTAACATTAAATAAACGTGATATGAGTTGTAGACTTAAGTTTTTCCATCTAAATATTAAGTGACTTGTGTTTCTTTATAGATTTTATTATTGTTGAAAAGTGATCACTTAGTTCCATTAGATTATCCTACTTCTAATGACCTAGATGTTCCATTTTCTAAACTAATTTTTTGACTTCGCTAAGACAAGAGCTTCACACAGTTGAACATAAAATGTAACACGACTTAGGAAAATGTAGCTATAGGTACATGTATTTCTAGACATACCTCTCGATTGCTTTTTGTTAGGAAGTATTTCTAAAATAAAGGTTTTCTTTGTCGAATACCACTCTAGGCAGTTGCAAAGCATTTGTCAACTTAACTCCTAAAAGCCAAGAATAATATTGTGGATGGACAGACCGGGAATTTAACTCCCCCAAGCCACACACCTGACTTCAGGGCTTCCATTCAAGTCTAAATTCGATTTCCAGGGGGAATTCGGCGATGGAACTGAGCCTTAATTAATTATATAGTTTATGTATGTATTTACTTATTGCAATTCAACTTTAACATCTATATCTATAAAAATATTAATCCAAGTGTGCTATATCCAGCTTACATCAGGTTAAGGTTAGCACCAACTCTACTACTTGCGACCTAAACATGAACATGACGAAGGAAAACGGAGCTGCATGCATATATATATATAATATATATATATATATATATATATATAATATATATATATATATATATAATATAATATATGTATTTGTGTGTTTGGTTTTCGCTCTTATGGTTTTGACAGCAGAAAAACGTAATCTGGCTGAGAGGCCCGTGTTGTTTTTAGTTAAACGTATTGAAATTTCTAATGCGTCTAATTCAAGTCTCTGCTGGGAATTAGACGCAAAATGCCTGCTCCGTGGCCTACTTGCTGGCGATCTCCCTGTCTACTATCGCTAAACTACTACTCGTAAACTCCTTGACGTGACTCCAATTTATCATTCAGACGATAGAACCCCTCCAATCCTAAAATTCCCTATTGGCCCAAGATTTTGTTGGTTATTTTTTAGTATTTAGTTGTATCATATTATGACTTGATTTATCTCTAACTCTATTAAGGAGATAATTTTACTAGGAGACTATGCTCGATTTTACGACAGGCCTTTAAATATCTTCAAGGTTGTCTGTTGGGTAAGCACTATCTATTAAGTACAAGATGCCATTTAGCAATCCATTAATTTCTTAGACTAGTCAAATTCATCAAGTCTCTTAGTTATAATTGAGTCGATATCCATCGAGGTCACTACTCGGAAAACCTCTTTTTGATGTAATCAAAGACCACCTGTAACGTTGAAGAGGACGCGTGAATTTCCATCAACATATATCTAAAACCTGATTGCTGATCCCACCCTCCATAAAAAATACATCTCATTTTAATTAGGTTCCTGCTGATAGTGTTTGATTCGGCACGTATATTGCTGTACTTGTCACTTCTGTCTAAGCAGGATTTTAACTTGTCTTAATTATTTTGGTTTAGTTAATTTAATTATCATATGTCTAAACTTATAGTATTATTTTAGTTCACCAATTTTTAATAACGGATGGTTTTAACTCATAGATATACATTACAAGGTTTGTAAATTATTATTTATCTGATAATAAAAGGATCCCTATAAACCGTTAAGAACTTTGTATTATTTGAAAGCATCAAAAGGACTGCGGATGCAGTAACAGTACTACCACAAGAATTCTCGCTGCACAGTCTGGTAACCTTTTCATTTTGGATTGTTAAACTTTGAGGAGTCGGTTTAAGAATAGGTGACTGCTCACCTTAATAATGGCCCTATATAATACAGTTTGTACCGATGTCGCGGTTACGTCCTTGGCGCATACGCTCCGAGCTTCTTCCCCGAAGAGACAAAGGAAGAATAAGAAGTCTACGCATTCATTCTTCGCCATGCGTTCTTGCCGAATTATGCGTACACTTTTCGTAATTATTTATTTAAATTTTAATTAATACGTTTAGGAGCATATCCTATCTATTGTCGAGTCCCGGGGGAGTATTAGTTTTAAGCATTAAGATGAAGAAATATAGTTTACGCCCGTCACTCATGTGTGAGGTTAGGCCTTTCATGCACCAATTTTATGCCTCAGTTTATTTAATTGCCGTTTAACTTGCTCACCTTAATAATGGCCCTATATAATACAATTTAATTTCCTTGATATAATGAAGAAAAAATTTACTTATAACAAGTCAAGGGGTTTCTTTATGCATATATATGGAATAATTTTTACCTAATTTTATTCCCGCAGTTAACTCTTTCAAATGATTCCAAAGCTCCAGATAAAATCACTAGTTTATTTTTTCCCATTATATAAATAAATAAGTTGGAAAAGTTGCTGTGAAACTAAGTTAATCTTCTTTGAAAGAACATAGTTTCATATAAAATATGAAAATCCCTTTATTGTCAATTAAAAAGGCAATTTATTTAAGTTAAATTCCCCCAGCCAGATTTAACAAGTTACATGAAGCTTTTAACAAGCTTTTGTAAAACTATTCTAAACTCTGGTTATAACCAACAATATAAATAGTTTATACTGCAATTTCCTCCCGAATTATCCAACTATTTTCTATTGCTTTCTTCTCTCGGTGAAAATGAGAAAACTTTGAGATTTTCTTCTTTAACTTTTCTTTTTTCTTTTTTTGCGAATTTTCTTTTAGAAATTTCTTTTAAGATATAATTAAACAATGATTGAATGCGTTGTTAACAGGACAATTGTCTCTGGTTTTGATGTTACAGAATTCCCGGACCAAGCAATCGTTTTTCCAGACATATTGTCATTTATTTGTAACAAATATATTATTTTACGTATTTACGTATTTGTAACAAATATATATTTTACGTATTTGTAACAAATATATTATTTTACGTATTTGGTATTTTACGTATTTGTAACAAATATATTATTTACGTATTGTAACAAATATATTATTTACGTATTTGTAAAATATATTATTTTACGTATTTGTAACAAATATATTATTTTACGTATTTGTAACAAATATATTATTTTACGTATAACAAATATATTATTTTACGTATTTGTAACAAATATATTATTTTACGCATCCAAAGAACTTCAATCCCATTCTATTTAATAATTCAATTTGTAAGATACAAAATCGGCTTTTTGTATCTTACAAATTCTGTATTACAAATATTTTTGTACCTCAAAAATTTTAGTGTCTCCCATTCAGACTAGCTTTGCTCGTCCAAAGATTATGAAAATTTCCTAATTTTAAATTAATAATATCTTCAGAACTCCACACACACAACTTGTTAACACCACTCTGGAGTTCTCAAAAACATATGTAACTCAACCTGTTGGAAAAATCCTTTGATATTTTAAATAATTCAGGAAAATAAATTAAGAAAAGTTACAATTATCTACCAAATTATTATTAAAATAAATAAATAAATAACCATTTATTGCATAACATAATGACATACTATTTAATATTTGAATTATAAGCGCTAGTGGATTTTATACCATAAGGATGTAAATAAAAGTCTATCCACAAATAAATTTCAACCAATGTAATGATGACAAAACCGGCTTTCAACCTAATACAGGTCATCCTCAGTGCCTACAAACAAGAGGACAAAAAAAAATTAAAAAGCCACGAAAAACAAACCAAAAATGAAATAAAACAAATATAAGAAAAAAAATAAATAAAAGACTAAAAACTGTAAAAATATAAACATTTACCGTGAAAGAAGCTAATTTTCCTCTTGAGTCTTGTTACAAGATTTGAGACTGGATGCAGACTGACCTTATCATTTGAAGTGGGGAGACGGAACGTATTAATTCTTTGATTAGAACTGAGCAGGCGCATCTCTCATTCAGGTTATCATCGCCTAAAGCCTTTTGACTCCGCGCAATTTCAAATTTCTCAAGCGAGTCCATTTTTGGGCCTTTAGTAATACGATGAAGAATGCCAACCTTGTGATCGCTATTTTTATGCCCCATACGCTGAATATGTTGATAAAAATTACTACTATTCTCGGTCTTTAAGGTAGATTCACGGACGTGCTCGCCCGCCCTTGTAGAGATATTCCTACCAGTTTGGCCAACATATTGCGCGTCACAAGCACCACACCGCATTACATAGTTATGCAATAGTTATAGTTATGAATGGACCTAATCCCTTTACTACAGAGGAAATGGATTTGCTTGACTGTGGCCTTAAATACTCTCCTCAACGTTTCATATCTGAAAGCGATTTAATCCAGTTTACTACTGCTGTTGATTCTATTACTAATGATGATATCATAAAATTTGACTGTGCTAAAACCATTAAAAAGTTCTTTAATAAACCTAAACAATATAGCACTAGAAATAAATCTAATATGTTTAAAGAACAGAAAGTCCTTATTAGTTTAAAGAAAAAAATAACGGAACAAGATCTTATAGTTATTAAGGCTGATAAGGGCAACTCAACAGTAGTAATGAAAAAACAGTTATACATCGACAAAGTTACTAATTTCCTGGTATCTAATAATTTTAAGAAGATCAGCATTGCCGAGGACCCTACCTCAGACCTCCAGGGCAAATTACGTAAAGCATTGAATAATAGTAAATTTGTTTTTGCTGATAACTTTTATAAAGGCTCGCTTATAAATATGAACCCGTTACCTCCGAGACTGTACGGCTCAATTAAAGTTCACAAGAATAATAGTATAAGACCGGTCGTATCTTATTGCGGTTCAGTCACTGATTTGTTAAGTAAAAATTTAAATACCAAGTTTTATCAGATAACCAATTTTAAAGCGATAGACTCAGTTAAGAATTCTTTAGATTTTACTCAATCTCTTCAAGACACCAAACTTCCGGCTAATGCCATTTTGGTATCGTTTGATGTGGTCAACCTTTTCACCAACGTCCCATCGGATATAAGTTTTTTCCTTATGACTAGAGTGTTGCATAGGTCATCTGCCGATAAGATCCTGAACCAAGAGTTCATTGAACTTCTGGAGTTATGTTTTAGCCAAAATTATTTTCTTTTTAATGGTGAACTTTATTCAGGTGGTACTGGTTTGGCTATGGGTGCTCCGTTGTCTGGACTAGCAGCCGACGTTTTTATGCACAATTTTTATACTAATTTTGTTACTCATCCTGATAATGTTTACCATAAATATATTTTAAAATGGCGCCGCTATGTTGACGATATTTTTATAATCTGGACTGGTAGTTTACCTGAATTGAACAAATTTTTAGATTACCTCAATAGTTGTTATCATTCAATTAAATTTACATGTGAGATAGAAGTTAACAAAAGCCTTAATTTCCTGGACCTAACTGTAACCAGATTTAACGATACTCTCTACAGTATAAGGTTTATCGTAAGCCTACTGCAACAGATGCAGTCATTAATGCCCGTTCATGTCACCCGTGGAGTCACAAAATGGCGGCTTTTAACTCAATGGTTCATCGGCTTGTGTATTATCCTCTTGGTACGGATGCGTACGATATTGAATTATCTACTATTAAATACATAGCAAACAAAAATGGCTATGATGTCTCCATAATTGATAAACTCGTTAGTAGAAAAACTAAGCAAATGGTGCTTCGAAATATGGGAGTTAATAATGCAAGTCGTGGTACCCAAGATATGGTCTGGTGCTCGGTTCCTTATATAGGTGATATTTCAAATAAAGTAGCTAGTGTTTTGCAAAGGAATAATCATAGAGTGAGTTTCAGCGTTCCTACCACCTTACGCACTCATCTCTCGCATGTTAAGGACCCGATTAAATTTGAGGCTAGCTGTGGAGTCTATGTAATGCGGTGTGGTGCTTGTGACGCGCAATATGTTGGCCAAACTGGTAGGAATATCTCTACAAGGGCGGGCGAGCACGTCCGTGAATCTACCTTAAAGACCGAGAATAGTAGTAATTTTTATCAACATATTCAGCGTATGGGGCATAAAAATAGCGATCACAAGGTTGGCATTCTTCATCGTATTACTAAAGGCCCAAAAATGGACTCGCTTGAGAAATTTGAAATTGCGCGGAGTCAAAAGGCTTTAGGCGATGATAACCTGAATGAGAGATGCGCCTGCTCAGTTCTAATCAAAGAATTAATACGTTCCGTCTCCCCACTTCAAATTGATAAGGTCAGTCTGCATCCAGTCTCAAATCTTGTAACAAGACTCAAGAGGAAAAATTAGCTTCTTCTCACGGTAAATGTTTATATTTTTTACAGTTTTTAGTCTTTTATTTATTTTTTATTTCTTATATTTGTTTTATTTCATTTTTTGGTTTTGTTGTTTTTCGTGCTTTTTAATTTTTTTTTGTCCTCTTGTTTGTAGGCACTGAGGATGACCTGTATTAGGTTGAAAGCCGGTTTTGTCATCATTACATTGGTTGAAATTTATTTGTGGATAGACTTTTATTTACATCCTTATACTATTTAAAATTAATACTGACTAATATTTATTTAATTTCATGCAAATCTGCCTGAGCCGTGGTACCACCAAATTATTATTATTAAATCAAAATATTCAGGCTTGATCAAGGGGACTTTAGTTCTATAAAAAGCTTTAAATTATTTATTCAATTAATATATTACACCTATCATTGTAGGAATCTTAATAATCTATGAATACAAACTACATCAATAAACTATTAAAATAAATAATAAAACACACTAAATTAATGGAAAAACTAGAAACATTCAACTTTGAACATTTTGCTACCATTTCCTAATGGTAGCAAAATTAAAATAAATATAATATTTTGTTTTATCTTATTTTCATGAAGCAATAAATGATAAGAACTTTCAAACAAAATTTTCGTAAATAAATCCTTTTATCAAGTTTTCCTATGTGTCTATATTTAGAATAATCTTTTTTAATGGATTAAGTTTTTTTATGATAACGTATATGAGTATAGATATGACTAGCAATGAAATAGTGTAAGATTTAGAGTAGGCATGACCAGCACAACATATTTAGATTACGAAAGTTGGAAATGGGATTTGCCAGAAATCCGTTTCAGAGGTCTTGGTTTACTAAATAAGTTTTGCAAGACCTTCGTATGTATGTATTTTCTATTTTGGGATAGCAATAACTTTTTTAATCAATATTTTTATTGTATTGTAATCCTTAGAAAAATATCAGAAATAGAGGCAAGAACCAGTGCCTTATTCAATAAACCTAAGTTGAAGTATTCCCTTTAAGTTTCTAAGAATAAGAGAAAAACTTATTTAAAAGTTGTTTAAGTGGTTTTGAAAAATCTGTAGGTAAGGAGGAAAAGTTGTTTCTATAAATCATGAGGAACGAAGGAGGAACGATGAGGAACGATTAAGATCAACACTTTTTTTTAAGTTTAACATTTAACATTAAGTTTAACACTTTTTGTAACTCACAAAGTCTAAATGGATAAAATAATAGGTCTAGGGTCTAACCCTGCAGAGACCACGTTAACGCTGCAGAGGCAACTTCGGCGATCTTATTTGATTCATCTTAAAGAAGGGATCTAAATTGAGAGCGTGTCCTAAGGGCTCGAAACTTAGACCTCAAAGCTCGTAATGACTATTTCCAACCTTGGCCACAAATGCGAACTATGGATAACGATGACCTATTATAGGTAATGCGCTATAGTGGTATAAATCTAGACGAACATCAAGATTAAGATGAGACTTTAGTGGGCAGTTTAAGCTCTGAATCATATTTTTGGTCCACAATATAAAGTCGACGACATTGCTAAAGTACTACAAACGTCGTATTGCTTCACTTCTGCTCTAACTTCAGGTGTGACGAGGGTATAACATGTGCAGATATAACCGAGAATGTTTAGGTTTATCATCTGTCTTCATTTCCTTCCTACTTGGGGGGAAAAATACACCAATCTTCCCTGATTGCTATTTTAAAGCTAAAATAATATAAAATTTACATTAATATTTGAACAAAAATTTAGTTTAATGTGATATCATATTTTCTTTATTTATTTAATCATCCTATAATATAAAAATATGTCTGATTTAGCAGCGTTTCCAACTGTTTTTATTTTAAGAAAACCTTGTATTGTTTATTTTTAATTTCTTCTCATCATACAATGACTACAAAACAGATTTACTTTAAACATTTTGAATTATCAAGATATTCTAGCTATTTGTTTATTTTTGATTTTCTGTGACTCACTCGTTTCCTAAAATGCTAAGTAATGCTTAGTCATAATAAACCTCGTTCCCACGAGTTTCAAGAGAATGTAAGTATCATTTCCTTACATTTTCCTAACTTATTGTTTTCTCGTATATTTTGAAGTTTATTTTTAATTTCATACTCGCTCATTGGGAAAATACAAATTCTCTTAAATTAGAAATGCTTAGAAATATTTAATCTATATTAGGGTTGTTATAAGAAGTTGTGCTGTTTAACTTCTAAATCGAAACAAGGCCCCAGATGTTTGCTGGAGTTCAAACAGAAGATTGTTATTATCGATTACGCGGTATGCACAAATACACGAGAGGGTTTTAGTTATGACTGCCATTGTATAACTTTGCTTACTTAAGCTTTTGTAAGCTTTTAGGAGAAGAATCGTTCAACACAAAACATTGGCGCGAGCTTTGCAGCGATTGATTGGAAAACCTGGTTGTTTGTTTATTTGGATTATTCCCTTAGGAAATGATCATCATGGCCTGGATTCTTAGAGCTAATGTTACAACTTTAAGTTCAAACATTGTTTTCGTCAAGAGACAATTATAATAGTCTCTTTTATTATCTAGTGAATAAATAAATAACAAATGTTTAATTACAAGCTAGTTTAATTAAAGAATATTAATGAAATATACTATGTAATGAAATACTATAACTAACCACCAACACATGTAATGAAACTACCACCAATACTATATTATACTAACCACCAACACATGTAATGAAATACTATATTTTACTAACCACCAACACATGTAATGAAATACTATATTATATTAACCACCAACACATGTAATGAAATACTATATTATACTAACCACCAACACATGTAATGATGTCCTTACTGTGCCAAGTATTTATTATTTTATTCCGTGTTGTCTTCTTTTCAGTACTTTTATCCTTTTAAACATAACATGTCGATATAGTCAATGATGTTATGATTCCTTTACTATAAATTAGAAAGGTTATGATTGGTTTGGTTATGATTCCTTTTCTATAAATTATCTGTGTTATTCATGAAGGAAATGGTGTCAGTAATTAACTGTTCTTAAAATGTTCAACTGATTCGTCTAGTTCCAGTAATAGTCGACCCACCTCTATTTGATCTAACCGTTTATTAAGAAGGTTTTGAGTACAGATTTCAACTTATTATATCTGTTTATTTATAACCATACTTCTGTTAATCAAAGAGCATAGAAGTTAAAAAGGTTGCATTTACCGCAAGTTGAAGGAGCAATCGAGAAATCAGCTACCATCGATACTTGTTGTTGGATATGAATATTCCTGGACCGGTTTCGGCATAACGCCATCCGGCAGGCGGGGCAACACTTGAGCTCTTAACTAATCAAGTTATATCAGTGATTAACTTCTAGTCTCAATTAGCACGACGAGCCATCTGAAGATGGAAGTGTCTATACTAGCGTTGCATTGCCGTTGGCAGATTAATCAGATCTTAACTCGCGGTATTACTAACCTCTTCAATTTTTTAAAATCCTTTAGTTAATGTATATATATATAATATATATATAATATATATATATATATATATATATATATATATATATATATATATATATATATATATATATAATATGTATGTATTTATTAATTTTTTTAGTTTTTAGGTATTGAAGTGTATAAGATTATTTATCGATGTAATTTATTGTATAATATTTTTAATTTATTAATGATTGTTGTGAATAATTTTTGTGATGCAATGCGATTGTACTAATGTACTTACAAGCAAATAAAGGATATCATTTTATTAGATTTTTTAAAAATAATGTAAATAGCAACTATAAAGTATACAACCGTTCTCAGCTTCAAGCATTTCCGCTTTTGACGGGCGAAACATAAAATACTAATCAAAATAAACATAAATTTATAAATTATAAAATTGCTAAAATTGTAAAAAATTATGATATCATGTAATTTATAAATAAATAAATATTAAATTAAATAAAAATATTTAAATACAACTAGGTTTCATTCATTCTTTTGTTATATTTTAGCCGTATATATGATTTTAACTCTTTTAAGTTAAAAAAAATATTTTCTTTTTAAATCTTTTATATTTCGTAGGAGCAACATAGTTTTAAAAGTTGTATTGAAACTGAAGTGGAGAGTTTAAAAAAAAAGTCGAAAAGAGGAGGTTAGTAGATAAAGGCTGGGGTTAGTCCCAAAAGAGGCTAGTGGGATCGATTAGAATGATTCTAGTGAAGGGGACACTTGACGGATTTTCGAGTTCATTCCCCTACAAATCCCACCAACTAACCCCCTCTCCCACCCTGCTCCGTTTGTTCCAAATCCACTGGTATTTGTAACGTATCTTCCTTTATTTTTTATCGAGGCTTAAAGTAT
The DNA here is from genome assembly GCA_018340805.1 of Microvelia longipes. Classification (NCBI taxonomy): domain Eukaryota; kingdom Metazoa; phylum Arthropoda; class Insecta; order Hemiptera; family Veliidae; genus Microvelia; species Microvelia longipes. Next base: position 44,382,022 of record JACMZG010001914.1, read on the forward strand.
TCCGCATCAGATAAAATTGAACAAATCAAGTAACTGATAACAGTATGCTGATATTGTTGTTCTTTTGATATGAGCTTTTGACAAATTTTATTCTCTGTTGTTGACATTGCAAAGGATTACTCAATACATATGCTTTTACTTCGTAAGCATTGAAGGTGGGAAAAGCCTTGCAGGCTTAGAGGTATGGTAATGGTGCAGGAGGGAGAGATGAGAACCACATGTTTAATGATCAAGCAAGTATGTCTCTAGGACATTTTTTACTAACTCTGTTTTTACTCAGCCTGTGACCAGATAATCAAAAAAATATAATCATGGAACATTGCTGACAGGTCTAAATGAGGTGTAAGGTGTCATTGCTGACAGGTTTGACTGAGAGGTGTAAGGTGATCATTGCCGACAGGTCTGAATTAGGGGTGTAATGTGATCATTGCTGACAGGTCTGAATGAGGGGTGTAAGGTGGTCATTGCTGACAGGTCTGAATGAGGGGTGTAAGGTGATCATTGCTGACAGGTGTGACTGAGAGGTGTAAGGTGATCATTGCTGACAGGTTGACTGAGAGGTAAGGTGATCATTGCTGACAGGTCTGAATGAGGGGTGTAAGGTGATCATTGCTGACAGTCAATGAGGGTGTAAGGTGTCATTGCTGACAGGTCTGAATGAAGTGTAAGGTGATCATTGCTGACAGGTCTGAATGAGGGGTGTAAGGTGATCATTGCTGACAGGTGTGAATGAGGGGTGTAAGGTGATCATTGCTGACAGGTTTGACTGAGAGGTGTAAGGATCATTGCTGACAGGTCTGAATGAGGGTGTAAGGTGGTCATTGCTGACAGGTCTGAATGAGGGGTGTAAGGTGGTCATTGCTGACAGGTCTGAATGAAGTGTGTAAGTGATCATGCTGACAGGTGTGACTGAGAGGTGTAAGGTAAATATTGAAACCCTCCAAGTTCAGTATATAGTTTTTATTTTTACTTACCATCGTCTATTTTGACTTTAGCTACAGACTCACCTGAGGTAAAATTACACTATGTGTAAAACTAATTGCTTTGCTGGATGAGTTGATAAACGTCTTATTAAACCTGTAAGAAGAGACGGGCTTCGCTTAATTAATGTCTAAATGAGATAATATTTATTTTATGCCAAAAAATGAGGGATGAACAATAAGAGTTTTCTGAATCTATGACATACCGACTTACTAAAATCAGGAAATATTCGCCTTTGAACCCAGAGTTCATCAGTAAACACTCCAAAGGGGAGTGCTTACTTCCCTCCCAAAAAACCCTAATTCTGTATGACTATAACATCACAGCCCTAATAGCATATTTTAAAAGTATGCTAAGAGCTTAAATTTTATGCACTAATAAGGTTAAAATATTGACTTTTACCATTTCAAATATAAATAAGTAATGCCTTTTTCTTTACAATTTTCTTTTTTTTCTCTTAAAAATTATTGCGTTTTTTTTTTGCTTAATAGAAATATTTTTTTTAACAATAAACCTTATATTGATTAAGAAAAATTTGTAATAACTATACGACTATACTATACGCTAACAAAGATTATAATGGAGATGGATTGAGGATTTAATATTGAGGTTTAGAGTTTCCCTTATTTTCAAACATCGATCAAAGAATAATAAAAGGAGGTTCAGGTTAGTTATAGGTAGTCCGTCGGTAAAACAAAGTCAAAAGTTAAATTATTAGAAACATTCTAATATTGGATTTATCTGGAAGGAAATCAAAAATCCTTTGCTGAATAGGATTTATTGATACGAGTCTTAAGCTGGGCAAGGATAGCATCGAGGATAGCATCTGTCTGGTCAACTACAGTCTATCGTTTAGTTTAAAAATCCCCAAGGTCATAATTATTTTGGGGATTGACCAATCAGAGATGCCGCTGCCTACCTCTCACTTAAAAAGAAAAAAAACCCTACCACAATAACCGGTGTAGGGAAAAAACCTTCTTCCCGGCAATCGTTCACTTTGTTTGTGGTTCTTCTTTTGATTATATCCTTTTGAAAACTACTTTCAAATTAATCTTAAAAATGATATTTTAAAATAAAACTACACAAAAGAAATGTAAAAAAACATCGCCAAGAAAATACGGGTAAAAATAACCTGATTGTTTATATAGTTTTTTATATAGCTCCCATCTTGCAGGGATTTTTTTTTAAGAATCAGTGGTGTCTAAACTGACCTGTCAAGATTTTTAAAATGAACAATAGACTGTGAACTAAAAGTTGGGAATACCAGTAAAAGATATTCTACCTGACAGTCCCCAAGTAATTACAACCAATAAAATCATTATAACCTCCAAAATTATTATTAATACAAATTTAAATTTAAATTTAATATAAATAATTTATATATAAATAAATTAAATAAATAAATAAATAAATTTTAAAATAATAAATAAATTTTATATATAAATTATATTTTGACATGTCAACATTGACGTCTAACAGTAGTTATGTATGTACCAAGTTAGATTAAAAATAAATCGTTGAGTGAATGTAAATACTCTTTGAGATTAACCAAAAGAGCGTGCAGATTACGGAAATAGGCTTCATTTATCACAAATCCGGCTAATTACTGAAAATTTTGAGAAAAAAAATTATAAAAAAGTTTGTTGGTGATCCAACGTTCTAGATATTCGACCGCGCCTTATTAAAATAGGGAAAATGTAAAGATCTATGAAGGGGTTTTTATGCAACCAATGCGTAGCACATTTGTAAAATAGTTAATTTGATTCATACTGGTATAAATAAAATTATTATTACTAAAACTACATCTCCGGGTTCAAGCAGAATTGCTTTTTGCATACGTAGAAAAGGAACAAGTTTCATAAATTAACACATTTATTGTAAATAAAAATAATTTGTTCAAACAAAACTAAAACAGAACGATAAATAAAAAATGAAGAATGTATTTTATTTTTACTATATTTTGTAATTTAATAATTTTGTGCAATAAAGATATTATTATAAGACTTTATCAACAGAATATGATTCGTTTTTTGTAACATAAAAATATATATGTCTAACAATAATATAATGACTGTATTATTATTATTAATGAAATAAATACTCAAATTAGTTCTTCTTACTATACTGGATTCATTAAAAAGTTTAGCATGATAGCATATTCATGGTGTCATTAAACATTTTAATATTAGAGTACGGTATGTCAAACTGTTTAGTAAGTCTAAATAATTGCCACTTCAGGTGGTTCCCACAATCCATTTGGAGCGCAAATATCAAAAGGCCATTAATTGTCATGGTTAAAGATAATCAGATATTAAAAATAATTATCTGTTCTAAAGAAAGCTTGATAATTAATAGTAAAAATATAAAATTATTTACTATAACAAATCGCCTTCTGCGACCCAAACACAATTGTCTGCAACCCAATTTTGGGTCTCGCCATACTTATTTAGGTTGTGAGTCCTACAACAAGGATTTTGGGACCACTACCGGGTCTATCTTTGTCATGCCTCTCTTATCCTATTTGCGATTTTTTCCAAAGGATATTCGCTAAAATGATCTGAGTTTTAGGCCCGTATTCAAAGACATCTTCCTAACATTTTCCTAACATTTTAAGGCACAAGGAAAATGTTAGGAAGATGTCTTTGAATACGGTCTTTAATGTTATTTTAAATGTTTTAAATATTATGGAATTTATTGTTAAAGTAGTGGATTTGAATGTCCGTGTAAAAATGGAAAAAAATTACTAGTAAAAGTTTTACATTGTTTATTTATGAAGGTAATTGATGAAACAATCATTATTTTCTGAAACTCACCTTGGTCAGTGTTTAAATAGACCGAGGGAAGAATATCTTTTCCTTTGCCTACCCGTGTTCCGTCTAAATAAGAGAAATTAAAAATGCTAATTTATTAATATATTCTGATAAGTTAGTTAAGAAGTGGAATAAAACTATGACTGGATTTTATTACTTCCTGGAAAATAAAATTGTCATTTTTATTACTTGAATATAATTAAAAATATTTTCTCCCTCTTCCATTTTTAGCTCTTGCATTTAAGCTTACATAGTGTCAATTTGTATTTTGAAATATTGCTATTCTTGCCTTATCAGAATAGGGCTCCAGTATCAAGAAAGGTAAATTGTATTCTACATTAGGTTCAGAGAACCCCTTCAAAACTCTAAACATATAGTTTGAAACCCCTAAAAACTAACCTGTGTCGAGTCTATTGTTGACGTTTTAGCAAATTCGCTAATGGGATAGGCGTCATGAGAGGAGTCGAACCTCGGATATTAACCAAAATTCGTTTCAAAGTTCCTTAACCACAAAAAATACGTTTTGTAAAACTTTATATATATATATATTTATTTATTTCTATCCTATTTGATGTAACACACTATCTTCTGAATAGATAAATATTTTATAATCAAACTTGGTACAAAAATTATCTAAAGAAGGAATCTATTTTTTTCTAGGTAGCAAATCAAAAAGGTTAAGAAATGCTGCTCTAGACTTCACACTTTCATGGAAAGAACATTAAATACCTGCTAACAGACTAATACGTTATTTTACTTCTTCAAAAACCTTAGAGATATATTAATAGAAACAGTTTATTGTGGTTTAGTATAATTTCACTAACAATACGGTATCTTGGCTCGAGATACTATTAATCATTTGTATCGAAACTAATATAAATTATTCAAAAATGTATCATTAAACAAATAGGTACGGGACGGAGTACTTCGCTAAGTTTTCTCACCACATCGGATTTGCACGGCTTTTTACCAGTACTTTGGACTCGGATATAAGTAGTGATTCAGATGAAGTAAGAATAAGTCCTGAGGTACTTTATCTTCTATTTTAATGCTTATTTCTAGGACTTGATTGTAAGATTTTTTGTCATTTCTGCTACTATATGTTTTATGACATAGAGAAATTATTACTAGAGAGGCCCTATAGTTTCAATTTTGAAACATCGAAAAAGTAACCTGAACACCTTCGCTTATAAATAAAATCAAATAATCAGTACAAAATTACAATAAATTATATATTAGAACGTTAAAAATACAAATCAACACACAAAAAATGTGCGGCAAGCCGAAATGAATTGGTTTATTATAACCTTAACTCACTTTATAAGGAGGTACAGACCCTTGAGAGCCCCAAATAGATGAATGTATTGTGACATGCTATGCCCCCTCTAGTATATATATCTCTATGTTTTCTGAACTTAAACATATTTATGGTTTATTGCCTTTCAGGGAGGCAATGATTAAATATTTGTTTGCATGAAGTATTTTAGTGGTGACTTCTAAATTTTAAAATTTAAATTCCCAATATTTAACTATTTTATTTCTCAGAACTGTTCTAAATATTTTCCTCATATAGAGTAAATAATTAGATTTGCGATATTTATGTTTTATACAAGGCTATATATTTTAATTAGTTTGTTTAAGTTTGACTAAGTTTTATTTTAGTTTTATTCAATTTATTTATATTTTAATGTTGTTACTTTTAAATTGAAGTTTAAATTTTGCCATAGTTTTATTTAATTATTTATTTAAATTAATTGTAGTAATGATTAAGCAATAAGTATTATGGATAGCTTTATTTAATTATTCGTTTAAATTAATTGTAGTTATGACTAAGCATTATAAGTATTATGGATAGCTTTATTTAATTATTCGTTTAATTGTAGTATGATAAGCAATAGTATTATGGATTTATTTAATTATTCGTTTAAATTAATTGTAGTAATGATTAAGCAATAAGTATTATGGATAGCTTTATTTAATTATTCGTTTAAATTAATTGTAGTAATGATTAAGCAATAAGTATTATGGATAGCTTTATTTAATTATTCGTTTAAATTAATTGTAGTAATGATTAAGCAATAAGTATTATGGAAGCTATTTAAATATTCATTTAAATTAATTGTAGTAATGATTAAGCAATAAGTATTATGGATAGCTTTATTTAATTATTCGTTTAAATTAATTGTAGTAATGATTAAGCAATAAGTATTATGGATAGCTTTATTTAATTATTCGTTTAAATTAATTGTAGTAATAATAAAAGCATAAGTATTATGGATAGCTTTATTTGTTTAAATTAATTGTAGTAATGATTAAGCAATAGTATTATGGATAGCTACATGAGTGGGCATGTATTGTTAGGGTTCCTTTGAAACTCTTGTTTAAATTAAATCCTTACAGTGAAATCAAGTTGATGAGGAAATTATCAAGTTTCAAGTCAATCAAGTTTCGTATCTACTGTTGAAACATCTTCAGAGCAAAGCCTGAAGATGTTTTATTTATTTATTTAAATAAATAAATAAATTAAAGCGATGTTTCACTCTAAAATTGTTGCAGAGCATAATGCTGGAAGTAGCATCTTTAGTACCTCATCAGGTTCCCCAATGTTATTAGACTCACTATTAAATGTCTAAATGACATTTTTCTAAACTTTATTTCAGGATTTTTAGTAATTGCGACTTTACTAAGGCTTTATCCTTGTTTTATCCTCATTCAAGCATTGCCTTAGAAAAGTTAAAATTACTATGAAATATTAATTATAAGAAAAGCCAAGTCATTCCTAGATGCATTTTACTTTAAAGATTGTTGCTGAAGAAGATCTTTTCAATTACACTAAAGAAATATTAGGAGTCAAAGGGAGCTGCCTGAGACGCAGAGGAAAAACCCGGCAAATGTTTCTTTCACTAATAAGTTTTACTTTAGTCACAGATTGCTTGGCTAAGTTTTAGGCATCTCTTAGTTTCAGAGGGTTTTGAAAATTAATTTTAGTTTTTGCATAAATTATAATCGTGCAGATTATATTTATCTAGTTCCTTTTTGGTTACTATGGACTTAAAACTTATTTTACTTTTCTTATTTATACCGTGAATTGAGTATATAGGAATAGTTATTTATGCAACAAGGTATGAAAGTCAGTTTTACAGCTCAAGTTAATGTTTCGTCCTAAGGCAGCGCCGAAGGAGGAAACTTCATTAGCTCAAGAGGCCGGTAGGCCGAGGGAGATAAACTAGTTAGCTCCCGAGGCTTGCCGAGGAAGTTAACTAACATTTTGGCTCCCGATGCTTGACGAGGGAGATAATACGAGAGCTGAAAACTTTCATCCCTTGTTGCATATTAAATTTTATCTACGACTAGAGAACTAATACTAACAACTATTGTGTTAGTTTAGTTTATTCTTACCATGTCAATTACTCTGATGAAGAGAAAATAAAGCCACTATCTTTACATTATTTTATTGTAAGCTGAATAGAATAATGTGTAATACTATATTTGTAATTTAAACATTAGCGTGTGTATATTGTATATTCTACCCGTAGTGCCAACATAACACCGAAAAAATCCTGAAAATTTCCTAAAATTCCTAAAACTTTTACTAAAAAATTCTGTAAAGTTGGCAACACTTTCACTTTTCCTCCCTAGGGAGTAAAAGTACATTTACAGTGTGAGATAACAAGACTGTAAGTAGAACTTACAATACAAGGAGTAGATACAAGTATTGTGTTTGCGAAAATAGCCGAAACCGCGAGCTCACCTAAATTATCGGTTTTAGGCGTTTTTAAGACATTCTAATGGGTTGTTACCAATTTTTCGAGTTGGTTTCTGTCTGTATGTGTGTGTGTTTGTCTGTTATCATCATACCTCTTATTGTACTTAAGCTATAGAGTTGGAACTTGGTACAATAATTAATCTTGAGGTCTAGTTCTGCTATCAGATATTTGGTTACCTAATAACTCTGAGGTTGGACGTAGCGAGACCGAAGTAATATCGCCTGCAGCTTCGGGCAATTATGTTATTAAGGGCGAGCAAAGCGAGCCAAAAATGTTTCCTAAAGAATTGAGGAAAAGTACCGGGGTATGATAATTTTGAGAGGCAGCAGTTTACTGATAATAATTTGTAGCTGTAATAAATGTTATTCGTATATGTAATATAGTATAATTATTTTAGGATAATTCAATGTTTGTATTATTTTGAAATTCCAAAGATCTTATTTTGTATGCTTGTTAACTTACTTTATTGTTTAAGGCAAAGGTCTTATCGGTTTGCATGATTGCCGGCACAAAATCTGACATCGACACTGCGGGCTATAGTCAAAGGTTTTATTAACTATATATTGGAATATGACATATTTCTCGTTATGATACTCTAATTAATTAAATAATTAAATTTTAAGGAAATAGTTATTGGACTTCTCTCTAAATGGTTATAGTGATACTAATGGTGATAGATATCTATATGACTAAATAATAATAGATATATATGTGTGACTAAATAGTGATTGATCTAAATGTGAATAAATGGTGATAGATATCTACGTGACTGAATAGTGATGGGTTTCTATGTGACTGAATAGTGATAGATATCTATGTGACTGAATGGTGATACATCTTTATGTGACTGAATAGTGATAGATATCTATGTGACTGGATGGTGATAGATCTTTATGTGACTGAATAGTGATAGTTCTTTGTGTGACTGAATAGTGATAGATATCTATGTGACTGAATGATGATAGATATCTATGTGTCTGAATAGTGATAGATCTCTATGTTACTGAATAAAGATAGCTCTCTATGTGAGTGAGAGGTGATAGATCTCTATGTGACTGAGGGGTTATTTCTAAAGAAGTTAGCCCCTTAGTATAGCTTTCAAATACAGAAGTTAGCACTCCGAAAGTTTTCATCTAATTTCGTATTATGATTTTAACGTATTTAAAGGATTCGAGTACTTGCCTCGTTCAAAAATTCTTTGCTTCCGCAGTAAAATTCCTGACACCCCTAACTAGGACCAAACCTTAGCGAAAAACAGATTTGTGGCCTCTTTAAGGCGAATACTTAATATGTGTTTACTTAATTTACCAAACTTAAGTTAGTATTAATTATAACTGATGTTTTTTACCTGTATTAGCTTATATTAAAACTAATATGAAACTTGACGGTGGCTTGAGGGGACCTTCCCTCACTCCATCGAATGGTTGACTTACTGAAATGCCTAATAAAAATGTATAAAAAATAAAATAATGTCTAGACGTTTTTTAAGGGAAAAGAAATTATAACAGCAAAAGATATATTTTATTTAATTTGTATTTTTTTTTTTGTAACACACATATACATATATGGTTTTTATTTATTCGGTCAAGGAACTCGCAGGGGTTAGAAGGGGTTAGGAGGGGTTACCCGGGATTCAGGAGGAGGGTTATCTACCGGAGTATATTTATAGGGGACATCTCTACTTTTTCTTACTTTTATTCTTTGTTTTAAGGTACGAAAAAGGCTTTAATGTTATTTATGTGAGGAGTTGGGGCATTGTTGGGTTGGGGCATGGTAGGGTAGGGGCATGGTGAATCCCCTCACTAACACATTCACAGTAGTTCCTGTAAACACTTTAGGTTCCATCTGTTTTATCCATTTATGACTCCTTTTGTGCTTAAGCGGATTAAAAAGTTTATGTGCGGATCTAAATCTGACTGACGATCTATGGATATATATGTATACACCTATTTCAAGACATTTTGATGTCGCTAACAAAGTCGAAAGCGCGTTGTAGTGTTTACTTGAACATATCCTTGGAAACATAGCGTCAAGTAGTACGAAGATAAAGCAAATTCCAGTTTCGTCATTGTACAGATAATATCATATGACGCAGCATCATGTTGTATCGTTTTTATGGAACATCATAGCGCGTAGGATCATGTTATATCATTTTTAGGTAATAGCATTTCATACAGGATCATATTGTATCGTTTTCAGGTAATAGCTCATCATGAAGGATCATGTTGTATAGTTTCAGGTAATAGCATATCATGCAGGACCATGTTTTATCGTTTTCAGGTGATAGCATATCATGCAGGATCATGTTGTATCGTTTTAAAAGTTGTTTAAATTAAAATTAAAGTCAAAATATATTGAAGTAAAAACTTGCCAAGATGAAGTTTTACTAAGTAATATAGCGTATAGCGATATAAAGTGATTTAAAGCCATATAGGGTTACCATATAGCGATATATAGTGATTTAAAGTAATATAGCGTTACCATATAGCGATATAAAGTGATTTAAAGTAATATAGCGTTACCATATAGCGATATAAAGTGATTTAAAGTAATATGCGTTACCATATAGCCATATAAAGTGATTTAAAGCCATATAGCGTTACCATATAGCGATATAAAGTGATTTAAAGGTAATATAGCGTTACCTATATAGCCATATAAAGTGATTTAAATCCATATGCGTCCATATAGCGATAAAAAGTGATTAAAGTAATATAACGTTACCATATAGCCATATAAAGTGATTTAAAGCCATATAGCGTTACCATATAGCAATATATAGTGATTTAAAGTAATATAGCGTTACCATATTGCGATATATAGTGATTTAAAGTCATAACCAATGATAATGAATAATGAATCATTATCACAACAAATGATAATGATTTAAAGTCCAACACACGCATTACATTCCTCTTATTTTGGCCGACCTTTAGTGAAAATATCTTGTCACCTCTACCATAGGTAGAAGCATTGTTTTTCACGCTTTTCTCAGTGTTTATTTTTACTGAAACCAACAGGATGGCGTTTCTATGCCTACAGTCCTAATCTTACTTTTTTCCTCGGACTTTGTGCTTCCTAAAAGGGTTATTGCTCAACTTAACCTCGAGCTCAACGTGCTCAATACCCGACCTAAGAGCTCAACTAAAAATCCATGCTATTTTTTTATTTTCTTTTTTCCCTGGATAATATTTTTCTTCCTTGCTGTACTTAACGTAACGATGAATGATGGTGTTTTAGTGGATAAGGTTAAAATTAATTTAGTTTTTCCTCTCCAACCTTGGAGCCATTTTATTTAATTTTTTTATTTATATAGTGATTAATGTTTTTTTGTTATTTCTGTTTAAAATTAAGTCTATTTATTTTATTCTCGCAGAGAAATATGTTAGGATAATATTGGATGCATACTAGTGTTACTAATCGCATACAAAGTTCTTTGAATGCGTTTAGAAACAAACTCTAGTTCTGATGTTTGAGAATGAGCATAAATGGAGTCCATCGTAATAGAACGAAAGAATGAAAAGTCTCTCCACAGTTATAGATTTTATTAAAACTAAAGCAGAGCGCTTTTGACCTAACAAGAGGTCATCATCAGTGCCGTTGAGCCGAGATAAAAGTGTTGAAAAGTGTTGAAAATCAAGAAGGTTTGAGTAGGCGTGTAACAAGACACATACTGTTACAAGCCGGTAAAAACTCTTTAAGTTTTTACCGGCTTATTATGCTTACTATATATTCAGGGAGTGGAGCTGGGTTAAATTAAAATTCGCTACTGATCACAACCAATTAAATCTATATAAATTAAAGAACGCTACTGGTAACTGGTTGTTGCACTTGGATAAATTGGGAACTATATTTGCTACAAAATTAAACCATGTTACTTTATTTTGGCACAACTGCATCAAGCCGTATTTATTGTTCGATCCAAGATCCCAACCTCATAAGCTAAAAACTACTTCTCCCTTTTCCATGACTCCAACCTCATAAGCTAAAAAATACCTCCCCCTCCTCCATGACTCCAACCTCATAAGCTAAAAAATACCTCCCCTTCTCCAGACCCCAACCTCATAAGCTAAAACTACTCCCTACTCCATTACCCCACCTAAAACTAAAAACTTCCTCACCTCCATTACCGCTAAAAACTACCTCCCCACCTCCACCAACCTCATAAGCTAAAAACTACCTCCCTCACCTCCATTACCCCAACCTCATAAGCTAAAAACTACCTCCCCCCCCCATTAACCTCATAACTAAAAACTACCTCCCCCACCTCCATTCCCACCTCATAAGCTAAAAACTACCTCCCCCACCTCCATTACCCCAACCTCAAAAGCTAAAAACTACCTCCCTCACCCATGACCCCAACCTCATTAGCTAAAAAACTACCTCCCCCTCCCTTACCCTTTAAAATTTATTACATGAGCTTATGACAATTTACTAAAACAAAAATTAGATATTAATTTCAGATACTAATATAGCATGTGTCTGAAATATAATAAAGACATTAAATGTAAAAAATGTATAAAGAAATGAATATATTTCTTTGACGTGTTGAACTAATACATTGCTTACATTGTCTTTATGGTTACAAATGACTTGACAGATTTTCATTAAAGTAACATCATTATGTTGGTGTTTTCTTACAATACTCCTGCAAGACACGAGTGAACGATATTAGTTTCAATAAACATTTATTAAAAAGCGTTTACTTAAAAACACTTTAATTACATTTAAAAAGATGTGTTACAGGTTTAGAGTGAGAGAGGTAAAGAAGGGGTTATTGGTCCCAGGAGTGCACTCGTCCAATTAGTTTACGCAGCTCTTAAAACTGACTCGTGCTCCTCTTTATTAAAATCCTTTTATCATTGTTTGCTTACTTCACTTTTATTGGGATATAAGTGATATAGCATTAGAGTCACTTTTAATGATGTGATATAAGTGATACAACATTAGAGTCACTTTTATTGTGATATAAGTGATACAACATTAGAGTCACTTTTATTGTGATACAAGTGATACAACATTAGAGTCACTTTTAATAAATTTCGTATGAATGAAATGCTTGATTTAAAGCGAGACGGCTTATGAAGGATTTACCAGAACCATCTTAACATTAAATATTAGTATATAAATATTATTAATGATATTATCAGAGTTTTGTGACTCGTGAGGTAATGCTGTTGGTAGTGCCAACCGTTGTCCTTTAGAAGTAAACTAAAGTTGGCGGTATTGTTTTTAAACAATAAACTTTGCAAACTAATTGATAAACCTGTGGTGTAAACAGCAAACCTTATTTGCTAGTCTATAAATTGTAGACCTTTATCTCAGTGACGCAAAAATAATATTAATAATAATAAAATACAGTGGCGTAGCCAGGATTTAATTTCGGGAGGGGCTGAATGTTAAAAATTGTATATGTAAATAGATATATGTAATAGATATTATATATATATATATATATATATATATATATATAATATATATATATATATATATATATATATAATAATGTATATATTGTTCAATGTTTTCAAATTATTTTTATATCTTTCAATTTCATTGTATATTTTTTATGTATTATGATATTTATATTATAAGTTTATTGTAAAAAATATATGTTATGTAATTTATTATTTTTATATATTTTTATAGGTTTTATTTTTTTGACACATTTATTGCGGGTTTAGGTTATGTAAAAATTTCGGGAGGGGGGGGGGTCTGAAGCCCCCTCAGCCCCCCCTGACTACGCCACTGATAAAATACAAATCTCTATATTGTCAACGCCTGTTCAGCTCAGGCCTTGTGGCCATCATGAATAGCCTAATCTTTTATGTTCATTATGTGTGCTATGTTATAAAGATAATTTAATAAAAAAAAATAGAACACACCTGTTACTCATAAATCTATTAAAAATAAATTACTCTAAAACAAATTAATAATCAAACTTCACATTTTATACCGCCCCTGCAGATAACCTACGTTCAACTTGGTGCAGTTCGTATTTATTTCCGCCTCTTATAGAATTGCTTATTAGCCTCATTGCATAAATATAGCTACCATCACCAGCCTGAGAAGAATAGTTATTTATGCGACAAGGGATGAAAGTAAGTTTTACAGCTCAAGTTAAAGTTTCGTCCTAAGGCAGCGCCGAAGGAGGAAACTTCATTAGCTCACGAGGCCGGTAGGCCGAGGGAGATAAACTAGTTAGCTCCCGAGTCTTGCCGAGGGAGTTAACTAACATTTTGGCTCCCGAGGCTTGACGAGGGAGATAATACGAGAGCTGAAAACTTTCATCCCTTGTTGCATATTAAATTTTATCTATGACTAGAGAACTAATACTAACAACTAATAATATATTCTTCAGCTCTTTAATTGTTATTGTATTAGTTTAGTTTATTCTTACCATGTCAGTTACTCTGATGATGGACACAGACGGCTGCGCTCTTATTCGTTTAGTTAACTCGTGTAGCTTCCAACCCACCAAGAGAGATCCTCCTGACGTCCAACATATGGACCTGGAGTAGGCTGTTTCTTAATTTTTAATCAATTGTAAGAAAAATATTATTTTTGTACAAATAAACAGTATTCTATTCTATTCTACTCTGATGAAGAGAGAATAAAGCCACTATCTTCACATTATTTTATTGTAAGCTGTCAATAGAATAATGTGTAAAACTATATTTGTAACTTAAACAATAGCGCGTGTTGTGTATATTGTATATTCTACCCTTAGTACCAACTTAACACCGACAAAAACCTAACAATTTCCTAAATTTCCTAAAAATTTTACTAAAAAATTCTGTCAAGTTGGCAACACTTTCATTTTTCCTCCCTAGGGAGTAAAAGTACAGTGTGAGATAACAAGACTGTAAGTAGGACTTACAATACAAGGAGTAGATAAAAATATGTTTCCTTTGCCTCGTTGTAATCAAGAACTCTAGACACCCTGAGTAATGTTAACTGGGATTAACTTTTATATCAATTAATCTGCTTCAGTTATAAATAAATAATAAATAAATTAAATATTTTATTTCTCCAAAAAAAAACAAGTACAAATCATGGTATTGTTATAATTATAATTATAAGTTGTTTCCCTATTTGGAGATCCCAAAAAAGGCAATGCCTTGAGCCGGGACTAAAAGTACGTTTATAATTTATCTATACAAATTAAAAAAATAAATATAAGCTTACTTTAATAATAATAACAATAATAATAAATCTATATAATGAGGTAGCAATATTGTGCTTAAGCTAAAAAAAGCTTAAAGCTAATATACATACATTAGTTTTATTAGAATATAAAATATATTAAATACTAGAATTAAAATAAAAAATACATGCAAAAAACATAAACAAAATAACTAAAAAAAAAAAAATGAAGAGCAGGTATAAAGAAAGAGTGTTTGTAAGAGAGGAAGAAGATAGGAAAAGGAAAAGGACAGGAAATAGTGCTAAAGGCTGAGAATAAAATAACAAAATAACATAAATAATTAAATTAGTGAGATTAAAACATAAATAAATAAAAGTATCACTTATTTAGCCATTTAATGATATTTTTTTATAATTTTTAAATATAGATATGTCTGTTAATTATAGCGTATTATAGTGCGTACGGACGACGACGATGAACTGCTTAGATAAGAGATTAGTACTGTAAGCCTGTATACTTAGTTTTTTTTGTGTTATGTTTCTGGTGAGGTGTGAGTGGGTTACGTATAATTTTGCCTCGTAGTAAAAACGTAAAAATTTGAGTAGGGTAACTTTTTTGTGTAATTTTATCTATTGTAAAAACCTTAATATTTCGAATAATTTTTCACTCGAGAAATCTTTTAGGTTTTTCAGTATGGTTTTAATGACAGCTTTTGGGATATTTCTACTGCATTTATTAAGCTGGGACATGCTGAACCCCATGCCACTAACCATATTCTATGACGGACGGACTAATGCGTAATAAACTGTTTTCATTACTTTCTCTGAGCAGTATTCTCTTAGTATTCTAAAATAAAATATAACTTTTTAGTTTTGTTGCTGACATTAAGTATATTTTATCCCATCTTAGATGCTGATCAATTATTAACCCCAGGTATTTAATATTGTCTGTTCGTGCTAATTTAGGGCATTGGCAGTCAGAGTCAGTATTGTTGTCAGTACATTTACAGTCATGTAGTTTAATTTTTAGTTGGTTTGGTTGACCGGACTTATTAATAGAGAAAGCAATATATCAATCACTATTTAGCTAGGTATAGCTGACTATCCAGCTAGAATTTTTAAAATACTTAACCTCGTTGGGCAGTAGTCACAGGAAAAAGTTATCGTGGATTTAAGAAGGTGTGAGTAAAGCTCTAACTACACACTGTCGGTTTGTAGAATTAGTTTTTAGAAGTTTAAAATTCTCATTGACAGAGTATTTAGTTGTCTAGAGGTGGTTAGTAAGACATTAGTTCGAGTCAGAAAGAACTTGTTTCACTTCTAGTTGGCTAATTCTTTGTCTAAGGTTTTGTCTCTCAGTAAGAGAGTTGTGTAATTTGGACACGTAGCTCTCTGAGAGTCCTACGTGCTGCAATGGGCACGTCACGGAAACCTTTCTCAGGTCGGTTCGCACTTCCTACCGGACTTTACTTAAACCCTTTCTAGATCTGTCATTGAAAATTCTCTATCAACTTTGAAAACTGTCGTCGTACTTTTAAAATCTACAACAGTTATACTTGATTTATCTCATATTTTCTTTTGAAATAGTGATTGGATGATAAAAATTGCGATTAAAAAAGTCTTCATTTAAAAGAAGATGATCTAAAGTCTTCAAAGAAGTCATGAAGTAATAAAACAAGCCTGCTTTAGTCCCTGTGTTCAATAGTGGTTGTTCCATAATTGATAAGTAAATTATTTTCATGAAGTTTTTTAAATATATTAAATTCTACCTATGCCACGTCATTTCCTTTGTGCTTAGTGTACTGTCACAAGAAAAACTTGAATACAGACATAAAATAAAAACTCTTTCTAGCATACTTTGCATGTCTGAATGAACCTTGCACTATTCAGCGTGCTGTCTTTATTCCTACTTCTTATTAATGTGAAACTCTATTTTATTTTTCTTACTACAGTCATCATTTAATCATACACCAAATTTGGTGGGTATAGGGTTTGTATGATGAGTCTCGTTCAGTAACAGCTTTTGACTCTTACAAATATATTCTAATCATGATATCGAATAACCGAAGATGTTACACTGTTCATTCTTAATGTCTTATATTTCTTATAGTATTGCGATAGACATTACCCTTATTTCAGTTAATAAAGTAAGATTGAGGGCGATTTGGCATAAAATATCCAGTGTTTCTATTTGCCTGCTTATGCCATACTATGGCAAGGCATAAACAGGTTATTATTATTATTATTGAATATTGGGGTTGGAGTCGAGGATAGACCCCATTTGCACTGCGACTGGAAGTCTATTGTTCAATCCCTTCAATTGGTCCAGGTCAGAATAATCCTTTTCCCCGGACTAGGTCTAGGATCTTTTTTGACCAGTGATTCATTGGTAGAGTCAAACTTAGTGAGAATGCTGCTACCAAAGTTGGTGAACCTTTGAAAGGCTTCACATTTCAGAAGTATGTGAGATGCAGTTTCGGTTTCCGATTCACAAAGCCTACACACTGGGTTATCTTTAAAGATACCAATGGTATGGAGGTGTTTTCGGAGGTGACAGTGACCAGTCAGTAGTCCAGTTACTGTTCTAAGGTCCCTTCTGCTTAGACTGAGGAGGTCCTCAGTTACTTTGGGACTGGGTCCTTTTAGCATAAGTTTGCTGTGTCTCATGCCGGAGGATTTGTTCCAGTGGTGTAGGTGATTGGTTAAGAGCCAATCTTTGATTACACCTTTGGCTATAGCTTTGGGATATAGCCAGGTTACTCAAATAAGTTCATATAATTTTTGTTCATAGTTTGCTTTCTTATTTATAAAAAAGTTAAACAATTCACATCATGAGAGTAGCTAACATAAATAATACCTGAAGACATAGTTTTAAACGCAGTCGTGTTTGAAACTGGACATCTGGGTAACATAAGGTAATCAAGGGTTGAAAGGAACTGAATCTATGTTTATTCGTAACAATATTGAATATAAATGTACTGATTATAACTAACTCAATAAATATATAACATGGTCTACATAGAGGTCATATAATAATATAGTGAAGCAAAACTATTTAACTTTATTACTTAAATATGGACCTTTACAGATTATGTGTTTCTATTGTTAGGTTTAATTTGAAAGGAAATGTGTATTTAATTGAGGAGTAATAAGTTAGTGGTTGACTTTTGTTATATTGTGCCATTGATCATCTTACAGACTCAACAATAGCCGTGGGAGGATGAGTTCATACTTGTATAGTAAAGTGAAACTACAGGAGTTGACCAGTTCAAGAACATGAGACATGTTACCATCACTTTGGTAACATGTTAATGAAACATTTTACCATCACTCTGGAAATATGTTTATGCTAGCGCACTATTTATCCAGCCCAGAATGGGATCAGGGGTGTGATTTCGTTCCGTCGACAGTCGACGGAACGAAACGAGTTGTTGCGTCGACATATCACTCCGTCGACAAACTCAAATTATTTGTCGATGGAACGATTTGTCGACGCAATAATTTGTCGACGCTATTTTTTCGATGGAATGATTTGTCGATGAAGTGATTTGTCGACGGAATGATACGGAGCCGGATCAGGAGCCAGTGAAGGATTTACTAATATTTTAGAGTATATTTACTGATATGACACAATTGTATCCTACAATTGTGTAGGACAATTCAAACCTCGGCCAATACATCTTAAATTCCTGTCAAGGCGATGAACTTTTGCTTTCTTACTGCCTTGTTTGTACACTTAAATAGAATCCCAGCTTTTCTTTTTGTATTTTTTTGGTCAAGACCAGAATGTTTAAACACATTAAGATTTAGGTGTTCCGGTGGTGACCGCGTCAATGTAGATGAAGAATCCGACGTTTCGCTTCCACTGTGGGAGGCATCTTCAGGGATGTAGGACGTCATGGATAGAAACACTATGCTCTACAAAACTGAACAGTTCAGTTCAGTATTGAGTTCAGTTTTGTAGAGCATTGTGTTTCTATCCATAATGTGCTACATCCCTGAAGATGCCTCCCACAGTGGAAGCGAAACGTCGGATTCTTCATCTACAATGACGCGTTCACCACCGGAAAACCTAAATCTTCATGACAATAACCGTGGAAGCCTACGCAGTTTTTTTAAACACATTATCAATATGTCTCATTTTCAACAGAGGTTATAAGATTAAATAAAACCGGTAAAATGGTTGCTTGATTAGCTGTGTTTGCCTCCTTACTTAGTTACTATAATACAAAGCATAGAGCATTGATATCTATCGAGGGAGGGGGGTCTTTCAAATGCAACATTATATTCGAGCAGATTAAATGTTTATAAAATATGGATGACACAAAAGAGAATTAAAATAAAAGACCTTAGTTATTAATGGAAGATTCTCTTGTTGCTCTTAAAAGTTTACAAGACATTTACTACTTTATCTTTTTCTCTCTTTATATTTTATTTCATTTTCTCGTAACTTTTTTTTATTTTTATAGTTTGGCAGAGTGTTGGCAGAGTGGTCTCAGAGTCATTAGTTAGTGAAGTCTAACGTCACTCTCGTTTCTGTTTTCGTGACTTGGCTTCATAACAAGGTTGTCTTGCTTAGAGTTGAGTTTTTCCTCACTCTGCTTAGCCTTTCACTTTATGTCTTTATTTTGTCTTTTATCATAGAGATTTATGTAAAGGGATGTCATGCGTAACAAAAGATAGTTAGTTATAAAAGTTGGACTAAAGGTACCTCGTAACTTCAACTGAAAACAACCATTGTCACATCAGAATTTAAGACAACAGA
Organism: Microvelia longipes; assembly: GCA_018340805.1. NCBI lineage: Eukaryota > Metazoa > Arthropoda > Insecta > Hemiptera > Veliidae > Microvelia > Microvelia longipes. The sequence goes on from JACMZG010001914.1 coordinate 44,401,491, forward strand.
AAGTTGTCATAAGAAAGTTTAATAACACAACAGAAAGTTAAACCTCAGTTCAGTCTAGCCGCTAAGGTAAGGCTTAGAAGCTAAACTATCTCAAGAAGACTTTTTAGTTTGAAGAACTAAGGTGAGCGTTAATGGAGTTCATCTTAATAAAAGAGGAAGAAGTCTCTCCACAAAAATATATTTCTTTTTAGCAAAGCGCTTTCAACCTAACAAGAGGTCATCATCAGTGCTAGCCTGATCTATCACCCTCTTCTTTATTCAACGGCTAGCACTGATGACCTCTTGTTAGGTTGAAAGCGCTTTGCTAAAAAGAAATATATTTTTGTGGAGAGACTTCTTCCTCTTTTATTATTTTTTAGTTTTGTATTCAATTATTCAATTACTCAAAATCTTAAAACACGACTGACAGACTGAAGCTAACTTACATCTAAATTTAATTTTTAAAACCTAAACTTAAGTACCTTGGTAAGGACGAGCCAAGTGTGGCTGCCGATAATCAATAAATCGTTTATTTATGTATAAATACCTGTTTACAAAGGTTAAATTACAAATTATAAATAAATAAAATAATATATATTGACCATTTGTGTCGCATAAGCTCAAGGCTTGTGCGCGACACGAGTCTACTCCTTATATCTAATGCTTATATCTACTCCTATATCTAATTAAATAAAGTAAAAAGCATAAAAAAGTATACATTTATAAATTTAAGTCAACAAAGTTAAAGAAACAAAAGAGAAAAAATAAATGTATTGCCTAATTAGGTACCTAAGAATTTTGTTAACTTATTTTTAAAGGTCTAGTAAGGGACAGTAGAAAGATTATGTATGGGCAAGTTATTGTACAGTCTAGGAGCTGTGAAAGCACTGTGATTACACGCAGCTGATGTTCTGCAGCTAGGCACAACTATCCTCTCATCGTCTTGACTTCTAGTCTGATATTTATGTCTGAATAATGGAAAATTAGAAAAATTTGCTTAATTAATAAAATCTTCTTAAATTTGTACAAATCTCTTATATAAGGTACATTAAAATCCTTAAAAACTTGGTCTGAAGCTTATCTTATGTTTTTCTTTAAGCAGATTTTAATAATTCTTTTCTGTGTTATTTCCAATAATTCATACTGGATGGCACCAAGTCCGCCCCATCCTAATATTAAACAGCACAAATCTAAAACCTGCGAAGGATTAAAATCAAAAATAAACACAGTATTTATACCAAATATAATATCCAGTATAATAATAAGAAATTCTCAAACCTAATGGAAGTATGAATAATACAACAAAACCAAGCATGAAAAAAAGTTCACAGAATCAAATTTAAAATTCTCTAACATGGATTGAAACTTTCTCTTATTGAAAAATTTTAATGTGTGGATAGAATTGTAAGCTACTTTTAACACAGCTGCCAGAAAATTAAAATTTGTAAAATTACACGAATTAAGCGTTTTGACTTCTAAGGATTATTGATTAATAGTAAATAAGTAAAAAAAGCAAGGGGTGGACGTCGACTCTGTTTTGTTTAAAAAAAACAAGTGGATAGAAAACAAAGTTTTGGTTCATTTTATTTTTGACTTTGACCTGTGAGATGGTGTCTGCTCGCTCTCAAGAGTCAGATCTGTAAAGCTCTTACCCTCAACAACTCTTGACTCTTGACACTGTATAATACACCTCTTTGCTCCAAACTAGCTCTTCTATTTAGTTAGGAACCATAACTATACAATCTCCATTCACGTTGGTTAAAAATTATAGCAATGATTACTAAGCCGCATTGAAATGATTATTATTATTGTTGCATTGCCGCATTGAAATGATTATTATAATATTATACTAGCCGCATTGAAATGACTAGCCGCATTGAAATGATTAATTATATATTATACTAGCCGCATTGATGATTATTATATATTACATAGCCGCATTGAAATTATTATATTATTATTATTAGCCGCATGAAATGATTATGCCGCATTGAAATGATTATTATATATTATACTAGCCGCATTGAAATGATTATTATATATTATACTAGCCGCATTGAAATGATTATTATATATTATACTAGCCGCATTGAAATGATTATTATATATTATACTAGCCGCATTGAAATGATTATTATATTATATTACAATTGAAATGATTATTATATTTAATTAGCCGCATTGAAATGATTATATATATATTATACTAGCCGCATTGAAATGATTATTATATATTATACTAGCCGCATTGAAATGATTATTATATATTATACTAGCCGCAATGAATGATATTATATATATATATTGATACTAGCCGCATTGAAATGATTATATATATATATTACTAGCCGCAATTGAAATGATTATTATATATTATACTAGCCGCATTGAAATGATTATTATATATTATACTAGCCGCAATGAAATGATTATTATATATTATACTAGCCGCATTGAAATGATTATAATATATTATACTAGCCGCAATGAAATGATTATAATATATATTCCGCAATGACTAGCCGCAATGAATGATTATAATATATTATACTAGCCGCATTGAATGATGCCGCATTGATATTATATATATACTATCCGAATTGAAATGATTATTATATATTATACTAGCCGCAATTGAAATGATTATTAATATATTATAGCCGCTTGAAATGATTATTTATATTATACTAGCCGCATTGAAATGATTATAATATATTAACTAGCCGCAATGAAATTATTATATATTATACTAGCCGCATTGAAATGATATAATATATTATACTAGCCGCATTGAAATGATTATTATATATTTATACTAGCCGCATTGAAATGATTATTATATATTCGCCGCATTGAAATGATTATAATATATTATACTAGCCGCAATGAAATGATTATTATATATTATACTAGCCGCATTGAAATGATTATAATATATTATACT
>JACMZG010001914.1:44409413-44569236 GCA_018340805.1 Microvelia longipes
TTAGAATTTTGGCTTTTAGGTAAAGGCATTCTCGCCTTCTTCGAGAATGCTTCAATGCGTTTCTCTGACTCAGTGCACCAGGTAGCATCTGGTGATACTATAGGAACTGATAAGATTGGTAATACTAGAAGGCAGTATTTTAAGTAAGGCCAAGGAGATCAGGGTAGCCAGTTGTAAAAATAGTAAAATTTGAACTAGTGACATGCCTGACCACTTACTGGTAGGTAAAAGTACTAATGCAGTGTCTAAGTATCAAGGAATGACTCGATGGAGAGTGTTCCAGTAGTAGTTATTATAATAAAAGTGACAAATTAAAAGTGTTTTTCGCTTGAACGTTCGCTTGAACGTTTAGGCGGACAATTTTTACCAATTCTCAGTCAATTATATGTTATAAACCAAAGTTGGACCATTCAGTCGACTTAGCGGTAGAGTTTTATAACATCACTAATAATAGACCAAGAGCCCAGGGGTGTTTTGTTAATAAAAAGTGTAATGGCTGGAACCGGTCTCAATTTTTCGTAAATATCTTCCTGAACAAGGATCTGCAATTCTGCCGACTCGTATCGGATGGGTGTCCCAGGCAGAACGCACTTTAGGGGTCAAAGGTTCTGCCTGGGACACCCATCCAATACGAGTCGGCAAAATTTCAGATCCTTGTTCAGGAATGTATTTACAAAAAAATTAAACCCGTTTCCAGCCATTACACTTTTTACTAACTTCGGTGGTAAATTTGACATGTAAAGTGCGTTCTGCCTGGGACACCCATCCGATACGAGTCGGCAGAATTGCAGATCCTTGTTCAGGAAGATATTTACGAAAAATTGAGACCGGTTCCAGCCATTACACTTTTTATTAACAAAACACCCCAGGGTTCTTGGTCTATAATAAATGCTTTCAATGTTTATTGGAACACCAAAAGCAAATCAACAACAAAGTCAACAAAATCAAGAAACAGGAAGTTATTGTTAAAGGCCCGTATTCAAAGACATTTTCCTAACATTTTCCAAACATTCTCCTTAAGGAACAAAAAGAATGTTAGGACTTAAGTTTTAAATGGATTTGACTAAGGCCTTAGATCATTTATCCCAGGGGGTTAGCATACAGAACTCGACGACCTTCCCGCTTATGGTGGTCTATCACTTTCTTCTCACTTCTATCACCATGACAATAGAGTCGTGTGCCACTCTATTTTGTTACGTCTAACTGATCAGGGCGTCAGCAAAGCCTGAACTCACTTTGCTCTCGCTTTAAATTCCGAAGAATATAATGTATAGTATATTTGCCAGAGACTAGTGCTGCTCTTTGACAGCCGCCATCCTTGGCATGTATTTAATATTATAGAGTATTTTCAACGTGCACTTGATAATTAAGTGTGCCAACTATTCATGATTTGCAAAACGCGAGAGTGTAAATAGGTTTAACACCCTGTATAACTATCTGAACAAAACTCCTTGAATCAGGTTGGTTCTCTAGAATAATCTTAAAGGACTTAGTTTATGCACGTTAACTTGAGACCAGATCTTGTTTTCTGCTTAGAGCTACCCGACCCACTCTTATAATTGAGAGACCCGTGCTAAGATACTTCCTGATTGGTCTACATCAATAATCTATGATCTGATTGGTTAACAATCCAATCACGATTTTTCTCTCAAACTTATTTCCCGCCTTGACAATTTAAATCTAAGATTTAAATTGACAATGATCGTGATATTCCTTTTCACAATTCACCTTAAAGGTAAATTTAGAAGATTGACAAAAAAGCAAATAAAACTCAAACAGTACAACTCTTTAAGAATTCCAAAAGTACACTGGGAATATTCCGAGAGGTTACGCGATGCATGTCACGTTGTTTTCATGTCTTATTCACATATTTATTCATGATTTTTTGAACACGACTGTTTACTCTACTTTCTTTTAATATGACAAGCCTTCCAATAAAATTGTATCCATATATTTAGGGTATTTGAAAGAGAAAAAATCGGGCTCGAGTTTCCTTGGAAGTTTTTATAAGCATTTTGAAATGGGAACTTCCTCAGAATAGAAAAGCTATCTAAGACTATCCATATATTAGAGGAATTTGAATTTGGCATTACTTCTCCTTAGGATACGGAAGATACTCGATAATACTCAATTTGAATGGATCTAGTTCGGGCGAGGTTTGAAATGCTGAGTAAACGAAATCATTGACATGCAACTCTATGTGATTCAACAAAATTGATTTTTTTAAAAAAATAAACACATTTTTGATATAATAGGAAAATTAACAAAAGGCAAAAGCACAACTTTAGTGCAAAGGCGCACCTCATTTATTACTTATTCCTCTGTGAATCCGTTCGGTTTCGGCACCGGAGGTCCGGGGTTCGCAGCCCGGACTATGCTTTAAGATTTTATGAATAGTATTTGCATTAAAAAGATTTCGCCAACTTTAATTAATTCTTAGAAGTAGATGCTACCCACCTGAGGTGGTTCCCGCAGGGTAAATACCCTGATGGGCCGAAAGGCCCTAAAACGGGCATTTTTATTTTTTATTCAGTGAATCTGTCAAATGTGCCTAAATTCGTTGACAAAACTGTGGCATGCCTACAGTGGAATAAAATAGTTACTCTATTCCACTGTAGGCATGAAGAAACATTTGTAAAGAAACAAGAAAAACTCTATTGACTTCATTCAAAATAAAAGGTAGATATGAATTCTAAAATAATCTTGGGTCTCTATAATATTTTTTTTTAATTTAAAAAGTTAAGCACGTGTTTACGTACGATAATTAAATATAATTTAAATTCTTAAATATAATGTAAAAATCAATCAGAATGTCATAATGCAAAAAATGATAAAAATCACTGTAACCGTGCGCCGGAGCGTTCTCGCCTTTGGACGTTACCAGAAGCTCCGATCGGGACGAAGAAGGGAATCCTTCTGTGCCGGGTCAATTGCACAGGCGTCCCGAGTTACAAGGCGGCAAGGCAGAACGGGAATGAGCAAATAAAACTATGTTTGTTTAAAATTGTCGTTAGTTTTATTTATACAAGTAACATCTTAATTCCTGGATTAATTTTCCTTAAAAGTATTTACCATTGAAACTTTTTCTCTCTTGGTTTTTGGTTGAGTAAACACTTTAATTGTGAGGTTGTACAGAGAGTACAACCTAACCTTGGAACCTTTTACAAAACCTTAACAGTGGAACTGAAAATATAGTGATCTTACTTACTGATGAATATGATAGTCCAAACTGGAATCGGGAACCACATCTCTAAGCAACGGTTGATCACTAATTACACTAATCTAATAATCTCAATTACAATCTGTCTCAATCTCAATCACCATCTGAATTACACTCTGACCCCTAGGGGTAGGAACAGGAGCTCTTATAGTTCCCCCTCAAGTCCCCCCTGAGTATTGGTATGTTAAAGACACTACAATACTTGCACCCCTTAATGACGTGCAACCCCCCACGAGGGCCCCCAGAACCCTGGCTTGTGGCAAGGTCCCACGGTATTTGACTATGTGTTAAGCTTACCATATTTGCTATTAAAAAGCCAATAAATTCTGCATCTACTGTCAACTACGCGGTATGGTCTCTGAAGTAGGCCGCTCTAAAAGGCGCCTTTCTGTAAACATCCTGTAAACCAGACCAGGGATCTGGTAGTGCTAAAGTCTGTATTAATACTTTAATATTTTGAACTAAAACTTATATGAAACTAAACTGAAATGTTAAGATGACCAAACTATGAAATTTAAAACCTTTAATTTCAATTTCGCTTTACTACAATCACTTAATCCAAGTAAGGTAATATTGTTGTGAGGAATTTTTCTAGAAGTAAACACAGAATGAGGTGTCATTTTTGTTTAGCCCAGAATCGCTGTAGAGTGAGTGGACACATTCTCCTTCTTCCGTTCCTCAAACTCAAAACTAAGTTGGTAAGGACAATAAAAATTAAGATCGTTAAACATTAACACCATTTGTTCTAAATGGTTAAATTAATTATATATTTATGTTTTTAATAAATTACCTACATTTTTACAAACGTATATTTTTTCAAAATCAATAAAAAATATTTCATATACACTCTATATTTACAGCAGATGTCTGTCACTTCCAGTAACACGTCGAGTAAATATAAATTCAATATTTTATTCGTGAAAAGCATAAATATGTATAAACGGAAAAAACAAACTTTTAAGCCGGAACTTGCTTTTGTAAATCTCACTGACTTTATAAGTGCTTTTACGTTGCTTTTCTTTCGCTGGTATTTTATTTATTTTAAATCAATATATTTTATTTATTTTTATAGAACTTTATGTGTTGTGTCAGTCTTTTGTTTTGTTTATTTAATATTTTACTTCATTACACAAGAAGTGTCAAAATCAGGGGGGTTAACTTAAATGAGGAAAAGTTTAGATTCGATTATCGCAAGCTACTAAAAATTAGCGCTGCGGCGGACCATTGCGAACAACTACAGAACTAACCCCAATAGCTTTCCAAAAATGACTGTTCAAGTATCTATAGTATCTGGTCAAAATATATTTGTTTTGAAAATATTGAGTTGTTTTACCCTTTCAGTACACACCGCTCAATATGGTGTCTTGTTAAGGCTGCATTCGACGCCGGACTGTGTGTATGGGTCACGTGCGTCAATAAAGAATGAACCCGATGTTTCTCTTTCACTACGGCGCATGGCAGATGAAATCACAATGCTGCACAGGACTAAACAGGATATTGGAGACAAATGAATTTGAGCCTGAAGCTTGGATCCTTGTTAGGTGGAGACAAGAATTCACCCTTTAGCTCAGATTTCACAGCATCGTTTTATAATCCTGGATAAGCGAAACAGAAAACCAGAAGAAGCGAAACGTTGAATTTATCGTCTACATTGAGAAGGTTGATGTTGATCTAGTCTGCATGTCAATGTCAATGCACAAGCCTTTTTTTGGCAGGAAACGCTAAATTTTCAGCGAAAACATTAGATAACGAAGAAAATACTAAATATAACTTATTGATCAGTTATAAGTTTACTTTTTCGTCTGTCAGACAAAATAGCATTAACGAACGATCCAAGTTTCCTCATTTGCCAGACAAACTAACCGAAGCAAAAGAGACCCTGTAAACGATAGGTTCTGACCCCTAAAATTGACAAAATCCTAAAAATGATAAACAAAATATCAATACCAAAGTATTGATTATCAGTCTGATATTTTCGCTTTATCTCGGTATTCGTAGTAAAAAGGAAACTTTTGTACTGTTCATGCGGTAGTTGTACAGTACATGCGGTAGTTGTACAGTACATGCGGTAGTTGTACAGTACATGCGGTAGTTGTACAGTACATGCGGTAGTTGTACAGTACATGCGGTAGTTATACAGTACATGCGGTAGTTGTACAGTACATGCGGTAGTTATACAGTACGGTAGTGTACAGTACGGTAGTTGTACAGTAGTTACAAAGTTACAGTACATGCGGTAGGTGAGGAAAATCATAAATTTCTTAATGAAAGGTTATTGGTCAATTATCTATAAAATGTAGCTACTTTTCATTAATTTATTTTCTTATCTAAATAGCATCGTAAAAAGTTACTAAGATTGACTTTCTTATTATTATTTTCTGATAGAAGAAAACTGCCCATAAAACTTTTTTCATTAAAGAGCCGATTTTGTTATATAAAAATGGGGATCGTAAAAGAGGGTAAAAAAGCACATGACCGGTTTGAAGAATATTTTATAAAGATGGGGCTTTAAGTTTTATGCTAATAGCGAACTTTAACTTTATAACTTATTTCTTAATAACTTGTGAAGTAATTGCAAATTAAGAGTTATGTGTCGAGAATTAATTACATTAGATATTAAAATGAGTTCTGTTTCATTGAAAAATTTAAAATGAATTCCTGAATAAAAAAAATATCACGTTATTTTTACTTTTTTCTTCATCTATATCTTAGGTTTATTGGAAAAAATTCCGAAACCAACATTTACCTGAATTATCCGGTTTAGGTGTTTCAAGTCTTCCTGAGTTGTTTTCACAAAGTTGTCTGTACTTGTGTGTCTGTTATCTTCGTACCTCTCATCGTATTCGTGCTAGATAATTGTGACTTATCAATCTTTAATTATCTAGTTGTGCTATTCGGAAAATAATTTTTATGACGTCTTTAACCCGCAATAATGACTCAGCAACGTGTAAAAATTTTTCATCGGTTTGAGATAAGAAATGAACGAATGATCGGCCATTGACTTGCTTATTGGCAAATAGTAGCGATTAAGGTGATATTAACTGTGTCATAGCGAATAGTAGCGATTAAGGTGATATTAACTGTGTCATTGCAAATAGTAGCGATTAAGGTGATATTAACTGTATCAGTGCAAATAGTAGCGATTAAGGTTATATTAACTGTGTCATTGCAAATAGTAGCGATTAAGGTGATCTTAACTGTATCAGTGCAAATAGTTTTTACATCAAATCAAACTAAATGACTCATGACTGTTGATATCACCTAGTTGATATCATATTTTACGAGAGATGTTGAGATATACATTTTAGCACTTGAACATGTGAGTATATGACAGAGATATATACCAACTACATATCAATGTTTCCATTTTCTCTTTGCCTGATATTTTTCAAGTTTAAGACAACAAGTAAAAAAGTGACTTTGAAGAAGTTTCTTTCCTTCAACTTTGAAAGAATAAAATACACATTTTTTTTCTCTTTCGGAGAGGTTTTTCACTGTGTCAGCTTTTCTTGAAGCCACCATATTCTATCAAAATCAACGCCTTGTTCGAAAAGTCAGCTTTTCTCCAGAGAAACCACTAAAAAAGATTCCATTTTGAATTTTCGCACGTAAACACCACTCTTTATCTTCTTTAAATTTTTATATTTTGTATTTTTTTCTTTCTCTAAAACTAAACGTCGATCAACAAGTCAGCAAAACAAAATGAAAGGTGTTAGGGGAGGAAAAAAACACTATTCTTGACGTCAGCGTCCTTTAATAATAGCGCTCTTAAAATTATTTCTATATTTGTGGTTGATAAACTATAGATTTGAAGCCTTTAATAAGCTTATTATTATTATTATTATTAATGATTGGGGTTGGGTACGAGAATAGATCCCACTTGCACTGAGACTGAAAGTGTATTGTACAGTCCCATCAATTGGTTCAGGTCAGAATAATCCTTTTCCCCGGACTAGGTCTAGGATCTTTTTGACCAGTGATTCATTGGTAGAGTCAAACTTGTGAGAGTGCTGCTACCAAAGTTGGAGAACCTTTGAAAGGCTAGGGCTTCACATCTCAGAAGTATGTGAGAGGCAGTTTCGGTTTCCGATTCACAAAGCCTACACACTGGGTTGTGTACCAATCTTTAAGATTGGTATCTTTAAAGATACCAATGGTAAGGAGATGTTTTTGAAGGTGACAGTGACCAGTCATTAGTCCAGTTACTGTTCTAAGATCTCTTCTGCTTAGACTGAGGAGGTATTATATAATATATATATATATATATATATATATATATATAATATATATATATATATATATATATATATATAGATATATAATTTATATATATATATATTAGATATATTATATATATATATATATATATATATTATATAATATATATATATATATATATATATATATATATAGAGAGAGAGAGAGAGAGAGAGAGAGAGAGAGAGAGAGAAAGAGAAAGATTGATTGATTACTGATTTATTTAACCACGCAGAATTAGGACCATACGGTCCTCTCTTCCATACAACGTGGATAAATTTTCAGTCGTCAGTTTATTTATTAAATTACATAAAATACATACAATAAAAAATACAAACAATATGCAAAATTATCTTTTTTATACAATAAATTTATAGTTTTAACTATGAAAACTTACTATAAAAATCATTAACTTTAGTTATTTAATAGCTAATTTCTTTTAATTATAGTTAATTTAGTATCATTATATTTTTAAAAATTATAATTATAATGATTTTTTTAAATGCAATTCAAATAGAAATAAGACATTGACAAGAAAATGTGCAAAATTTTCATTCAGATTATTATTGTCAGTTGGACTGATTCCACTTCTATAACATTACATTTTTTTATTATTTAGAATATGTTTATTAAAATAATAAATCATGAGAATAAATTTTATGACGGATTAATTAGCATATTATTGGTCCCTGGTTAATAATTTTTTTTTATAATTAATTATAAAAAGAAATGATTCATTCCCTGATTCATTTTACGAGGATAGAACCTATTTTTAAGTTTTAAGATCATGGTTTGTTATAATTCCTCTTTAAATATATTTAATGACAAAATAATAGAAGAATTAAATTTAAAAACCATCTAGTGGAGGTTGTCTCAAGTTGGTTTAAAATATTACTTGGAGCTAGAAGCATTAGCTCTAAAAGAGCTGCTTTAGAGACGAGTTGTAAAGATCTTAATCCTTTCTACCTCCTTTCCAAAGAGAAAGTTTAGTACTGTCTTAAAAATACTTCGGAAAAAGAGAAAAAGATAGTGTAACTGAAAAAAAGAAGACTAAGTCGACAAATCCTACCAGGACTCGAGAAGACTTTTGAAAAGTACGGAGGTTTTCCGAGATGCCTTGGAGCAACTTCTACCGAAAAACTCCTTAGAAGAATAAAAAGGAGATTTGGCAGGAATTTTCTAAAGGCAGCTCAAAGACAAACACAACGAGAAATAATAACCTTCTTTTGATTCCATCTTGGTCGTATTAACGGAATTTTATTATTTTTATTCCCTGGATATTATTTCCTTATAAAATCTTGATCTAATCATTCTCTAAATTCTATTACGGTTTGAAGTAAAGAAGATTATTTTTCTACTTAAGTTATTAAAGTTGTATTTGTTGATTATTTATTTTTTTATAAAGATTATAATTATATTTTCATTTATAATTCTAGTTTAACTTCCTAATCCTCGTGCATTGTGTTAGAATTGTTTTATTTTGCATTAAGTAAATTATCTAATGCATTAGGTTTTAAGTAAATGTTTTAATGTATTAAGGTTTAATTAATGCATTAAGTTTTAAATGTTTTATGCAAATTTTAAAGTTGCATAAGTTTTAAGTAAATGTTTTAATTAAGGTAAATGTTTAATGCATTAAGTTTTAAATGTTTTAATGTATGTTTTAATAAATGTTTGCATTAAGTTTTAAGTAAATGTTTTAATGTATTAAGGTTTAATTAAATGTTTAATGCATTAAGTTTTAAGTAAATGTTTTAATGTATTAAGGTTTAATTAAATGTTTAATGCATTAAGTTTTAAGTAATGTTAAACTCTAAAAATCCGTATATCTACGGTATCTAGATATACAACCGTATATCTAAGGTATCTAGTATTCAACCGTATATCTACGGTATCTAGATATACAACCGTATATCTACGGTATCTAGATATACATCCATATATCTACGGTATCTAGATATACAACCGTAAATAATAATAAATCTTATTTGCATAAATACTAATACAAGTACAATGGCAAATCGTCAAATATACAAAATTAAAGTAACATAAATTACTCAACATTAATTTTATTAGAGAAGTTACTCAAAAAAAAGGCTGCTCTTCAAGGCTTTTTTTACGGCTTTTTTGAAATTATCTATTGGCAACTCTTGATTTTTTACATCTAAATGATTAAAAAGTTTTACCCCAATACACTATGACCCACTTCTGACTTCTTAAGTCTATGAGTTGGTATTGTAAGTACTTTTTATTCTTTGTATTATCTATGATAATCACTATTGGTTTTAAATTTATTTAAGTTTTTTTTAATAAAGAGCACAGAATTAAAAATAAAAAGATTTATGACAGTCATTATTGCCAGTCTCTTAAATGAAGATTGACAGGTGAACCAGGTTTGGCTCCCCGTTATTCTTCTAATTATCTTTTTTGATAAATAAGCAATGGATCTAAAATTGACGTGTCCCCAGGCAAATAGCAATAATTTAACCTGCTCTGAACAAGAGATTTGTAGACGAGCACAAGAGTTTCTTCTGGTAACGAGTCTTTTACTTTCTAAAAAATAAGTACCTAGCATACTTTTAGTCATTGTGTGACATGGTCTTTCCAATTAATTTACCGTCAATAGTGACTCCCAGAATTTTACGGTTGTTGTTTGTAATCAAGTCGGAGACTTATGATTAATGACTGTGTTTTATCTTTATTTAGTATAAAGTCATTGCTACTAAACCAATATTCCATTTTACTTAATCTTTGATCTCCTATTTTTTTCAGCTTAGTTTCGTCAGAATGGCGGTGAGTCAGGTTGGAATCATCTGCAAAGTAGGTAAGTCTTCTATTATCTTTTCTGTTAGTTAGGTATGAACATTGGCATATCATTCGTGCTTAGAAGGTAAAGAATAGGGCCTAAAATGGATCCCTGTGGAACCTTTATTAATTAATTTATGTTCTGAACATACATTGTTGTGTTTCTACGTATTGCACCCTATGTGAAAGGAATTCTTTGAGTAACGAATAAGCGTTTCCTTTGATGTTTAAAGTTCACATTTTTTAAGTAGAGTTGAAATACATACTCTATCAAAAGCTTTTGATAAATCACAGCAAGAAGCTGAGTATGTTCACCACTCTCTAATCCTTCAAGCGCTGATTCTACTACTTTAAGTATAGCTTCAAATAGTAGACCTTCCTCTCCTGTATCCATACTGTGTAGGTACTAATAATTTATTTGTTTCCAGTATTGAATAACTGGATCTTCACAGCTGCTTCTAGAATCTTCCCAAGTATAGGAGTAATGCTGAGAGGACGGTAACTATCAGGTAAGTCTTCATTTCCTTTTAGCGAATTTCCTTTGGGAAAAAATTCGCTAATGGGATAGGCGTCATGGCGGAATTCGAACCTCGGACACGACACAAATCCGTTTCAGAGGTCCTAATGACGAAAAAAAAATTTCGCGAGATTTTATAATATATTATATATATATTATATATATATATATATATTTAATATATTATTATAATATATATTATATGTATGTATATATATTATATATATATTATATATATTATATATATATATTATATATATATATATATATATAATATATATATATATTTCTAGACACTTCTTGTAAACACTCTATCTTTCGACGGATTATACTTTTTAACCAAACTTGTACAAAAATCAACCTTTGGAGGACACGACCCTATTGAAACCAGGTTTTTGTGACGTCATTAACCCGGTTTGCTGAGTCAGCGAAATTTTCAAAAAATCAGCAAAATTCAGGGTTAATATTTTTTGCCGCAAAAAAGGTCAATATTTATGTTTTTTGAGACGCTGAATCGAATGAAACCGGTCCGAAGTCGATACGACCACTCTAAGTGACTAAAAATCGAAAAAACCATTGTAAATTACCAAAAACCAAAATGTAGGTCGATAAAAAATAAATTTCGAGTAGGGTGTCGTTTTCTATGTAATTTTGGGCGCTTAATCGAATGAACCGGTCCGAAGTCGATACGACCACTTTAAGTTACCAAAAAGTCAAAAAAATCACAAAAAATTATAGAAAACCAAAATTACGGTCGTCGAAATTAAATTTCGAGTAGGTGTGTTTTCAATGTTTTTTGGGCCTCTGAGTTGAATGGCAGTGGTCCGGAGTCAATACGACCACTCAAACTCAGGGTACCTGGGTCACATCTGGAAGGGTCGATAATTTTTTATCGTTTTTTTTACTAAATATAGTTTAAACTAGAAAATAATTCTGGCGCGGTGGTCGCATGTCGGGCGAATTTCCTTTAAATGCGAGCTCTCAAACCGGGAGTACCTGGGTTCAATCTAGTAGGGACAATAATTTTTTATCGTTTTTTACCTAACATTAAGTTACAACTAGAAAATAATTCTGGCGCGGTGGTCGCATGTCGGGCGAATTTCCTTGGATGCGTGTTTCTGTGCTTTTTGCATATTATAAGTTTACAACTAGTAAATAAATAATTCCGGCGCGGTGGTCCGCTGTCGGGCGAATTTCATTTAGAATGCGTGTTTCCGTGCTAAACAACCCATTTCTTGCTTATGCAAGAACCATGCCCATTGCGTGGTTCCGGTTCATGCTTTAGAACCTAAGCAGTTACTCAATTGTCAAGCACTGCTCGTAACTCATTTCGTCTGTATTTTCCAAAGAAATGCGCTAAAACCTTTAAAGATAAACTGACTAAGCTTAAAGATAGTAACTAATCTTTAAACTAGTGCAAGTAATAGTGCGTACTTCTAATTTTAGAGGCATAGTTTTGTACAACAACTGGATGATTATGCGCATTTCCTTTGGAAAATACAGACAAAATGAGTTACGAGCAGTGCTGACAATTGAGTAACTGCTTAGGTTCTAAAGCATGAACCGGAACCACGCAATGGGCATGGTTCTTGCATAAGCAAGAAATGGGTTGTTTAGCACGGAAACACGCATTCTAAATGAAATTCGCCCGACAGCGGACCACCGCGCCGGAATTATTTATTTACTAGTTGTAACTTATATAATGCAAAAAGCACAGAAACACGCATCCAAAGGAAATTCGCCCGACATGCGGACCACCGCGCCAGAATTTTTTAAAACAGGGGGGTTACTTAGTTACTTTTAAACAGTTAGGGAATATTCCCTCTTTTAAGCAACTATTTATTAAAGCCGTCAGTGGTTTTTGATATAAATAAGATTTTTTTCTAGACTATTAGTTAAGCCATAACAGTCTTTCGCCAGTGACTTTTTCATGTCTAAAACAATCTTAATTATGTTGCTTTCTGTTACAGGTTGAAGGAAAAATATATTGTCTTGTATTGCTGGTTTTGAAGAATAGCATTGCTGAGCAATTTC
The DNA here is from genome assembly GCA_018340805.1 of Microvelia longipes. Taxonomy (NCBI): domain Eukaryota; kingdom Metazoa; phylum Arthropoda; class Insecta; order Hemiptera; family Veliidae; genus Microvelia; species Microvelia longipes. Next base: position 44,422,247 of record JACMZG010001914.1, read on the forward strand.
ACAGCTTTACGATTGTCAAACGTCTTGTCAGATGATGCTATATTTATAAATAATCATTAAACTCTTTGATGTTACTTTATCACTTCTATATTTATAACCATTTTGACCACATTCATCCTTGATTACCTGCCACGTAGCTTTACTAATGTTATCTGCTTTCTTAATTTTATTTTCATTAAAGTCTTGCTTTATTCTCTTAAATGCTTTCTATATACTTTTTGCTCCCATTTATAACGTCTCCACTCTTTACTAGATTTATCTATTTTGCCCATATCATACCAATTTTTGAAGTGATTTTTTCATTTCCACCTCCAAGTCAGTAATCCATGGACTGTAACGTTTCTTAGAATTATTACATTTAAGCTTTTTCAAAGGAAATGCTTGTTGATATAGATAGCTTATTTTGTCTATAAACAATTTAAATTTATCACTAGTTGCACACACACTGTCCAGGTAGTTCCAATCAGCTTGAGATAAAGATAAGTTAAAATATATCTTCCTCTTTCTGTTAATGGTCGATAATAAGATGTAACTCTTGTGGATTTTTTATTGGCACTCTAAAAAGAATCATTCGATGATCAGATATTTCTTCTATGACATTAGCATGAATATTATAATTGTGTTTTGTAACAATGTTATCAATACACCTATTTTCTCGTGTTGGTTCTTTAATCTGTTCTTTCATACCAAAACTCTTAAACAATATATTCAAGTCAGAGACATCTTTGTTCTTATCATTTAACCAATCAATGTTAAAGTCAGCTGCAAGATAATTTCAGGATTATTTTTAACTTTGGTCACTTCTTCTAAAGCCAATTCTAATTGTTGCTTAAAAATCTGAAATCACTATCGGGTGTGCGGTACGCAACAATAATAACAATGTTTTTCTCTAATAAATGTACAGCTTGATAACTCACAATGCCTTTCTAATGAGTGCTTAGTAACGTTGTTAAGATTTTTAAACTTTAACTTATTATTAAGAAGGATAGACGTACCACCATGTTTTAATATACATCTGTAGAAAGCAGAAGCAGTTATAAAGTCATGAGGTACATAAAGACCTTCTTTCACTTTTATCAAGCCAGTGTTCTGTTATTAATAGCAGGTCTAAAGATTTTTCTTTACATAAAATTTCAATTTCATCCAGCTTGTTTCTTATGCTCTGAGCATTTAAGTAAAGTCCATTTAAAGTGTTGGTTTTAACACAGCGCTTCTTACGATTTTAGTAGCTGACTCTTTAAACGGCTTGCATGTTTCTTGTTTGTCCATAAAAACGGCGGACTTGAACGTGTGCAGGCCAAAAGGAGGGTTCATTACTTCATCTTTGAATTGTAAGTCTAAAGCGACTCTAAAAGATGGGTATTCAATACTTTTACTTATCATTAAGCATTCAATTTTTGCTGATGGCAATTTTTTCTTGATAAAATGATGTAATCATTTCTTCAGTGGTGCTTTTTTAACTTTACTTACATGAAAGTTGATGATATCTACTATGATATCTACGGTATCTAGATATACAACCGTATATCTACGGTATCTAGATATACAACCGTATATCTACGGTTGTAGGTAAGGTAAAGTAAATATGATTAGGTAAGGCTCCAGTTTATAGAAAGATTTGTACAACTTTAAACGAAACATTGTTGGTTCATTGAAAATTCAAAAATAATAATGATAACCGGTTAGAAGGAAGGTAAAGAGATTAGGGGCGATTTGGTACGATGATTTAGTGCTGGACGTAGCAGGACGTGGGGATGAGGCTTTGATAAACTGGCCCTAAGGGAGAGGGGTAAAGATGAGAAGAGATAACGTTTAGAGCCCTGTATTAGGGAAACACTGGGAATGAAATGGGACACGTTTATGGGTACAGTTTAATAGGAGGAAGAAAACAAAACCGTCCGTTTCTCTATATAACATCTGAAAAATGTTTTGAATATGCGACCCTCTAGAATTTTGACAAAAACGGGGAGAAAATAAACGATGTTTCCTATGCGGTCGGGATGCAATGGATGGACAAAAACCTGAAATAGCTGTGTGTTGTAAGGCGAGGGATTCCCCCAGGGCAGCTAACAAGGCCCTCGTTCATTTCTAATATTAATTTCCTTCTATTTCAACTTTTACACCAACATAACCTGCAATTAACGAAAACAAGTATAACATGTCCACTGTATGACAAAAAATGTATATTTCCTTTGCAAGTTTTATAAAGACTAATATTCGCAGAGAAATCTGATTACTCTTTGAATTCATACAAATAAATAATATTGTACAGTAGAATATCCGTAGTTGTAGCATTAATACTGGACGAATAAAGTTTATTTTTCTGTGCCAGTAACTTAAAATTTATTAAAATATTTCATTAGTTTATAAATTTGTATCTGAAAACTTTTAAATTAGCATTTCTAATTTGTATTTTTTAAGTTTTATAATAAAGAAGATGGTAACTAAAAACAAAAAAAAAGCGTGCAAGAAGGATAGAAATGAATACCAATTTCTCTGAGTTTACCCATCGGAAAGTTTTTCAAAAGCCCTAAAATGTTTAGCGTTAAGCCTAAAACTAGGTTTTAGATATCGGAAATCTCATCTAAAAGCTTGGAGGATCACCCCACCACTTGAACCAATTAGCCGAACCCCCCTATCTGGACAAACAAGGGATTCGTTTGCCTAACTGAAAATGACATCACAGGGAATATTTTAATAAACAAAAACTTTCAAAATAGAATCATAATTAAAATCAAAAGGGATTAGACGAGGTTTTAAAAACATCAAGTAAATAATTGTACATTTTTTTAATAACTTTGAATTAGTTTCTTATAAACTTAAAAGAAAATCAAAAGCTTTAAAATTGTAAATAATAAATAAAGATGTTTAATAGCTTTTTACGTACTTTAATATTCTGATGACTCGTTGGTACGATATTTCATGCTATTTATAATATAAGATATTTATAAGATATTACATGCTGTGTATGAGATAAGATATTTATAAGATATTTCATGCTATTCATACTATGATAAGATAAGATATTTATATGATATTTCATGCTATATATAAGATAAATATTTATAAGATATTCATACTATGCATAAGATAAGATATTTATAAGATATTTCATGCTATGTATAAGATAAAATATTTATGATATTTCATGCTATGCATAAGATAAGATATTTATATGATATTTCATGCTATGTATAAGATAAGATATATGCTATGTATAAATAAGATATTTCATGCAACTAATGGCGTATCTGGAAATAAAATGTTTTCAACATCTCTTGCCTTTGGCAATGGTAATTGTCGTGGTATTCTTAAATAAAGGACTTAGATGTATTATATCCAATAAATAATAAAGAAGAAAAGTATAAAAATAAGAAAATAACTATTAAGTTTTACTTCTTAAGTTTTACTTCACTGACCTGTTGCTCAGTGACAGAACGCTTGCCATATGACTTGAAGGTTCAGGGTTCAAATCCAGTCGGTGGAGAACCTTATAATAGTTATGCCGTGTAGTATTCTCTCGGGAAGAATATTGTATATACTATTAATAATTAGTATATATTGATAGGTTGAGTAAGCCGAAGAGTTGAATGAGTGTTGAGTTTGCTCCTCACTCAATGATAAGAGATTATAAGCTAAGTCGATACGACTACTCAAAGAGACCAAAAATCAAAGGAATATAACCGGAAATTTAAAAATATGGTTGGTGAACTACAAATGTCAAGTAGGTTGTCGTTTTTAATATTTTTAGGGCTCTGAGTAAAACAAAATCAGTCCGGAGTCTGTTTATTATAGAAGTTTAAAAAACAAAAATAAGTATTAATAATTGTAATGTTGCAATATTATAAAAGTAAAACATTAGATTGTTCATGGAATTGAATTTAAATGTTACATTAATGACACTTCAGCCTTTATAATTTCAAACAAGCTGTCAAATATGTAACAATATCACCTTATCTTATATTTTAAACTTAAGTAATTTGGCTACTACTATTTTAATTAATTTAAATTAATTATGCAACAGAAATTATCAATTGAAATTATTCGTCGCTGACTATACGACTATATGGTTATAAAATTAACATTAAACATGATTTTAATCAATATTGAATTTGAAATTTAATTAAATTTATTGTTAGTTACACAATGATGCTTGGGTCGATAGTATTTGTATTACTTCCAAGTCATTGTTGGGGTAAAATTATAAATATTTCATACTCAACCTGTCTTATTCTATTATATATGTCATTTGTTAATTTTAAAAACAAATTTTATTTAACAATTATTTTAATATGAACCTTTCACTTTATAATATTAATATAAAATTAGTTAATTTATTTATTTTTTTAAAAATATTTTGTTTAATCATAATTTAGTGATGTCAAGATAAAGTTTGTGAACATATGTTAAGCCTGACACTCTATTGTGACTCTCTCATATGCAAACCTTTTGTTTTATTGTGTACCTTTATTCCTGTAGTTAATCTTCTTATAGAGCTAAATCTGTTAGGCTGAGTTGACTTATGCCACTGTTTGGTTCAGTGTTTTATTTAAATTTAGTTAATGATTCCTATTGTTTAATACGGATTTATGTACACAGATATTATAAATAGAAATAAGGAACTTTAAAAAAAATAGTTTTCGAGGGTACTGCAATTACCCAAAAAACAATTAAGTAAATACGACTTTAATTAATGTGATGAATCACTAAAAATAAAACAAGATTTATGCAGCTTATGATTACTTACGTGTGTTGAAGAGGAGACTGAGATTTAAAGAAATGTACTTAATGGAATCAAAAACTTATGGCTTCCCGAAGTGAAATAAAATAAATAAACACCTTATGGGATGGATGAGGATTAATTCTGCCAGATCCTGGTTTTAGGATAATTAAAGCCAGGGTAATGATTTCCTTGATAATATGAGTGAAATAGAGGTGTCGGCTTGACATTCGTGTCAGGACTTAAATAGTCCAGCGAGTACGACATTAACACTAGAGTGGTCCTTTATATTATTTAGTATCCTTTAAACGTTTAACACAATATATTAATCTTGTTGACCTAGTGTACTGTAATGGTGAGCCAATTTAGCAGACAAGTAGAAAATAAGTTTAAGGTACTACACAAGAAACAAAATATCTTCTGACTTATAGTTATATTGTTTCACTCAAGTATTTTGGTTTATGAGAGATTCATGTTTCAGCATCTAGTCCAAGTGGACGTGGTGGTAGACGAGGTTTTAGCATCCAGTCCAAGTGGCGTGGTGGTAGACGTGGTTTCAGCATCCAGTCCAAGTGGACGTGGTGGTAGACTTGGTTTCAGCATCCAGTCCAGTGGACGTGGTGGTAGACTTCAGTCCATGGTGGTAGACTTGGTTTCAGCATCCAGTCCAAGTGGTCGTGGTGGTAGACAGTCCAAGTGGACGTGGTGGTAGACTTGGTTCAGCATCCAGTCCAAGTGGACGTGGTGGTAGACTTGGTTTGATCTAGTCCAAGTGGACGTGGTAGACTTGCAGCATCCAGCCACCAAGTGGACGTGGTGGTAGACAGTTTACGCTTCCAGAGTAGACGTGCAGGTTGTGACCAAGTGTAAATATAGTCACACTGCCTCTCTAGCGCCATTGTTACCGTTTAGTTCACCTTCTTTCGATTTCCTTAATTTTATGATTTATATGTACAAATATATTTTATTTATTATCTGATAATAATTAATTAATAATTGTTGTAACTAATAAAATGTATTTATTATTTTTCAGGTACGCTTTAGTTTTTTGAAATCAACATTTGTAAGTGTTTATTTTCTAATTTATTGACCAAAGCGATGCCAATATGACATATGCTTTCTATTCAATGACCAATGCAATGCCAATATGACCTATGGTTTCTATTTAATGACCTATGCAATGCTAACATTACCTATTCTTTCTATTTAATGACCAATACGAAGCCAATACCTATGCTTTCTATTTAATGACTAATGCAATGCCAATATGACCTATGCTTTCTATTTAATGACTAATGTGATGCCAAATATGACCTATGCTTTCTTTTAATGACCAAATTGATGCCAATATGACCTATGCTTTCTATTTAATGACCAATGTGATGCCAATATGACCTATGCTTTCTATTTAATGACCTATGCCATGCCAACATGACCTATGCTTTCTATTTATGTCATATGCTTGCCGATACTTGGAGCCAATAGAGTTGGAAAACTTTCCCCCATTGCTTCTTGGACAGTTAACTATTCTTGCAAACAATGTCTGTTACAGTTTGTGAAAAAGAACTTAGAACAGTAGCAACGAACGCTAAGCTCATAGTGAGTTTGAAAGCCTTATTAATATCAATGTATTCTGTTGATTTTTGACGTTACAAAAATCATCTGATCTGATCTCATGAAATATATTAAATTTAGCCACTTAATCTAATATAGATGTGGGGCCTTTTTATAATGCTGTTTATAATTTTCCTCTAAAAAGAACTGTATGCCTCACACTTATTTGACTGTTTAGATCTAGACACTTGCTGTGGCATTTTACTTCGATTTAGCAGTGTGAATAACTAATTGACTTTTGTTGGATGTGTCTTGTACATTAGGGTTTTATATGTTTCGAAATAAGTTATAAACCTAATTTGCGACCTGAATCATGGGTGAATTTAATTTTTGAGGAACAAAATTCGCCATTGTTTCAAGCAAAATACGAAACATAAGTTTCGTTTCTAGTCATCAGCTTAAATTCATTAGCTGATTTCAATACCATTTAGATTATTTTCACTCTGTTGAGAACGCAGACAGACTGACTTTAAACTATTTTATTGATTTAACAATTAAACAAATTTTACTCTTCCTCGGCGTCTTCTCAACGACTGACCCTGTCATCTATTTTTCTATTCTTGACGTGACGTCTTAAAACTTGCTTACTTGCAATAAATAAATAAATAAATAACAAATTCCAACATTCTCCCCCGGGAATACCTGGGGTTTTACTCCAGGTTTTCTTACGATGTGAGGTGGTGATCCGCTGTTCGATGTTCCCACGATGAAGTGATACGAGTTCAGAGTTGAAGCTTCTGACTTCAATTTTTTCATAATTCTTTTGAACATTAAACTTAAGTTTTCATTTTTCATTTATCTCAGAAACAAAAACAAACAAATAATAATTAACAATAACTCAAAACAACAACAAATAAAATATTTCCCTAATCTAGAGCTTCAAGAGTCTAGCTCTAGTGGGTATATACGTTGTAGTGGACGTAAGAGGTGCCCTGTGGCCGTTTTTATGCGTACTAGCCGAACTTGGCCATCGTTGCCAGGTAGCATCTCTTCCACAATTCTAACGGCCAGTCTAATCTCTTAGAATTTTCGATTTCCACTAAAACAAGTTCTCCTAACTTCAAGTTCCGTTTTTCTTTTTTCTTGTTGTATAATTTCAGCTGACCTAGGTATTCGGCTCGGAACCTCCTCTTTAGAGTGTCTGTCACAGTCTGTCGATGTTTTATACGTCTGTCGAGACTCCTGAGTCAATTAAATCCGGTTGTAAGTCTTGTAAGAATTTCTTTGGCGTGATAGGCTCTAAATCCGGGGTTTTGTCGGGTACGTAAGTCAATGGGCGAGAATTAATCATATTTTCGCAATCCGTCAATACGGTGTACAGTTCTTCGTACGTCAGTGAAGCTTACCTAGATTTTTCCTTAATAAAATTTTGGTCAACCCAACTAACCTCTCCCCCACCCGCCCCACCAGGGTGCGGCAGGAGCCGAAAAATCCAATTAATTTGTTGTTCCAGGCCAAAATTTTTATTTCCGTCCAGTTAAGTTTATTAAACGCGTTGTACATGCCCACAAAATTTGTTCCATTATCAGAGTAGATAGTATTTGGCCTTCCCCTTCTATTAATGAATCTCCTTAAAGCCTGCATAAAAGCAGAAGTGGAAAGTGAACAAACTAATTCTAAATGTACTGCTCTGTATACAGCACAGGTGAATAAACACACATAAGCTTTTTCACCGTTTTTAAGTACAACGGTCCTGCAAAATCTACGCCTGAAACTTCAAATGAGTAAGCATCTCTAACTCTATTTTTAGGGAGTGCTATAGGAGCCGTCTCTAGTGCTTTAGCACTAAATCTTCTACAAATAATACAACCTAATGGCTGCTCTAATAGTTCTCCTTCCCCCTAAAATCCAAAACTTTTCTCTAATAATAGAAAGCAATGTAGCGCCTTCTACGTGTGAATTTTTCCTATGAATTTCGAAAATTAATTTTTTGACCAATTCATTTTTCGCAGGAAGCACAATAGGAAATTTAAAATCCAATTCGTCATCTCTATTTTCTAATTTGGTTTTAATTCTAATTATGCCTGATTCATCTTCAACAGGACACAATAACTTTAATTTATCGTCTTTAACGCCTAAAAATGATTCTTTTTGTATCAAAAGAATGAGTCTATTTTGCGCCGTTTCTATTTCTAAATTTGTCAACCCTCCGGTTACCGCGTTACTTCTATTAAACCTATTGTTTATAAACCGTAACCACCAGGCTACAATCCTAACAATCTCACTAAATTTAGAAAAATTAATAAAATTATCCAAAAAATTATCTTTTGTTTTATTTAAACTAGATACAGTCATTTTTAATTTTTCTTTGCTGACCTCATCTTCATTAATACTTTTAATTTCGACAGGCCAGTGTTCCTCGGATTCTAAAAGCCAATGTGGACCTTCCCACCATTTAGTTTTTAATAAATGTCTTAGAGAACATCCTCTACTAGGTAAGTCAGCTGCATTAAAAATACCCGGAATGTGTCTCCAACTTTTTTCGTTAGTTAATTTTTTTAACTAACGTTAAAAAACGTTATTTTTTTATATAACGTGACGTCTTAAAACTTGCTTACTTGCAATAAATAAATAAATAAATAACAAGTTCCAACACACTCTTTTGGTTTTGATTTATTTTAATTATTACAATCTTGTGAATATTTGACAGCCATTTGTAATATTTGATAGAGTACATATTTTATATTTAATGAACGTGTATAATCATGGCAGGTTAATGGATCAGGCTCATTCTGTACTTGCTCACCGCCGAGTCTAGTATCGACAGTAGCTCATCATTCAATGACATTTTTTTAAACCCTTTTATCATCTCAAAAACGGAGCCGCCTCCGTGGCCGAGGTCGTTAAGGCGTTAGTCTTAACACTGACCTTAACACTCACGGAGGTCTAAGGTTCGCATCCAGGTTACGCTCTCAGTTTATAGAGATTATTGTTTAGATAAATTATCGCCAACTTTAGAATACACTTTGAGCGTAACGGTTGCTACTACCACCCGAGGTGGTTCCCGCAGGGGTTATCCCTCATGAGCCGCAAGGCTCTAAACGGGCATTATTATTATTATTATTATCATCACAAAATAAAAAAGTTTACTTCTTTAATTTTTTTTTTGCTTTGTAGAAAAAAAATAAAATAGGCTTTTCTTTATTCAACTTTTGTTTTTTTATCTTTTTTATGCTGAAATGAAATTTTTGTATGATAAGAGAGAGGGGAAGGTCGTGATAAGGTTGTACGTCCCCTGGATGCTCGCGAGGAAGTTCTGATCTCATTTTTACCCTAAATCACTTTGGTGTGCGTTTATATTTTGACTCGTTTATTTATATTCGTTTGTTTGCTTTTCTTTATAACTACGTCAAATTTTATTTTTCAATGTTGTGTTGTGTAATATCTAATTATAAAGAATTTTGATAACCAACTTTAGTTTAAATAAGGCAAAATAAAGTATAGTTTAAATAAAAAAAGGGGTATTAGAATTTAAAAACAGTTAAAAATAGCGACAGTTGATTAAACTGTTTTTTAGTTAAACAAAAGATTGATTAATTAAATGTGAATAACTCCAATCAAATTTTGAGAAGTGCTTCTTCATTGTAACTATTTAAATGAATTTCGATTCCGTCTCTACCAGAGGGTACGGAGTTTTAATATTTCGTCTCTACCAGAGAGTACGAGGTTTCAAGGGCTCTCTTTCCGACAAGACATGTAGACATTGAGACTCCCTCAGAGCTTAAGATTATATCTTGGTAAGATTGATCATTTTGTATCTTTATAAGACCATCAACATGTTACTTACCTTTGTCGCGTTACACGAGGTACTTTCTTAAAGTGACACGTGTGAAATGACACGTGTTTCCTTTATATCTGTCTAGAGCAAGGCCAAATTAATGACCTTTACCAGACATAATTCTTGTAAGGGCGATCTTATCGCCTCGGTAAATCAGATTTGTGAAGAAATCAAAGTATTATGTTATCTTCTTTATGAGAGATTCCGTACTTGAGGTACCTGCGGAGCAAGTTATTTTATTACCTTATTTACCCCCCACTAAAATAGCTCACTTGTAATTTTATTTCTTAATAATGAATTCAAATTTAACGCCTTTAATTGGCTATTCAGGCTTTATCTGTCAATACATCGATGCATTTCGGGTTACTATTAGTTGTCAACTCATTACTTCATCGTTTAGATACAGTATTACAGCTTTAAAGGACTCCTGTCTCCTACCTGGCTTTCATGAACTACGTTACTCATCAAGTAGTCTTACCTGCGCTTCATCAAGTATCTACTTGAAGTGTCTAATACTAGAGGGCAACCTTAAAATGATTAAGGAGCTAGAATAATCAGACAAACCAACCGTCGTTTTTCAAAATCAACATAGCGTCTGATGAACCGCCATATTGAACGTGTGGAGATTTACCAAGTAAATTTAAGTTTATTTTAATTATGTTTTGTTCAGTTTGAACTCGAAAGTAATATATTTATTCTATTTAAACAGCCGGTATCCGGTACGCGGCAGTTTGTCTCTTAATGCAAGAGACTCTCTTGAACTTCATCGTCTACTACTTCACTGCTCAGCTCAGCATTTTACTTATTCGGAACTTATTAAACGGGTGTAAGTTATTTATTTATTGGTTTGTATCATTCTACGATAAATTAAATTAATTATATCTAACTAAAACTTGACGTAGACAGGCCAGACAAGAGTTCAGCTCACACTCCTAGTTACTTTGGTTCAATCACATAATCAAGCATTCTCTTAATTTATATATTCCATGATTTGTAAACTAATTAACTATATTAATAACTGAAAACGTAATTTTTCTCAAAATTCGTTGCCTTGTTCTTTACATGTTCCAACCTTCCTTCTATCTTTAAGTTAAACTTTACGCATATTTTACAGTCCTCTAGGCTTCTTTCAAGTATTTATTCTTCTAGAGTTTCAAATTGCTGCACTCTCCCTGCGAAAACACGCCGAGAAGATGCTCAGCAACTTCGGAAAAAAATGTCCGTATGGAAATTTTTTTCCAAATCAATCAGTAAGATTTTTTTCCCTAGACGTATTTTTTATACTTCTCAGACTTTATAATAGCATATGCTTGGAGTTTTAGTGACCAAAACTACAATTTTAATAACTTCCTAGTCAATGTGTCTCTGCTTATTCAGATCTTTAGACCAATGGGTTGTTATTTTACACTTATTTTTGCTATAACTTATTTGATCGTACGATATATTTTGATAAAATATGAGTGTTAAACATTATTCGGATGTACATAGTTTCATGTTATGTTGCACCGTATGCATACATCGTATTGCTTTGCTAGTACATTTAATTTAATTCAAACCAGATTATATTTATAGCTGTTATCAAGAGACTTTAGAATACTGGTTTTGTTCTTATAAAGAAATCAGGTCGCTCAGCAGCTTAGACTGATTTACTCAATCAAATGGAACCGCTGTGGATGTTATAGAGGTGGCAGTGAGATAACTCAAAGGGTTAGTTTATTTATATTTAGTACGAGGAGTTTAATTTAGTTATTAGTTTATTTTTGCACAGGTTATAGTGCTCTTGTAAATTCTATAAGTCTCGTTTAAACGACCTGCCTGCCGAGAGCAGTAAGATGACCACTTGCATGTTATGTACTCTGTTAGTTATGATTCAAACATTGGTTGGGTAAAACACCACACCACACATATATTATATATATATATATATATATATATATATATATATATATATTATATATATATATATATTATTATATATATATATATATATATATATATATATATATATATATAATGGCTTTATAAACAGTTTTCTGAAGTAATAAAGGTCTCCCTAACAGAGAGTTCAGCCATCTGTTAGGTCGGGAAATTATTTCAGAAAAGCAAGTTAAAGGAAATATTAAAACCGCTTCAGGAATTTTTATTTCTCATAATTTTTATTTCTTTGAATAAATAAGTTTTATTCTTAAAACTCCACTGAGGGGTTTATGACGTGTCGAAAGTGTATTTTCAGGGTTATTACTTCCCGGAGTATTGTGCAGAAGAAAATTGGCTATAAAATAAATCATTCTCTAGTAACAATTATCCTAAGGCAAAGTTTAAGTTATTAAAGGGAGCAACGACTCAAGAAATTAAGTTATAAATAAAGGGCCGAGCTGGAAGAATGTGGGAGTCTTTTTAATTCGAAACGACAACATAGTCGTTAAGAACGATTTCTGGGTTAGAACCCACTGTTTGTCCTACTGGGTTTGGACATGGGCAAGACAACATGGGCTTTGTCACTCTTCTCGACGCAATTTCTAAGACCTTCTAACACAGGAACGTTAGAAACGCTTTTTATTGTTTTCCCCCTTTTTTTTCTTTGAAGAGGGTATTTTCAGTGTCCTTTTTGTAAAAGCCTTTTCGGTGCGCGGATTTTTTTTTAATAAAAAAGGGGTTGGAAAAGAGAATTTTCTAAAAAATAAATATATTTTATGATAAAAACTAAAGCAATGACAAACATTTTAAAGGTTTCCAAATAGGATGTAAAAACTATGTGTTGAAATGAGTTACGGGGTCCTTGAACTTTCTCTCGCATCTTCGTACTCGTATCTCTCCTCTTCGTATTCGTATCTCTCCTCATAAAAATATCAAGTTGCCCAAAACCTTAAGGTCGGACCTCTAACTCAGAATAAAAATGTAATCTAACGTTTTTAGGGTCCTGTGAAATTCCAATTTTGGAGTTATACAGTTAAAAATTTAAAAAACAAAAAGTCTAAACTTCAGAACTATACTTTTGAAATATTGCAGGTCGAATTGTCATCTGTAGAGAAACATTTGTGGTTAATGCCCCTCCATTTGGAAATTTTCCGATAGTATTTGTTAATACATTTTTAATGACAACATAATGGAATAACACGTTTCAAAAAGATTGAAAATATGATATTAATAACGGTCAGTAGGTAATCCAAATTGAGTGTTTTGGCGCTTATCAATGTTAAGACTCTTTACATTCTGAGGAGTTGACGTAGATTATCTTTGAGAAGTAATTGCTTAGTGAACAAAAAGTGGTTCTCATGACGCACCCCCCCCACCCATTTGTCATTATCCATTATTATTTCGTAAAAAGTATCCAATTACAATGTTCGTTTTAGTTAGTTCTCATTGTTTCTATGAACTCATCTTTGTATAATAATAATGGTCGCTTAGAACCTTGCGGATCATTAGGGAACCACCTCAGGTGGTGGCGGCAAACATTACTCTCAGAGTGTAAACTTAAGTTGGCGATCATTTAATTAAATAATAATCTTATATTACCTGAGACCGTAACCTGGGATGCGATCCCCAGACCTCCCTGGTGTCAAAGTTCAGTATAAATACTGACGCTTTAACGAAAATTTAGTTCGATACACGTACTCAATTATTTTGGACAGGTACGCCAAGTATAAGAAAAATATATTAAACATATATTAAACATTTAACAAACATGATTGGTGTATTTACAAACTTTCTTTCAGGACCCGACCGGACGTTGTACTCATGGCGCCCAATACAGTTAGTAGTTGTCCTAATGCACTGTTATAATATCTCACCAAAAAGTGGACTAAATTTCATTTAAAAATATATGTATATATTATCTTTTATTTCCACATAATGGAAATAAACTAACGTAAAAAACGCTTAGCTTGGGTAAATAAAACTTCGATAGAATATTGTCTTTAAGACACTAGCAATTTTTATGAAATGGCTCTATTGATTTTTGAAACAATTGAGGCCAATTGAAAGCTTTCCATTGATTTCTGGTAATTACAGACTAATTGCTGTAATTATGTGATGGAGAATCAGATAAACAGCAGTCAAACCTTTGCGGGCTTAATTTCTGTCACATTTACTTTTTATGTGAACTTACTAGTACGAGTATATAATTCCACTATAATGGAAAATTTGGTTTTGTCGAGTAATTTTATTTTTTAAGTGAGGTGATGCAAGATTGTTGACCAAGTAGGAAATGTTACAGTGCACTATTGTCCAAACACAGAGTAGAACTACATAGCTCGTGATCTTCGTTATGATTTAATTATTTGTCCGATTTAACTATAATTGGCTGGCAGGTCAGTCAAAGTTTACAATGCAAATAAAAAATACGGAAAAAGACTGCATGTTTTTGAATAAAACAAGTTTTTGTAAAAATAAGGATCGATCACATTCCATGTTGTGAATTAAAGCAGACGTAAAAACTTCTGCAACCTACTTACCCTGTATTTACCTTCTACTTAATCATTCATTTCTGTTTAAAATCATAGTGTAATCGCCCTTGTGACCTTCCTCCTTTTGATCATTGATCAGAAACAACAATGTTAGAAATCAATATTGTTGTGTTTACAATATTTATTTCTTAGACCTTCCTGAACATCTTACTTCGACTTTAAGATATTTTCGTGTTAATAATTGTATCCTTGCTAAGTACCACGATCCGGACTATATTACTTGGGTACTATTCTATAATGCAGTACCTAACAAAATAATTTGATACCAGGTTGCCAATAAAAAAAAACTAACTAAAGACTTATCATCTACAATCTTTATAAGGAAAAGCATCTGAATAGGGAAGAGCATGGGAGAGTATGTGTGGGGTGGGAAGGGGAAAGAAAATAAACTCCACAAAGTAGGATGGTACCCGAGTAAGGAATGTTATATTGGCATAATAGTCTACAGGGTCCAGTTATGATGCCCACAGAAACAAGTTCATATAAATAATAAATTAAGTGATTCAGGTCTTCCGGTGGTGACCGCGTTAGTGTAGATGAAGAATCCGACGTTTCGCTTCCACTGTGGGAGGCATCTTCAGGGATATAGGACATTACACAAAATTAAACACAATGCTCTACAAAACTGAACTGTTCAGTTCAGTTTTGTAGAGCATTGTGTTTCTATCCATAATGTCCTATATCCCTGAAGATGCCTCCCACAGTGGAAGCGAAACGTCGGATTCTTCATTTAGATCAACGCGGTCACCACCGGAAGGCCTAAATCTTCATGACAATAACCGCGCAAGCCTACACAGTTTATTAAAATTAACAGGATAGCAATCCGAGTTAGTACCGAGGGAAAGAGGATAATATAGAAATACTAGTTTGACAGTGTACCAACCCAGGTTGGTCCCCTTAAAAAAATTTAAAGTATTTGTTCTTTTCTTAACTAAATTTGAAATAAACAGAAAAATATTATTGTTTCGACTTGTACTTTTAAGTTGTTACTCCACTACACTTATCATTAGTGGTATTTATAATGAAAATATTACAAACCTCCTCATTTATATACCTAAAATTCAGAACATGTTAAGTAAAATTAAGGTTGGTGCACATGTAAATAGGTACCAACTCACTGGACATAAACCGCCTCCCAACATATCCAACGCCATCTTCTTGTCATTCTATCGAATCCTTATCTTTGTTCTTATCATTTGCAAAACGAATTTTTTTTATCCTTTTAACAATTTAAATAAATATTTATTGAATTAATAGTATAATGACCAAAAACACCACTATATATTTCTTTTCATGATAGAAGTCTGGTCGGAAACGGAGTCTTAAGCGTTGAGTCGGCTACTGTTAGCTCTGTTTCAGTCAGAGTGATGGGTGTGTTAAAGACGGATAACGCATTCTATAATATCTTTATAGTTATGATAATGGGCATATTCATCAAAATTTACAAGTTTTATGAAAATGGAGCTTATAATATTGATTCAAGGTTACTAGATAGGAGATAAGGAACTTAATGTGTAAAACTACTCGCGTCTTAAAGAGGAACAAATTGAAAAGATAAAGTATTTATTTTGTAGAACACCCCGGGGGTCTTAGATATCTGGCTTCTACAGAAGTATAAGCAATTTTTTAGTTAAATACATTATACTGCTGATAGGGTTTATCGATAAAGTCTTTGTGCCTCTTTTACTTAACATGGGTTGTCGCGATTTTAGGGAAACCATCTTATTTCCTTACGCTTAAAAAAGGTGCCGACAGAAGAGATAGCTAAGAAAAGGAGCTAAATCTCATGGTTTAGGAGGGAGCGGATGGTTTGAATCTTTCCCACTTATCTTTCGACCTAATCGTCTCTTCTACCTCTTCTCGCAGTTTCGACAACAGACCAAGAGCAATTTATCCTAAAACTTAATCCTCCCCGCCTTCTTCAAACTACCCGAAGAAAAACTTGGAAGTTTTTTACAAATGTTTTTAACTACATCACAATCTTTAACTTCTTTCGGGAGTTTCTCTTCCGACTAGCATATATCAAGGTCAGAAACTTTTCCAACCGCAATATTTTTTATCATATATTTTTCCAAGTGCCCACTTTACTCGGAAGGAATTTTCCTTTTGAAGAAATATAAAATATCTCGCGTTATTAAGCATTAAGATAACAAGAAATCATATTTTTCTTGGAGAAGTTAAACAATAAACTATAACTGTTGAAACAGTAAATAACTGTTAACGAGCTTTTACAAGTTGAAAACAAGGAAAATCCTCATCAACAGCAGAGAAAACTTAATAATCTCTTGGAAAAACAATCCCTAACATCTTAATAATACGAGAAGTTAAAAAATGAATAATCTTTATCTTTTATTAAATTTTACATATTAAAATTTAATATGTAAAATATTAAAAATAAAATGGCAAAAAAAAAAAAAAAAAAAAAAATAGGAAATTGTCAAATTTAAAAAAAGAAAAATTATAACAATTGTAAATTGTTAAAAATGAATCGTTAAATATGAATTGTAAATTGAATCGAATCTGGTCATTATGTTTGTTAAAATTAAAGGGTGCAGTTTGTTTATTCTCTTTACATAATAAAGGAAATCGGATTTAATATCGCAGGATTTTGTAAACGAGTTTACTCTGGCCAGTTTCATTATCAATCAATTCAAGTTTTGATTATATTAAAAAGATCATTTTTTTAAATTATTGATCCTTCTAGACGGATATAAATTAAGACCTGGCGCGACGCAGAGCGTTGTAATTTCGTAAGAAAATATAAAGCAAACAATTATAGTAGTTTTGTTAATTAGAACTAGAATGGAAGGAAAAGCATTTCGTGTCAACCAATTAAAACACAGAGTGTGTTTAAAGGGAACAAAAGCCGCAATTAGTGAGAATATGTCACAGGGTTAGAGTGACGTCACAATTAGCGAGTCTGTTAGAGTGAGCATGCAAACAGCCGTAATTGCCTCTTTCTCGCCCCTTCCCAGGACACCGACCTTTAGAAGTAAATAAAACAGACCAGGAAAGTAAATATTTTCACAACCTCCCCCCCCCGTGACTAGTTTAGAAGCGACCGATATACTACCAGGGGGCGACTGATGTACAAACAGACATTATGGTAATGGAAAT
Organism: Microvelia longipes; assembly: GCA_018340805.1. NCBI lineage: Eukaryota > Metazoa > Arthropoda > Insecta > Hemiptera > Veliidae > Microvelia > Microvelia longipes. Next base: position 44,439,942 of record JACMZG010001914.1, read on the forward strand.
GCTTCGACAGAGGAATAGCGAGAAAATGCCTCTCCTCGGCAGTAAACAAATAAATCACTTTTATCAATTTTGACCCTTTAAAACCGTTTCCTATTTTTTCCAGAATACAATCTTCTGGTATTGATAATGTATGCTCTATTCTTTGAGAATGTGTCATTTTATTTTAATGCCTGTTAGCATTACCTCAAACTATATACTCAAACAAGTCATTGCGTAGAGGTTGTGTTAATGTAATTACTTTTACCATTATTTTTTTTTTTTTTTTTGAGAATGGCTGTATCATAGGTACTGTACTGACGAGATTCAATTGTCAAGATAGCAAAGAATTTGCTGACGAAGTCAGCGGACGTGACGCAGCTCTTCGGCTCTTTGGAATGTCGATTCATTCTGGATATTCGATTCACTCTGTATAGTCGATTCACTCTGTATTGCAGGTTCATTATGTATAGCCAATTCACTCTAGATAGTCGGTTCACTCTAGATTGTCGATTCGCTCAGGACTATCGATTCATTCTGGATAGTCGATTCACTCTGAATAGTCGATTCTTGCTCGATAGTCGGTTCACTTTAGATTGTAGATTCATGTATAGTCAATTTACTCTGCATTGTCGATTCACAGTGGATTGTTAAGTTACATTGATTTTAATTCTGTCATTACTATTATCAGTATGTTGTTTTAAACATTAAGTAAAATGTTTTGAAACGGTAATTACGCTTAAAAGTTGTAACTAATTACATCAATTAGTTACTACAAAGGCGGCACTAATTATATAAGAAGTTGTGCAAACAGCAGTAAATCAGAACTCTAACAATTAATGCGGCGTTAAGATTGACCGAAACTTAGGAAATAAGCAATTAGTTGTCTGATTTCAGTTTAGGGAATAGATAAGAAGTTTATAGTGAGGGGATCGAAACACGTTTGTTAACATAACTTCTGTGCATTATAGGGAGGGAATCTCTTGTATTAAACCCAAAACATTTTGATTATGCATTTTTGCTTCAGTAAAATATTTTATTGTTGTTCAGCTCAAAGTAATTGGCAAGATTTTTGATGCTCGTCAATCTTAAAAAATTAAGGAGAAAATATATTAGACAAAATGGGTCACTATAAAGAATATAGAGCAATATAGGAAAGGTTAGCAAATACAAATTTAGAAACGATTAAAAAGAATTAAAGATACGCTTGTTGATGGTCGTAATCTTAAGACCTTCGATTTATTACTTTTGACAAGATTGTATTTATACAAAGACTAGACTTATGGAATGTTTCTGATTTTTTGAAATGCCATACTTTCCATAAGAAATTGTAGTTTTTTCCTATTGTGTAATAGAAATAAAATGTTGTTGTGCGAGCATAGAAGAAATCCTAAATTGATACTTCCTTTCAAAATAGGAGGGCATTCACCGAAAAAAAAGAGAAAATGGGGGTTAGTTTGAATTTATTGTCCTTCCATTCGGTTTGAGAGGCAAAGCCAAGAAAAAAACTCATAGATTTACTTTTCTTGGAAAACGAACGAGGAGGGGGAGTCTTAACCACCCCGCCATTAATTTGTTTCTTTACCCGATTTGGAAAGAAACTCAACAAGATTGGGAGAAGGATATATAGAATTGTATAAAGAAAAAGAAGATGTATTCTTCTTTAAAGCCGCTTTTTTAAGATGAAAATTTTCGCGGCATTTTTCTTTTTTTAAAGTTATTCCTTTTTCTAAAAAAAAGTTGCCATGTTTTCCTTTCTTTACTCCAAAAGCTTTCTTGGATCAAATCCAGTAAAAAGTATTTCTTTTTTTAACACATTTTAATATAGCGAGTAAGTGAGTGCGACAAAGGACAAAAATGCTGCAAGGGAAGGGACGCGACCATTTTCACTATTTTAAACACACTTCCTGTATTTCTTTTATACAAATCTTTATTTTCATTTTCAAAATACAAAAAGAAATTTTCTTACTTAGCTGAAGGATAAAAATAACAATTTTCCTCACCTTCCAGTAAATTTTATATAATGACCTTTATGATTTTATATAATTAACGTTATAATTTTATATAATCAGCGTTATGCTTTTAAATAATAAACTTAATAATTTTATATAATTCGCTTTACGATTTTATTAATTAAAAATTAAAAGACTGGTGAGAGGATTCTGCCCTCCTTAGCATACTTACTGTATTCGACATTTTTACCAAAATTGAGTTATTTATTTTACGTGGTTCTTTATGGCCTTTAGATGAAAGAGAAACCTTTATTGAGGCCAAAAATATAATAAAAGTATTTGAAAAAATGATTTTAAAATTATAAATTTTACCGTATGTGCATTTTTTATTAAAAATGCTAAGGACTTTTTCCAGTATCTGCAAAAAGCTTAGCAATTTTACAGTATTTTTTGTAGATACGGTAAAATCGCTATGCATTTTGTAAATACGGTAGAATGCTTTAGCATTTTTACCTGTTTTGATTTGCAAATACGGTAGTTTTAACACAAAAACAGTACTTTTTAAGGGGCACTGGATATTTTTAAGTTATGAAAAAGTAATTTTAGATTAAACAACACTGGTTTTGTAATTTAAGTTGGTAAAACTGAATACCACTTGTTATCTGGCTTATCAAAACATATGTTTTTTTGCGCCAAATACCTTCAAAGAGAGGTAAATTGTCAACCAAGACTGTGAGAGTTGTTGATGTGTGCTTTATTTGTAATATATTTAATGTTTTTTTAAATATTTATTATTTTATTTAATATTTAATAAATATATAGATAACATTTTAAGTTTTAATTATTTTAACAATCTTTTGTAATCTCTACAAAAGACTTAAAATTTTATGCTAAGGTTTATTAAAATTCTGGCGCGGTGGTCCGCATGTCGGGCGAATTTCCTTTGGATGCGTGTTTCCGTGCTTTTTACATTATATAAGTTTACAACTACTAAATAAATAATTCCGGCGCGGTGGTCCGCTGTTGGGCGAATTTCATTTAGAATGCGTGTTTCCGTGCTAAACAACCCATTTCTTGCTTATGCAAGAACCATGCCCATTGCGTGGTTCCGGTTCATGCTTTAGAACCTAAGCAGTTACTCGATTGTCAAGCACTGCTCGTAACTCATTTTGTCTGTATTTTTCAAAGGAAATGCACATAATTATCTAGTTGGTTGTACAAAACTATGCCTCTAAAATTAGAAGTACGCACTATTATTTGCACTAGTTTAAAGCTTAGTTACTTATCTTTAAGCTTAGTCAGTTATCTTTAAAGGTTTTAGCGCATTTCCTTTGGAAAATACAGACAAAATGAGTTACGAGCAGTGCTTGACAATTGATTAACTGCTTAGGTTTTAAAGCATGGACCGGAACCACGCAATGGGCATGGTTCTTGCATAAGCAAGAAATGGGTTGATTAGCACGGAAACACGCATTCTAAATGAAATTCGCCCAACAGCGGACCACCGCGCCGGAATTATTTATTTAGTAGTTGTAAACTTATATAATGTAAAAAGCACGGAAACACGCATCCAAAGGAAATTCGCCCGACATGCGGACCACCGCGCCAGAATTATTTTCTAGTTGTAAACTTATATTAAGTAAAAAAAACGATCAAAAATTATCGAGCCTTCCAGGATGTGAACCCAGGTACCCTGAGTTTGAATGGTCGTATTGACTCCGGACCACTGGCATTTAACTCAGAGGCCCAAAAAACATTGAAAACGACACCCTACTGAAAATTTAATTTTTTAATGACCCTAATTTTGGTTTTTCTATAATTTTTGTGGTTTTTTCGACTTTTTGGTAACTTAAAGTGGTCGTATTGACTTCAGACCGGTTTCATTCGATTCAGCGCCCAAAATTACATAGAAAACGACACCCTACTCGAAATTTATTTTTTATCGACCTAAGTTTTGGTTTTCGGTAATTTACAATGGTTTTTCCGATTTTTAGGTCACTTAGAGTGGTCGTATCGACTTCAGACCGGTTTCTTTCGATTCAAGCGTCTCAAAAAACATAAATATTGACCTTTTTCGCGGCAAAAAATATTAACCCTGAATTTTGCCGATTTTTTGAAAATTTCGCTGACTCAGCAAACCGGGTTAATGACGTCACAAAAACCTGGTTTTCAATAGGGTTCGTGTCCTCCTAAAGGTTAATTTTTGTACCAAGTTTGGTTAAAAAATATTAAACTGTTCGAAAGATAGAGTGTTTACAAGAAAGTGTCTAGAAATATATATATATATATATATATATATATATATATATATATATATATATATAATATATATATATATATATATATAAAGTAAGAAAATACCGTAATTGTATAATAAAGTTAATTAGCTAAGGAAAAAGAGAGGTCTTTTAATAGCTATTTTACCGTACATGCAATATACTTAACTAAAATACAGTATATGAAAATATACGGTAATTTTGCTTAGTAATATGTAGATACGGTAAATTGGCATAGGATAATAGTAGATTTTTATGCTTACAATGAACCGTAAGTGTTAAATTTTATATTTAGATTCAAATTATGTAGTTGTTCTAATTATAAAAAAATCAGATAAAAAATTAGGTTTCAAGTAAAACATTTACTTAATAAATATACTTTTTACATGTAGAGAATCCCAGCTCCAAAGTTGGGGTTCAATATCTCAGTTTGTCAAAAATGCAGATACGGTAAGTATGCTAAGAGGGGCAGGATTGTAAACTACACTAACATTTTCTTGTTGTATACTCCTCATTCCAAGGTCAGTATAGTAACAATTATATTAAGTTGTTTCAATCACATTTGTTACAATTTCATTAATTAACGAATTAGAGTTATAAATTATTTCGACGTTTTTCAATGCTTACTTGATCTCGTTTGCTTGAATAATCATTCTTTTCACAGTGTGGAAACGGTTTTAGCTGGGGAATCCTTCATCATTCCACTCACTCCCCAAACTTCTATCAACCGATCGAAATTGAGTTTTAACTTTCTATATGTGTAATTTCAACACAGAGGCTACCTCTTCTCTCCTTGAAAATCCTAATCTAAAACCCGATTTAAACTCTCCAATATATACTAAGCAAAATTTTTTCTCTTTTCCTAACCAGTATAAATTTTCCTGAATCCCTCTCTAAAGTCAAGTTTAGATAGAGTGAAAATTAAATATTTATTTTTTACTGGTTTTAGTATTTTTATCCGTATCAGTTTTTATCCGTATTAAATATTTATTATTAAATGTTGTCAGGATTCAATGGATTTATTAATATTATTTCTGGGAAGTACTCGTCAATTTGTAGAATTCAATAAAACAAAAATAATGAATAGCGCAGGAGCATTATTACAACCACAACTATGGTATGGGAACCAGTATCATTAATACTCCAGCTCATAGATTAACCAAGCCGGCCAACTTTCCTGTGCACATGGCCATCAAATTGATGAATAAGTTAAGACAGACAGACAATGTTAAGCCGTGAGAGTGACTTGCAATAAGTGCACCGGCTCACCAAACTTATGAAATGGATAGCTGAATGAGGACTGTATTTCTTAGCGATATATGTAGATAGATAGCTTAGCCTAGGGGGAATAAATAAAGATAAACTATAATAAAGTGAATACATGTAATTATGCACGCCTTTACAAAAGTACTTATGCATAAAATAATGCTTAAATAAGCTCGCAAGACTACAATAAGTGTAACTGAAAAGTACCTGATATTAACACAAATCTCGCAGATTTGGAACTTTAACTGCCCTTTCGACAGTGTTACCAACTTCAGAGTAGGTCTAAACGAAGAACGCTGAGGGTTCTATAAACGGGTAAAATATTTCTAAAAATTGAGGGCGAAGTTTATGCTTCCAGATGAACTCTTGTAAGACATCATAGCTTTAACTAAAAAGTGATCAGAAAGATGCAGCATTCGATTCTGGAGGTTGAGAATAGTAAATTGAGATACTAAACAATCAATACCCAAACGTGGCGTGGGTCTAAACTAACAAATTCGTTTAAGGCGCAATTCATATAAAACCTAAATAACCCTAATAGGGGTGCATAATATTAATTAAGGTGGGGCATTACTATAACATAAAATAAATATGTGCAGGCCACAATAAGGCTGGAACAGACAAAGTTAATTAGAAAGATCCGCAGGAGACCATCATCTACACCAACTTGCTTAGTGCTTCAGCATTCCCAACAATATAAAACACCTCTAGTCGAAGCCATTCGACATCACCTATCAACTCTAGTCTGGTTACCAGGACATAGCTAAGTAGAAGAAAACTTAGCCGACAAAGCAGTAAAGGCTGCTGCCTCCTTAATCCCCAGACCATGCAATTACTAGTAAGTCCGATATTCAACAAAACATTACACCTGGAATATTTGAACATCTGGACAAGGAATAGCGGTTAATTCCTAAAAATTACCAGATATCCTACAAGATCATGTAGCAAAATTAGGCCGGCTGTGGGACTTTCAGTGTGATTCTAAAATGGATTCATTAATTTATCTCCTTTAAGTGTAGTGCGGTATCTTAAACAAACTCATAACTCAGAATCAACTCTGTACGGGTTAAGGCTTTACCATCTTAGCTGTAAATTGCCTCAAAACCCCTGAAACTATTTAAAATTAAATGTCTTACATCTATTATAATATTTTTTTTTGAGGTAGTACGTAATTGAGCACTTTATTGGACCGTTTTTAGGATGAGAAGCCAATCATTATTGTATAGGAGGTTATTTAGTACTTTTCACCTCCGAGGACAATAATGAAAGTAAAAAAACTCCTAGGACGTAAAAGTAATTCATATGTTGCCGCCATTACTGTAATGTAGCGTGTTCAAAAAACAATCTGTGTTAAACCTTCATGAGCTTTATTTAAAAACGTTCATTTTGTTTCTGTTTTTGTTGGTAGACTAATTTTTTTTTCGTTTTTAAAAGGTGTTCTAATTGACAATTTTTGTGTGTTTATTTGTAAAGCTTTTACATTTTTGAGTAAAAGTGTGAAGCTATGTTTGAATTCAATGACGGCGATAATATGGAGTTAATAATAATTGGACGTTTTTTTTCAAATAAGTATATAGCGCAGTTTAATGAGTGCTATTTTTTGATTTTTTTTAATGAGTGCTTTATTTAATGAGTGCTACCTCAAAAAAAAATAGTGTATGCCATCCGGCTGAGAATGTCTTTATGTCTTGGCAATTTTTCCCGACTCGCTTCGCTCGTCGGTAAATCTAATTGCCGTGACATAAAGACACACTTCTCAGCCTTATGGCATAAATAACTATTATTCCGAGTGTTTCACATGTACGCCGTGTAAAACTATATAGTGACAGTTTTTCGTCCATATTTTTCTTTCCAAATACATTCCCAGTTATTTAGCCCCATAATTGTCATTGAAATGCATTTCAAAAAAAAATTTTCTAGTAAAAACTTTGTTTGATCAATAATTGAGATATTTCTGGATGATATCCAAAGGCTTTTAGAGGACTACAATCCTTAAATATTTTATGTTTCAAATGTTCAAATATTCGCAATTTTTCACAGAATACATTTATTGGTATATAACATTTCTCATAGGCTATTAATTTTTCTCTTTTTTATTTATTTTTGAAAATTGTTTTAACAGCCTTTTTGGGGGAAAAAGGACAATGAAGAAAATGAAAAGGCAGTGAAAAATGGATTAAACAGTGTATTACTTATCCGACATTTATGAAAAGCAACTTTAGTGTCGGAAAAAAATTTAAGCTATGGCAATCATTGCTGAGAAAAATGATAACTTAAATTAATAATTATTTTGGAAGAAAACACTTGATGGAGCGTTTATAAATAAAATTTCGACTAATTTAAATTTCTGTATTTCGCTATTATTCAATCGGCATATAGCTGAAGAGGACGCGGTATTATAGACATTAATTGAATATGCTATTTAAATAATAGCAATATATAGTCATTTAAATTAGTTGAGATGGTATTAATAAACGTCCCATCAAGTGTCTTGACCTGATTCGATCTTGAGGCTGGGGATCTGAAGGATCACCACAGCAGCTCAACATTGTTCTACAATAAGTTTTCCAGGTATGCTCTGGTACGTAAGATTAAAATGACTTACAAGTTAGTTAGGTGAAAGATAATAAAACATGTAAATTGATGTGCCTGAGGGTACCGGCAGAAAAGATGATGTTGTGGCATGTAGGAGTGGTTGAGATGATGTAAAGATGTGTGGCGTGCCTACATAGTTCTGGCAGCCACAAATAAGCTCGCGAGAAGCTAAATGAGGCTCCCCAGAACAGCCAAATTGATTTGAAGAAAAGGATGACTGGAAACTAAGTCAGAGCCCCACGATGGATAACAGGAACACATGGTGTTTCAACATTATGTTGTTCTGGAGCGATATCAGCTCGATCAAGCATCGAAAATCGAGGCTGGATGAATGGAGACATTAAAGATTGGTGGCAAAACGCTTACCGGGTACAGAAAATTAGCGTAAGAGCAACAGGTGACCTAACGAAATCAGAGTTACCAACTAAAAATTTAAATAATATAAGACTAGATACAGATCTAGGAGTGGCGCAAAAATATGAAATGTTATGATTCAAAAAAACTGTTTGCTTTGTGTAAACAAGCATGTGGTCGCGAAGCGGCTACAGGGAGGTGTTGGGGCCGCAGCTCGGTCCCTGAGGCCAAGAGGTCAAAGGCCTCTTGATGTACAATTTATTATTAACTCTACATTTGCTCTAGATTATACACTTTATTATTTGAAACTTGTCAACCCGTTATGTTTACAAATCAGATGATATTATTGCCTCTCCCTCAATAGGTTCCGGTTCATGTATTATTACTAACAATTTCTTTAAATTGAATTTGAAAAATACAATATTGAGGCTTATTTTATTATTTCAAAAAAATGTTTTTCTTGGTATTTGTCTACGTATATACACGTTATAACAGGGGTAGAATTCATGTCATAATCCGATCATGTTATGATACGAGGGAAAATACATGTTGTTCGTAATAACATACAACATAACGTATAACATGATGGGGTGATACTAAGTCAGTCGTATATAAGCCTATGGTTTCCCCCTGAATTTTTCCGCTGCCTAGATATTCAAATAGAATTCTCTTTGTAGCGAATTAGGAAATTCCATTTAATACTTATTTACAGTGAGAAATAATGAATATTTACCTTGTTTAATCTATGATTTGGATTTGAGCTATCTTTGAATTGACATTTATTTTCTTTTCATAGAACCTTTTGATATTGTTTACAGGTTTGATTAGTTCTTTGATTGATCTAGAACAAGTATAAATGAAAGATTTGCCTCACTTGGTCAAAAACAGTTTACTGTGGTAAAAATTTGCTGGGCTAAGACAGATTAAGGATTAGACATTAATTAATTAAAACATTAGTTTTAATTGGTTATAGATTTATATGCATGATTTTCGTGCTAAATTTAGATCAATTAAAGAATATGAGCCAAAAAATAATAGCTTTACAAGTATATAAATCTATGACCTATAGATAAAAATATTTTAGGGGTTTAATGAGTAAAACAGGTTTGGAACCAACCTGCCATGGATTCTCAGGTACTGTTAGTTTAAAAAGTTTGCACTCCAAACTATGTTTTAAATAGAACCTTACCTTGAATTCCAAAATGTTCTTTGCTAAGAAAGGATAAGAAGCTTATTTTTAATTTTAAGTACCGGTGCACTTACTAGTCATTGTAATCTCAACTGCCATTCAATGCTGTTGAGCACTACTCCTATATGTAGGTTTCTTGATGAGGAAGATGACATGACTGGTTTCTTTACCCTTCTACTTCCTACCACGTACTTCTGCATTGACACACTACAATATGGTGGAAAATTTTCACATGTGACAAATTTTACTAAACATTTCAGTAAGATTAAGATTAACTATGTTCATATTTATCTTCTTTAAAACTAATTTGTGTGAAAATTGATAACTTTGTAGTCATTGATTTGTTCAAGGAAGGGGGGGGGGGTCAGGAGGGCTTTATTTTACTTTTACGGTTTGGATTAGAGAATCATTCGAGAAATGGATTTTTTATTCTCGTTTATAAGCTAAATGCCCTTTGACTTTATAAGCGCTGATTGCTTATACAGTGTCTTTCGAGTTTCTTATGAGTACTTATTTTTAACTTACAAGTAGTTCCAAGTCCTTCAACAGTTATAGTTATAGAGCTTGATTGTATGATTCATTTTGTTTACTTTTAGCTCGTGTTTGTGACTTCACTTCCAGTGTGAGTGTTAAAAGCTTCATTATTATGGTGAAAGTTAGTAATTATTGTATGACTTTTAGAGAAACCGTTGTGATATAAGGGTGTAGGCGAAAGTCAATATAATAAGCACAGAGACACGCCCTTCTCTAATACTAGATGATTCGATTGTGCTTATTTCCTATAATAGAAACGATTTCTAATAGTTAAAGGGTTTTCAACTTCACATTACAGGGAGTAGAACCTCTTGAAAACACTTCCTTGAAATTTAAAATCCAAATCTAAAAAATTGGACCGGATCTGCTATCAGATAAATTACCAATAGAAACTTCAAATTGCAGAAAAACACGCACAACGTGAAAACATAAATAAAGTAAAGTCTGCTTTGCTTTACTGTTATAAAGTAAGAGTTTACCACTGTTCGATCTAATATTTGTATTATTTATTTCTACTTACTATTTCTCTATTTCATACATCTCCCGCTATCTATGAGAGAGCATAGTAACTAAAATGTAAATTTATCATGCGAAATGTTTAATTAACGCCCAGAAAGTGTTGCAATCTACCGGCGGTTAAAGGGAACTAACGGTGAGATGACATCAAATATGAAATTTTCCATCACTTACATCTTGTCTTCGCTACAAGAAAATTTTGTTACTCCAAGCCGGTAACGTACCCTCTCTATCAACTATTTTATTTTACCATTTTCTTATTTATATATCTTGTATATATTTTTTGGGGATACCCAACAACCACAATTGTGTTGCTAAAATAAATTAGGCAATTTTTTGCACAAGGTATTTTATTTCTGAATGGATTATCAAGCTCTATATCTTACCTAAATTTTACTTGTTTATGTTAACTTATTGTCCTTGTAACGTCACACATTTCTATTTTCATGCCACGAGTTCTGTTATCCGGTAACATCTTTTGTTCACGAAAATGTGTAAAAAAATATTTAAAACTATAGCAATAATAATATAAATTTAATATCCTACGGGAAGGATAATGAAGTACGAAAAAGAATAGCATTAGGATGTTCGAGCTTTAACAAGTACAGATACTTATTCAGATCTGACATTGACATGGTGTGGAAGAGACTGTTATGGTCTATCTGTGTTCTGCCAGTAATGTTATATGGAGCTGAAACCTGAGTCTTGAGTTCTAATATCATACAAGAGTTGAGAGTCGCTCAAAGAAGTACGGAGCGAAGCATGCTGAACATTAGCAAAATGGAAAGGAAAACAAATGATTGGATCAGGAAGCAAACAGGTATGAAGGACATAATTGGAATTGTGAGTGAAAGAAAATGGGGATGGGCAGGACATATAGTAAGGACTGATGACGAAAGATGGACAAAGAAGATGCAGTGGTATCCGAGAGAGAGAGAAAGAGGAGTTGAGAGAGACCTAGAGTGAGATGGGATGAGGAGTAAATGTGGACAGGAAACATGGCAATGGGTAGCATGGGATAGGAAGGAATGGATAAGGATGGGATAAGTGTGCAAAAATGTTTTCTTAAATTAATAAAATTAATTAATTAATAAAATTGCATTACGTATTAGAAAAAAAATATGTCTTTTGAATGGAATAACGAAAATATCATAAAAGAATGTAAAATACAAATAAGTTGTAATAAATAAATAACAAAATTTATTTTTTAGCTAAGCAAATTTGTTAAAAGCTTTAAGTTACGTTAGTTAGGTTTAGATTGCGTTAAGTTACGGTTATCAAATTTAATTTATTTATTTGTTTTTGTTAAATAAATTCTACTAAAATAGAAATTATAATAAAAGGTACATTAAGAAAAATATTAACTAAAAAAAATAAAATAGTCATGTTTAAATAGTAATAATTAAAATTAAGTTAATAATTAATTAACATTCATGTAAATAAATAATAGTACTTTATAAGAATGGATTAGTTAGAAAAAATAATTAAGTCAGGAGTAGTTAAAGTCACCCCACAGCAGAGGGCGCCACGGCTTAGTGCTGACTTTGCACTGCTATTAAATGTATATTTTACAAATTATTTATAATAAGGGTATATTCTTTGTGCAAATAAATGTTTTATTTATATTCATAGCCATAAATTAATTACAATAAGATGTTTTATTGAAGAGTCATTATAGGTTAATATGGATCATATAAAAAAATACATATCTGAAAACTCAATGACTTAAACAAATAACAAATCTATAAATAATTATTTATTTATTTTATCTGAAAACTCATATCTAAAGAACCATTATAGGTTAATATGGATCATATAAAAGACATATCTGAAAACTCATATCTATAGAACCATTATAGGTTAATATGGATCATATAAAAAATATCTGAAAACTCATATCTAAAGAACCATTATAGGTTAATATGGATCATATAAAAGACATATCTGAAAACTCATATCTAAAGAACCATTATAGGTTAATATGGATCATATAAAAGACATATCTGAAAACTCATATCTAAAGAACCATTATAGGTTAATATGGATCATATAAAACATATCTGAAAACTCATATCTAAAGAACCATTATAGGTTAATATGGATCATATAAAAGACATATCTGAAAACTCATAACTAAAGAACCATTATAGGTTAATATAGATCATATAAGATACATATCTGAAAACTCATATCTGAAGAGGAAATGTTTTCTAGAAGCATTTAAACAGTTCTTTTCAAATTACCCTTTGTTTTTTCGCTATGTTTTAGGATAGATCTTATAATAACCTCTACCAATCACGATGGTAATTTCTATGAGCTAGTTACCTATACTTACTGATGCAGTAATAATAAATATTTCTAGTTCATGCTCAGAAATAGCATAAGCATGACTTCAGAAAACTGACCTATTATAGAATTGAGTTTTTCAGCCCTTGTCAAAATAGTTGATTTGCATTTGTTGTGTTAATCCCTATGTTCAAAAAAAGCTTAACACCAAAGTGAAACTAACAAAATTTCCTAAATTTAGCTAAAACCAAACAAACGCGTAGAAACATCTTGAAAGATGTGACTTTTAAGAAACCATTAGCTCTATTGTCTGCCAATTTTATATTCTTCTACAAATATTGTAAATTGGGCTTTGCCCGTGTTGTAAATAAATAAATAAAATAAAATGATTTTATGATTTTAAATATAAATTAAAATCGATGTAAAATAAAATAAGAAAAACTAGTTATGTTAAACTATGATAATAAAGTATCGTCTTTTTCTGAATTTAATAGTTTTAAGAGAAATATAAAATGAAGAAATCTAGAATGCAATAAAGAATAACAATAAAGATTTTAATCTGTAATAAACAAGCGTCTGGTATTGACATTGCAGTTCTGGTTTGATTGAAAATGTGTTTATAATGGTGCAGTTTTATTGCTTTTAAGGTAATAGCTTTTGCCTAGATTTTATTGACTTGAGCTAGTAAGAACAATGACACCTTGGGGGAAATGAGTTTGTTTATAGGGAGTAAAGAAAGGTTAGGTAAGTATGGCGGTATTGTAATGACAAATCTTTTTACACGGCGTCAGTTGAACGATTATCTCACTAAAGGTGTTACAATAACACCTATGGTGTGTTAATAGTTTAAGCTCTGTTGTGCTTGCGACTTTGTCAGATTGGTGTGTGGATCCTAGTCGACATGATGTTTGATCTACTTGTTTCAGTGTAGAATTGAGTGTATATGTGGTTTCTTTTGAAGACTTTTACTTCCTTATAAAGTAAATAAGGTGTAATTAATTTAAGCTAAGTTTATAAAATAACTCATGAGAAAACTCGGAGAAAAATACTGAGGCGTGGGATGGGAAGAAAATTGGGTGTAGGTTGGTAAAATTAGCTGGGAAAAGAAAAGACAGAAACCAACGATAAAGAGTGAGGAAGGATGAGAAATGCGAGAACGTCGAAAGGAGACTTTGGTTGAGTGCGGGAAAGAGAAAGCAAGTAAGAAGAATATGAGTTAAAAAGAATAGAAAATACGGAGATGATAGAAAAGGCGGGAATGATAAGGAAAAGACGGCAAAAAAGCTTTCTCATCTAATGCAATGTTTGATAGTTTAAAAGGAAAAGTTTGAGAGGAAACCAGCGAATTAATCACCATCAAAATCTTTTCCTCGGCTGCTCCCGCAAAGCTCTCAGCTCCGCACACATTATCTCCCACATTGAACTCGCATTAGCATCGCATCTACTTCAAGACTAAAAACCTTTATCAAGTTAAAAACTCGTCATTAATTAACTGCATATACGAGAATAATTAACTATGTTTATAACTAAGATATCACTAGGTATACAAGTTTGTCGAATTTTTGAACCTCTTACCAGTCATAATATAGTAAAATAATTATTCGAAGATATAGGAAAAAAATAATTTGCGCAAAGAGAGCTTAAAAGAGTATATCTTAGCGTGTAGAGAATAAAATGCTTAATTGTAAGTACTGACAGTCAGAAAGTTAGTTTGTTATGGTAAACCTGAACAATGCACAGTCAGACCGATAATAGAGGTCCGTCTTAAACTAGATATACCTTACGAAGTTAATAATTTTTTAAATAGTAGTTTATCAGACTTAATAGTTTATCAGACTTCCAAGTTTTTAGAGTGATGTTTTGAGTACGTAGAGTATAGTTAGACACAGATATTTCTTCCACAACTCAGGGCACTCTACCTTTAAAGTGGAAAATTTTCCGATAGCCACAGTTATACCACAACTGTGGTATAAAATTAATTGACCATTAATTTTGACCAATTAATGGTCAAATTCTATATTAATATGATGTTTATGGCACTTCTTTAGTTTATGTGACTCCTTATTTTCCTTTGGCTCTATTTATTAATTAATTGTTTGAATTTATTAGTGGCGAATTATAAGTATTAATAGAAGGGATCATCTAATCTAAAGAAGTGGAATGTTTAATACATATATAAGAAATTATTTTTTTATATGTAAATTATTTGTAAATCTTAAAAATGAAATAATTAAAAAAAATCATTGATCCTGAATTACAGAGATACTAAACGTAATATTAAGTTAAAACAAGCGCCAGGTTTAGGGAAATTTACATTATGGGTTTCAGCATCCCTACTTTCCAGGTCGTAAAGTAAACAATTCAATATCTTAGCCTTTACTTCCAACTGTGAAAATAGTACTTATCCTGAATACTTTGTAAGCGAGAAATACTACTTCCAAATTAGGATTCCGAGGTACCTTGATTATTTACACTCATCCTCTTTAATGACGCTCTATAATTTACGCTCTCCTTTGCTCTTTAATGAGAGCAAAGGAGAGCGTAGGTCTCTTTGTACGCACTTGAAATATGAAAAACATGTGATTTATACTGTTATATATGTCTCAAACATTTCACTAGTTGGCAATGGACGTGACTGCACTTCTAAGTTCAATCAACTGCCTTAGTAACCTAGTCGGCGAAAAAATTACTAACCATCTTCTCCTGATTGTTTTTTCCTTCTAAATGCACCTTTGGTGTGCGCTGTTTAATGCTGGACATAGCTGACCAGAATAAAAACTATGAAAACGTTTTAAATGTAAATTTCTCCTATTTACAAAGAAAAAGTATACTCCGTGATGAATGAGCACTGGGAGAAAATTGAGCAGGATGTAAGTAAAGATTAAAGAACATATTAGTAGTAAAGATAGTCTAGCTTTTGCTGTATTCTTTAAGCCTTGAGCCTATAAAAAAGGGCATTTCTTTAAAGGAAAAAACCTAAGAGAGAATTAGGTTCTACTAAAGGGCCTATTCTCAAATTACCTCTAAAGGGGCTACAAAGAAAAGGCTCGTCTTTACTGTAATAGGGACTAGAAAACCGTTTGATCCCCCAGACTCATAACCTAGCCTGTAACTTTACTGGAAAACACTCTTTTCAGAAGTTTTACCTTTTAAAATAAAATTTCCTTTTCCAAAAAACTTGTCTTGCGTTCATTAATGCATCTCATTCGCATATATTATACATAGAGAGCTCCATGTTTTGGAGTAGCTCTTAAAGATTTAGAGAGAAAGGGTTTTAACTAAAATATAATATAATTTTGCCTTTATCTTCAAACTAGAAGTCAAAGTACTCTAAAATCATCTTTACCCTGCTTAACTTAACATCTCTTTTAATGTTCAGAAAATGAGAAAATTATATTATTTAAACAAAAGAATTTAATGATAAAAGTTTCAATTTTATTCTTACTAAAAGAACTGTACATTTTAACAGTAGAGTCATTTCGATAATTAATGCATGTCGGTATAAATACCTTCTTACGCCCATGCCACATTCTAAGTTACGCATTGATTCGTAGCTTTACTAATTTCTTATTGAATTACTTGCATTGTAACTTGAATAAATAGTTTCCATTTATGCTAGTTAGACTCGACTGTAGAATATTTATGCTAGTTAGACTAGACTGTAGAATATTTATGCTAGTTAGACTCGACTGTAGAATATTTATGCTAGTTAGACTCGACTGTAGAATATTGCTAGTTTAGACTAGAATGTAGAATATTGCTAGTTAGACTCGACTGTAAATATTATGCTAGGTTAGACTAGACTGTTCGTTTTAAATTCACTGGATGATGTCTCAAGGGTAAGTTAGTTTATGTTCAAAGGGTACAAAGGGTTTAAATGTTTTCAATAATGGTAAAATTTCGTTTTTAGAAAATTTCTAAAAGAGAATGAGCTAATATGATCGCAAGATCGGAGTCCTGAAATGGAAGAGGAAGAAGAAGTAGTTTTTTAAAAGGGGTGACTTAACGATATATATATATAATATTTATATATATATATATATATATATATATATATATATATATATATATATATATATATATATATATATATATATATATACTGCTTGGCTCGTACTGTCATGAGTAACAGTGCTAAAGTAGTAGTTCTTTGTTGTTGATATGCCGATGTTCTTGATATGCTAATTTTCGTGATATGTTCTTAATATGCTTGACCTCCTGTAGATACAATTATTCACTACGTTATAAATGACGAGTAAAAAATGTAC
This sequence comes from Microvelia longipes, assembly GCA_018340805.1. Classification (NCBI taxonomy): domain Eukaryota; kingdom Metazoa; phylum Arthropoda; class Insecta; order Hemiptera; family Veliidae; genus Microvelia; species Microvelia longipes. The sequence goes on from JACMZG010001914.1 coordinate 44,457,154, forward strand.
TTGGCGGCACATAATATCATTGACCCTCCCATACTATTATATTAATATTTTGAATTATACTATAAAAGAATTGATTCATGATAAATTATATTTTCCGTAAAACAGCCATTTATTATTTGGTGTATGTTTATTTACATAAACAGATGACTAAATTTTACGCTTATACATATTTAAAATGTATAAAGCATAAAAGCAAAAGGTGAAACAAAGTAAGAATCAGATTACACACATGTGCAAAATGATATAATAAAAGAACAGAATAACTTCATATCCCAAAAAATTGGCATAATGCCTATACAACAGTTTTAACAGCACTAAAAATATGACTCCCACATAACATATTTTATAGATTCATAAAGGCTAAGCGTAAAAAAGGTATAACACGATAGTAGAAGTGATATAAGGATAGGCCAAAATGAAAAGAAAACTTTTCTTTTTAAGGAATAAGGAGGAGCAATATATAATATATATATATATATATATATATAATATATATATATATATATATATATATATATATATATATATATAATATATAAGAGCTTTTTATTCTCAGCAATTTAACCGAAGCATTTTGCGCCTTCAATCCCTCACTTTCTTTTAGCACCCTCATTTTTTTAAGGTTTCCCCACTTTTTATTTTCATCTCCCTCTCTAAACTCTACTGCTTATATTTTAGAAAAAATAAAGATGCGGTTCATTGCCGAGACTTATTCTTTTCAATAAGGGCTGTTTTAGCCTCAGAAATAAGTGCTAGAAAAAATTGAAAGCGATTTTTCAAGAAAACAACCTACCCCACCAGTTTCTTATTCATTATTTTAATCTAATTTTTATTCTTCAACTGTAAGATTTTAAGTGTTCATTTTTTACTCTGTATAATGAAATAAATGTTTGAGAGGTATTAAGATATACCTTATTAATTACCTGAGAGGTCTCAGGTAATTAATATGACTTTTCAGGTGTTTTACGATTTGGCAATTAAGGTAACAAATGGGAATCAGACTAGCTTTGATATTAAGAAATCACAAATCGAAATATGACTGAAATAGTTTACAATAGTTGTTTTTCTCTTACAACCTTTATGTACTTTAAGTATATTTCTATGTCAGAGATTATTTTTACTCATATTTTCGAGAAAATATAACTTATTTACATTCTGTAAAAGGTGATGAGTGAAAATATGGCTTTGACCGTCTCATTAGCGTTGTTTATTTTGAAAATTCTCTAAATGATTTTGGTTGGCTGGCCTTTTGTTAATTATAAAAATCCATCCATGACAAAATTTTGAAAACAAAATAATATAAAAATCAACGTTTGAAAGTCAAGCAACAGAACTTTTGTTTTATCGGCTACGTTTCAAAACGATAACGTTTTTTTTAAAAAAAGAAAAATGTTTCAATTTTTACCGATATGAAAACGGGCAGGTGTTCCAACCTTCATCTAAATTACCTAAAATTGCCAATAATATGTCTGGAAAAACCTGCCCATAAAATATAGAAGGAAAAAAATATTATTAACTCGATCTGGGGTGAAAAAAAGAGAAATATTTATATACAGCACTTTAAGATTAGGCTCAACCCTTGGTATTCTTACCCTCGATGTATATATTGCAATTTATGACTTTAGATAATGAATAATATATAATAAAAGAACATAAATATATAACCCAAACCTATCTATAACCCATCCAAACTCAACCACTTCATAAACAGCTATAAAATCTCAGGTCGTCCCTTTCTTCATTGCATATTTAAATCTTTTACCAGTCCATTGAAAAACGCTAGACTCTAATAAAACAAACTCATATCGCCAGGTTCAAAATTAAAACAAACTGCCAAAAATGGAACTATAGTTCTTTATCTTAATTATAAAATCAAAATGTCTCGCAGAGCTCCTGTATTCTGATGTTTATCATCATAGAAATTTAAACATCTAGGGCTCTACAAAACCTTACAACTGCATAAAATCCGAACACGTTTGATTCAAAATACTCAGCAAGATTAATCCACCTTTTCATCCCTTTTGTTCAAGCTCAGCCCTGAGCTTTATGAAATAAGAGTGTTGGGGTCATAGACGGGTAGATACGATGTTGTTGTCTTAGTCCAAGAGCCCAGGGGTTTTAGATAAGATTAGATTAGATACGAGTCGGCAGAATTGCAGATCCTTGTACAGGAAGGTATTTACGAAATATTGAGACCGGTTCCAGCCATTACACTTTTTATTAACTTGGGTGGTAAATTTGACCTGTAAAGTGCGTTCTGCCTGGGATGCCTATCCGATACGAGTTGGCAGAATTGCAGATCCTTGTTCAGGAAGGTATTTACGAAAAATTAAACCCTTTTCTAGCCATTACACTTTTTATTAACTTCGGTGGTAAATTTGACATGTAAAGTGCGTTCTGCCTGGGACACCCATCCCATACGGGTCGGCAGAATTGCAGATCCTTGTTCAGGAAGATATTTACGAAAAATTGAGACCGGTTCCAGCCATTACACTTTTATTAACAAAACACCCCTTGGCTCTTGGTCTATCTGGTATTTACGTTACTGTGAGATTTAAAATTTTCTTGGTATTGTCAGATTAATTTACATGCTCCTAAAATCAGGTGCAAGCAACTGTTAGTAATATTGGATATTGTTAGTAATTAAAGTTTTTTGTCTAAGGCACGCGGTGATGTGTTAAGTAATGTTAAAAAATATTTTTTGTAGAATAAGTACCCTATTGCTATGGTACTAGTTCCCTAAACCAAATTATGACTATATAAGTGAGGGTAGGCCCATCCATAGTATAACATGAGTAAAACAGCCTGATCATTATAGCACTTAAGTTTTCTCAACAAGCAATCAAAGAATATAATAGTTATAGAATGTCTGAAGGTTTACGAGAGAGACAGACAGAAGGTGGGGGTGAAGTCCGTGCTGGCATCTAGTGCAAGCTCTGAGAACTAAATCTTCTTACCATAGCATTCTTCCACTTTTTTAAGTTATTATTATGAAAATAAATTTTAACCGCACGAGTATCTACATAAAATATGTCATTATTATATAAAGCAATTATTTGTATCAATCAGTTCTGCGCCAGAAGTAGTTTGCTGAAAATAAGATGACAGTGGCGCATTCTTGTAGTTGGCATGGTGAAACTACTATATTACTCACTAGCGCTCCACTTAACTGGTTTAGGAACTAACCTTTTCTTGTCCGAAATAATAAACCTCAGGACCATCTTTCTTTATCTATATATATATTCTTTGCAAGCAATAAACGATTTGAGTTTGTTTATTAATAATTTAATATGCTCTTGGCACTGAAGTGAACAATTTTTAGTCTCAAAAGTTTTGAAAGTTGAACTCTTTTAAGAGGTTTCATTCCGATGGTAATGGATAAATGTTTGTTTACACCATGGTTGGTAAAGGGAATTGCTTCACATTTACTTTTATTAACTACCAACCCATCTGTAAAACACAACTGTAGGAAAGCTTGGTCAGTTAGTAAAACGTTATCTGATCAGGCTAAAAATCAGATTGCGCCACTGTCTGTTATCTTAGTTTTCTATCTTGTAGTAGCAAACTACTTCTGACACAAAACTGATTGATTCAAAAAAATACATAATACACTATTATGTATTTTGAATTGAATACATAAACGAAGGTAAAATATAGTATTAGCATTAGTACTTATTTTATCGTCTGACACATATAATTTGATGAAAACGAATAATATTTGACTAATGCATTTGGAAATTAGCTAATGTGGCAATATGCCGTTTACATAAACTAGTAACATGGCAAAATGTTTTAGGACAACAAAACGCGTCTAGTGCCAACACCCTGTAGTGACTAATGATTTTTTAAATAGAAATTAGTCGCACTCATTATAGAATTATTGTATTGAATACACCCATAAAGCTGTTACATGGAAAGCATTATACATTGATAATAAAACAAGAAGCTTAAGTCCTCTTGTTTTATTATCAATGTATAAAATGCTTTGCTTGAGACAGCATGTATAGGGTCCTGCAGGGAGGTATGGATGATTTGAAATAATAGCTACCCACTCATTTTCAAATAAAACTAAAATTTTATTATTTCATTGTGTACCTTGGATGATGCCATTATGAAAATTAAAGAGGAAAAAAATAAAACATTGATTATGTACAAAAAATAACATCTGATAAGTGGTGTCCGTTTTTGTCCACACACTCGTTGCCTATACTCTTCTGTAGCATTGGACGTGGTATTGCTCAAATTTCTTGAGTTATTGCTTCATTCAGGGCTTCAAGTGTACGTGGTTTGTGTATGTATACCCGTGATTTGAGGTAGCCCCATAAAAAATAGTCACAAGGTGTCAGGTCAACTTCTCAAAAGTCAACTTCTCACAACGTCTACAGGAGTGTGTGGACAAAAACGGACACCACTTATAAGATGTTATTTTTTGTACATAATCAATGTTTTTTTTTCCTCTTTAATTTTCATGATGGCATCATCCAAGGTACACACTGAAATAATAAAATTTTAGTTTCATATGAAAATGAGTGTGTAGCTATTATTTCAAATCATCCATACCTCCCTGCCGGACCCTTTATTAATATGTATTATGTATGTATTATTATATATTATGTATGTATTATGGATGCATTCAAGACCACAACTCGATAATGAATGCGACTAATTCCTGTTCAAAGCATTCATAAGTCGCTCTCAATCTAAAGTATTATTGTTAAATAAATATTTCCTTTCTGAGTGCCAGGGAGATGTATAAAGCTATAAAGCATTAACATAAATTTCAGCGGGAATGACGTCAATCATGGACCGTAAAGTAAAATGCAATTTCTTCAGATTTATTTTTATCTGTGTTTTGTTACTTTTCTGTTTTCCAAAATCTCGAATAAAAAGCTCGACATTAAATGCAAGGGAGAAATCTTTGTGAAAGGACTGAAAAATCTTTTCCTTGTGGTCGAACTTTAGAACTAAACTTTTATAGTTTTTATGATACTTGACTTGAGGGGTCAAGTTTACGTCTTTACCAAGTGTCTTCTACAGAGGATGTCAATGTTTATATTGCCCTCAGAGTTTATATATTCAGTGCAATGATAAACCTATATTTGCTCTGAAACTAGTTGCATAAATAGTATTAGTATTAGTGCTTAACTGGCACTACTTGTGCCTATAGATAAAGTCCTAAAAAATTAAATATGGGTCGAGACTTCTGTAAATGTTTTCTATTCCCCATAAATTAGGACCCTGTGGTTTCAAATGTAATGGTAGATTTGATTTGGCATGGGTCGAATTTTTGTAGAAACTATTTTCCAAAGTCTAGGACTTTGTTTAAACATAATTTTAGACTGATAATTTTAGATCATCTGAAGTATTCTAGTTGGAAAAGTTAAATTATAAAAGATAATATAGATAGATCACAAGATATATATATATATATATATATATAATATATATATATATATATATATATATATATATATATATATATATATATATGTGTTATATATATATATATATATATATATAATATATATATATATATAAACACTTCGTTTACAAAAAAAAATAAACAGTAAGGCTGGCCTTATTATAAGGACATTATTTTTCCATTAATATAGATTTTGTCAGTAAAATAGACTGAAAATTGATTTTAACATAAATATGTACAAAAAACATAAATTTTATATTCCTGCTAGAAGTAAATATTGTAGTCTATGAGAATTTTAATCGAACTTGATATCTACTAAAAACTCCCTGGTTTTGGCAATAAAACTGCATCACATTCTGCAACTATTCTGCAAAGTGCAAACATCATTCAGTCGTAATTACAGATATGGATAATTGATAAGGCCAATTCTGTTTATAGAGATAAACCATAATATCAAGTAAAAGCGATATTTATTATAGCTCTAGTTTACATTTATGTTTGGTTTGTCGGCCTCTGGCAAAACAAGCAGTGCCAGCTGAGCAGTCGGCCTCTGGCAAAACAAGCAGTGCCAGCTGAGCAGTCGGCCTCTGGCAAAACAAGCAGTGCCAGCTGAGCAGTCGGCCTCTGGCAAAACAAGCAGTGCCAGATGAGCACCAATAATAATAATAACACCATTTATGGAAACCCATTGCAGAGCAAATAAGGGTTTATCATTGCGGTCATTATATAAATACTATGAATCCGGGAAGAATTGTCGAAGTAGAAGCTCAAGTCTCTTTACTGATATCTTCAAACTAATACACAAGTGGTTTCTAACCTGCTGTGATGTAACCTTAACCTTTAAGCGCCTTGTTTCAACGCCGTTTGGCGCCTTTTAATTCTGTCTCACTTCCATCATAAAACAGCCAGTCTGCTGGATAAAAGAACAGGCTGACTACATCTAAATGCAATTTTTTAACGAATTTTTTAATGTCTTTTTCAGATTCAGTAACACTTATTACAAAAGTTTCATCAAACCTTAAGTTGCACTTAGAATATCCTTCCTTTAAGACAAATATCCTCCTTAAAAGCTTGAATATCCTTCTTTGTTATTTTGTCATAACTGTTTGTGAACATAATAATTTTTTTGTATTTTATATCTACCAACGGCAGGAAAATAAGTAATTGAATTACTACTTATTAGCAGGAAAATAGCATTTACCAGATCTCACAAAAAATATTGTCACAAAAAATATTATTGAGAAATTTTTTGCCTGCGTGCAGAGATAAAATAAAACGTTTAAAATACATTTAATAACAATTAAAATCTCAAAGCAGGAAAATACCCTAAAAAAGTTCTCGGACTCTTCAAGTTATATTTAGAAAAAAAAAATTTTTTTGTAACATTACCATGAAATGTTACCATTACTGTTTTTATTTCAAGTTTCCCTGCTTTAAGTATTGGTTTTACTTGTTTTAAAGTTTAATTTTAAGTAAATATTTAAAATTACTTATAATAGATGATTTTCAATAAATGTAAAAATATAATAATAACGACGTATCTATTAATAGTGTAATATAATAGCTATTAATGCGGTTAATATAAAATAATGACTTGCTTTTCTTTGAATTGCATACATTAACTCCCTTAACTCCATTTTTAACATACAATTTAAATATGATTTTTTTAACACGGGGGGAAAATATTGTTTGCAACCCGGTAGGACAGTAGTAGTAGTAATAGTAGTAATATGGAGGGAGTGGTAGTAACTACCAGGCAAGTAGGCCACGTTGTTGGGCACTTTTTGCCAGCTCCCTAAGATAGTGTTCTACTCCTTTTAGCGAATTTTCATTATGAAAATGACGCTTATGAGGTTGTTCGGATGGCGGAAGTTGAGGGTGGGAGTGAGCGGAATCGGTTCCTATTGGCTTCCTGATAACAAAAATATATGTCCCAAAAAAGTTTATATATATATGTATATATATATATATATATATATAATATATATATATATATATATATATATATATATATATATATATATATATATATATATATATATATATATATATATATATATATATATATATATGTATGTATATATATATATATGTATGTAGTTTCTACCCTTTCGTATGGCGAACGATAACTCTTGAAGGCGTTCTCAAATTGAAACGAAACTTTGCAAATCGCAAGATGTTGTGGAGGTTACGAGGCCTATTGTTTATAAAAACATTATGACGTCATCAACCAAAGTTATGACGTCATGAAAAAAATTTTTTTTTGAAACTTGAAATGGCTTTAAAACAAGGTATTTCGTATTTATGTAGACGGCTAGCTGAATCGATTAAGATCAATTTCAGCTCAATCGAACCATCACAAATGGCGCAAACGGTATACATATATATATAATCTTGTATATATGTATACGTCTAGGTCAAAGACTCGTACGATATCTGTTGGGTTCAGTAGTGTTAGAGGGTGGGGATGTAGTATATTAGAGGAGCCTCTACCTCTTGCTCCATCCTGGTAAGCCTACTGTCCCAGAGAGACAGGACAAAAATGGCTTCCACTGAACCACGCCGAGCTAAGCAGGCCTGTAAAGAGGAAGAACCTCGAAGTAGTCTTTATATGGTCGAAGTCATTCTAAAACGATTGCGACCGGTTTCAGCTCAATCAGACAATCCTAAGTGACGAAAACGGTATTTTTATTTTAAAAAATCATGAATATATTTTTTTCAACCTAAAGGTTATACTCAAATAAACAATTTGTTTACAAAAAAATTTGACATTTTTCTTTAAATTGTATAAACAATCATAAATGTGTGTAAGAGTTAATACCCTTTTGTATGGACTACGATAACTAAAACTGATTAAAGATGAAACTATAATCTTTTCTTACCCTTTATACAAGGTTACTCCAACAGTTGCAACGTGTGGATTGATTTCTTGTATTCTGTATACCTCTATAAAAACGTATTAGTTATGTATTTAAATATAATTATTATTTTTTATATGGCTTGTTAACTGCAATATCATTGCTTACTATTAATAATAGAGGATTAATAAAATCAAATTTGCGAGAAAGCCTCTCAGGCCCGCGAAGCGGGCCTGTGAAACGAGGCTGTGAAGCGGCCCGGTGGGCCGACGCCGCGGAGCGGACGAGGCGCGAAGCGCCGAGACCGCGTAGCGGCTACGGGCCGAAGGCCCGTATTAATTTCAAGTGTAGGTATATTGCATCTAATCTAGTCAGAAGAGCCGTAAAATTTCTATGGTTCCTCTCATGCTTTTTTCAAGCAATCAAACATATTTTCAATGACTCTTATAGTCTAGTGAAAACTGGGAACAACACGTGCCCTCGCTATTAAACTAAACTTCCATACACTTTAAACTACAAGGCAGAAACAGTATAGTATTATAATGAATCTAATATGAGGGTCCTAAATTTTGCCTATACCCAGTTTCATTTAGGGTAAGGGATCTTACCCTAAATGGTAAGATTCTTAACGTTGTCAGGTACTTAACGAGTACCTGACAACGCACAGGCTCGAGACCATCGGCTTTACGTCCCTTTTGAAGGACGTTGTACGCAGAATTTTTATCCCTCTCATAAAAAATCCTAGAGGCCCGTACTAAAATTGAGCCCATGACTAAATAAACTCGTAAGTTTAAAGTCCATTTATTCTGTGTATTGACCGCGTACCTTAACCACTACTCCACGGGTGACTCTTGGTAGGAAAGTAATTATCCGGCTTTATCTCTGCAAGTGATTGTACAAAAATCAACCTCCCCCCTCCCCCTAATTTGAAGGCTACATATATTGCTTGTCTGTAAAATTCTATTTTTTCGCCTAGTTGCATAAATAGGAAAAAAAATCAAGTTATTAGTTAAGTTTCTAAGGCTAAAATGTTTCTTAATAAGTTCTGAAAAATTGCTCTTAGAACTATTGTTTTCTTGCAGCTCTTGGTTTGTAAGTATAAATTGAAAATAAAGACATGCAAACATCCTTTTGTTTATAAATCTTGGTTTAGAATTTTAAGTGCAACCGATACAGTAAAGCCCGAGAACGTTTTCTTCTTCTTGAAAGGATCTTGATTTTCTTAAACCTTTAAATCGTAAAAGAAACTTGATTTTAAATATTTTATAACTTCTACTAACTTTATTCTTGTATAAATTGAAAAAAGTAAAACCCAGACAGCTTTAGAATTGCTCTTTCTTGCATTTCAACGAATTTTCTCACACAATTCCGTTCACGAGGTTGTTTAAAGTTTTCTGAAAGTTTTTTAAAAAAAATACTATAGTTATTTGACTGTTAAGAATTAAATCCTAGGTTAATTAATGAAGACTTCAGTCCTTTAGAAATTTTATTTATATAAACATTAATAACAGACGTTATGGTATACTTTACTAAATTTTTTGGTAGTGGTTGTTTGTTTTGTTTATTGTTTAACACTGAGGATGCCTGGCTTCGCCATGCGAAACGTTTGTTATTAATGTTTATGTAAATAAAAACTCTAAAGGGCAGAAGTCTTCATTAGTTAACCTAGAAAAATACTATAGTTTGAATGAATATAGACCTAAAGACTTACTGAAAGAGTTGATTTTTATAGGTGTTTAAAATACTAGATAACTTGGTTTGGAAAATATATGGGTCCTGCGAGAGCCAAATCTTATTAAAGCCTAAATCCATAAACAATTTCCTCAGCTGAGATACCCAGTTGTATCTGGATTGCCTTGCATTAGACGTGTCTAACTCTTTTAACCTATCATAGCATATTTTAGGTAGTCTGTTTGCATTAATTTTCAACAGTTTTATCAGCTATCCGATTGCTATCTTTAGAACAAGCATAGATATACTTGGCGGTTTCGGCTTTAACGACATTATGTGTACAACGTCAAAGATGTAGAAGTCTTATTCCGTCGAAGTCGAAGCTCTTATTGAAGTTGATTATTTCAGGTGTAGTGTTGTTAAAGGAGAGCGGCCATAAGGGAAAGAATAAGTAAAGTTAATGCTGACTTCTGATTAAGTTAAAACTGAGAAATGAGATTTAAAATATTTTCTTGCCTCAGTGTCGTTTGACTATAGAATAGAAAGGCTGATAAGTGTGTCTTTATGTCACGGCAATTAGATTTACCGACGAGCGAAGCGAGTCGGGAAAAACTGCCTAGACATAAAGACATTCTCAGCCGGATGGCATACACTATTTGTTTTGAGGTAGCACTCATTAAATAAACTGCGCTATATACTTAATTGAAAAAAAACGTCCAATTAACTCCATATTATCGTCGTCATTTAATTCATCCATTGCTTCACACTTTTACTCAAAAATGTAAAAGCTTTACAAATAAACACACAAAAATTGACAATTAGAACACCTTTTATAAACGAAAAAAAAATAGTCTACGAACAAAAACAGAAACAAAATTAATGTTTTTAAAGAAATCTCATAAAGCTTTTACACAGATTGTTTTTGAACACGCTACATTACAGCAATGGCGGCAATATATGAATTACTTTTACGTCCTAGGAGTTTTTTTACATTCATTATTGTCCTTGGAGGTGAAAAGTACTAAATAACCTCCTATAACAATAATGATTGACTTCTCATCCTAAAAACGGTCCAATAAAGTGCTCAATTACGTACTACCTCAAAAAAATACATTACGACGTTAAATAGTGTCGAGACATGTGTCGATCTTACGTAGAATCAGTACAAAGGGAGTCACGTGACCCACTTTTGTCCTGCACCAAGTCTTATGTGTAAGTAAGCGACTTCGATAAACCATTAAAACTCAAAACTGGCTACTAGTGATAGTGCTGATAATAACTTACAAACTCACTGATAATGGCCCACAAAAAATAATTCCTTTCATTTCCTGCACCAGTGCCAAAGCAATCAGAATAATTCATCTACTTATATTTTATTCAGTTTATTTCAAGATGTAAGGAAGAAGACTAGGAGTGTTTGATGGATTATTCTAGAATATTGTAGTTTAGTTTTATATTTCTGAATTTTATTAAATTCTATTCTAAAACGACATTGTAATAAGCATAAATATGAAGGTATGTAATATCAAGGAGCATGTCTACATAATATATATATATATATATAATATATTATATATATATATATATATATATATATATATATATATATATATATATATATATATATATATAAATATATATTATGTATATATATAATATATATATTATATATATTATATATATATATATATATATATATATATATATATGTATATATTTAAGAATAAGAAAGATGAAATATATTTGCTTCAAAAGACTAAAATACTACAAAGGGTGTTCAAAACATTTATACATAAAATAAAAACATGTATAGCTTATACATGTAGTTAATATAATATTAATACTAAGTTTATCTTTAAGAGAATAGTATTGTAGATTCAATATTATTAATCTTTAATATGATCAATCATATATATTTAACCTATCATAGCATATTTTATGGAGTCTGTTTGCATTCATTTTCAATAGCTTTATTATCTATCCGATTGCTAGCTTTAGAACTAGCACAGAGAGATATATTTGGCCGGTTTCGACTCTAACGACATTATGTGTACAACGACAAAGATGTATTTATAATGACGTGGACTACTTGCTATAGATGCCTTTCTTTACCTACACCAGATGTGTAGATGATCTGTTGTATAACTGTATGTTTACACTGAGCACGTTATAGAGTTTGTGGCCAGTTTAAATGAACATTTTAGTGGAATGAGAGTACTAAAATGTAAAACACTTTTAGTGGAATGAGAGTACTAAAATGTAAAACACTTTTAGTGGAATGAGAGTACTAAAATTTAAAACACTTTTAGTGGAATGAGAGTACTAAAATTTAAAACACTTTTGGTGAAATGAGAGTGCTAAAATATAAAACACTTTTAGTGTTTTACATTAGAAAGCGGAATAGTGATTCAATACAGCCGCCATTTTACATTCTAATTGCTTTATTATTTGATAAAAAGTTAAAAATAGGCTGAAAACACCAGATTTGTTCTGGTATTATCTTTTACATAGAGCCAAACTATTTTGTTTCTAATCCTAGTTTGATGTTTGTTGTTCAGAGAGACGGTTACCTTCACCTCACACGAGACTGGTGGGGATAGGCGTCATGGCGAAAGTCGGACCTCGGACCACGAAACAAATCCGTTTCAGAGGTCCCTAATGACGAAAACATACGTTTCGCGAGACTTATATATATATATATATATATATATATATATATATAATATATATATATGTATGTGTGTGTGTGTGTGTGTGTGTGTGTGTGTGTGTGTGTGTGTGTGTGGTGTGTGTGTGTGTGTGTTGTAGTTTTCTAGACACTTTCTTCTAAACCAAAAGTAGAAAAATCATTGTGAATTACCGAAAACCAAAATTTAGTTTTGTCTGTATGTTTCAAAGGAAAAATACAGACAAAATGAGTTACGAGCAGTGCTGACAATTGAGTAACTGCTCAGGTTCTAAAGCATGAACCGGAACCTTAAACACGGAAACACGCATCCAAAGGAAATTCGCCTGACATGCGGTCCACCGCGCCAGAAATTTTTAGTTATTAGTAGGCCATTGTGTTCTATAAGTAAGAAATGCATATGTTCGTGCATATGTTAGTTTTTTATATTGAGCAGCATCGTTAACTAGTCTCTTACATTTTAGTCCTTTTTTTTTATTATTAATTAATTATTAGTTTTGTAATTTATTTTTTTTGTTTTAGGTAAGGAAGCTTATGATGAATGTCCGTGATTGGGATGGGTAAGTTTTCACACATGTAGGCTCTATTTCATTGTTATATAAATACTTTGCACCGTTATAAAATACTTCATCGTATTAATTATAAAATAAGTTTTACTATTTTATAAATAGTTGTTATAAATTGGATAACATTCTTTTTGAGATAAGCAGAAATAAGCATTCAATAAAGCAAAACAGAAACAAAACAGGAAATTTTTTAAAAAATCAGGGTTGCTTTACCTCTCCACACCGGATTTGCTACGCTCGTCCGAAAATTTTATGTAGAAAGTTTTAAATTTCTACCATAAATACACTGGGATATATGATAATAACTCGTTAAGGCGTTAGTCCTTTGACGCACTGACCTTTGACACCACGGAGGTCTGGGGTTCGCATACCAGGTTGTGCCCTCAGTTTATAGATAGATTATTGTTTAAATAAGGATGTAAATAAAAGTCTATCCACAAATAAATTTCAACCAATAAAATAAAATAAAGATAAGTTTAAATAAATTATCGCAACTTTAGAATACTTTTGAGCTTTGAGCGTAACGGTTGCTACTACCACCCGAGATGGTTCCCGCAGGGGTTATCCCTGATGAGCCGCAAGGCTCTAAACGGGCATTATTATTATCATTATTATGTGATAATAACAGACACATAGTTTTCATTGCAAACACAATAGTTTTCCTTCCTACATACGGTATAAATGAGGAAGAGTGAAAAAACCAAAATTAATAAAAACAAAATCTTATTATTGTAGTTTAAAAATATGAGCTCTGCAGTTTTGGTCATCGTGGTTGGTCATCGTGGAGATGTCATAATATCTGCACGATGACCAAACTGCAGCATTATCTGAGAAATTCGAGACTTGGTCAGTACGGTAAGTACACATCAAACAAGACTATCTCAAGCATTAACTTAACATTACAAACTAAACCTGCAATAATTACATGACGAAATTATGATCCTACTTTTATTTCAATTTCAAGACTAGTTTTCACCCCTCCATCTATAGTTACTTCTGTAAACTTATTTTAGCCCCCAGCACTTTCTCTTATAATAGCGAATTCAAAGAGAGCCCTGTTTCAGTCAAAGCGTAGTAAGTTGGTGCTTTAACCAGAATATTTTCCGCTCTGCAGATCAAAAACCAAATCCTTCATTTGAATTTCGACCACCTTTCCTTCCAGGACTACATAATATCAAAAGGACCTATTTTTCCAAGCCCTCTCAAACTTGTGTGTAAACTTATTAAAGTTGTTCACCCTTGAATTTTTGATCTTTTTTAGTTATTTTTAAAAGTTATAATCAATATTTTCCTTTGTTTTTGTTTTCTAAAAAGTTTTAGCGAGTTTTCTTTTAAAAAAAAAAGAAATCGAATCAGAACAATTCGATTGTTGAAACGCCTTCATAGTACAAATATCATTTGATACTACCGAGTTTTGTCAAACGTAACGCAAAAGAGACATGGCATTATGTCGAGCCATCAATAATGTCGAATGATGGAACAGTTTCCTGATGTAGCATTGCATTTTGCTTGTTACATTTCCTTGGTGTCTCTCGCACAATTATATTGTGTCATGGTTCATGTCGATTGAGATGAACTGATTAGGCTATGATTTGCAAAGAGGAATAACATTCCTATGCACCTTATTTTAAGTCAAAATGACCTGTTTACTGAGGTAGCGTTGGCTGTGTAGGGTCAAAGCTGTCTAGCAATTAGTAACATGTAAAGGTTGTTTCAATAAATCTGGTTGTTCTATTAGTGTTACTCAGTTAATTAGATGAGAGGAATAGGATGTATCTATACATGGGTTCTGACACAGCCAGGACCCATGTATAGGAATAGAATGTACCTATACATTGGTTCTGACAAAGCCAGTATAGGAATAGGGTGTACCTTTACATGGGTTCTGACACAGCCAGGACCCATGTATAGGAATAGGGTGTACCTATACGTGGGTTCTGACAAAGCCAGGACCCATGTATAGGAATAGGGTGTACCTTTACATGGGTTCTGACACAGCCAGGACCCATGTATAGGAATAGGATGTATCTATACATGCGGGTTCTGACAAAGCCAGGACCCATGTATAGGAATAGGATGTATCTATACATGGGTTCTGACAAAGCCAGGACCCATGTATAGGAATAGGATGTACCTATACATGGGTTCTGACACAGCCAGGACCCATGTATAAGAATAGGGTGTACCTATACATGGGTTCTGACAAAGCCAGGACCCATGTAAAAGAACAGGGTGTACCTATACATGGGTTCTGACAAAGCTAGAAATAAAGAAAGGAATATTTCCCTCTTTCATTTGGCAATCTAAATAATTTATATGTCTTTAGATAGAAATTAGAAAAACAGAGCTTAGAATAAGTTAAAACAAATTTTTTACTATCTTCGAACTTTATTATATAATTCAAAATTACTATTTTATATTTTTAATTTTATTTTAGTATAATTAACAGTAGAAATTGTAACCGTCTCTTTTTTCCACCCCCTCCCCTCCTATAGTGACATCAAGAAAATCCTATGACCACAACAAATGCTCAGTTTTATAAAAACTTTCTTTCAAAGAAGCGAGTCGTGGAAATGGAAGAAAAATGATATGGGGGTTTTCCTTTTTTGTGGTTTTTCATTTTAAATGCTGGCTTTGCTTGTTGTTGTTAAAACATCGTTTTTACATGACTGTGTATTAATTTGAATGAACGTGCTATATTTATTAGGACTGTTCAAATGTCTGGTTAAAATTTTGATGTCCAACAGTTTTTCTATTGAATGAACCATTTTTATTAATTATTTATAAAATTAGGGATGAACAAATAAGCTGTAGGCAAGTACTGATAAATAATATGATAAGTAAGTAAGCACAATTTAAACTATCTGATTACAGTCTATCGTTTAGTTTAAAAATCCCCAAGGTCATAAGTATTTTGGGGATTGACCAATAAGAGAAGCCGCTGCCAACCTCTCACTTAAAAAGAGAAAAAAAAAAATCCCTACCACAATAACCGCTGTAAGGAAAAAACCTTCTTCTTTTCACCTGGTTCTTCTTCCCGGCAATCGTTCACTTTGTTTGTGGTTCTTCTTTTGATTACATTGTTTTGAAAACTACTTTCAAATCAATATTTTCACTTTCAAATGATATTTTAAAATAAAACTACACAAAAGAAGCGTAAAAAAAAACATCGCCAAGAAAATACGGGTAAAATAACCTGATTTGTTTATATAGTTTTTTCCCGCTCCCTTCTTGCAGGGATTTTTTTTCTTAAGAATCAGTGGTGTCTAAACTGACCTGTCAAGATTTTTAAACTCAACAATAGACTGTAGTAGTTTCTTACGTAAGCAGCATAAACTATGAAATTTACCTCGCATTTTTTTGTGCTTAGAATAATACTATATATAGAAGGAGCACTACTGATAACACGAAAGGCGGTTCACTGGTGCAACTAAGTAATGCTGCCACCCTAACAATTTACAATTTTCTAAAAAAAACTTGGCAGTACTTCCGGTTGCTGAATTATTATGTTCTATTATTAATTAATGATTGATTATTCATAAAATACTAATATAAATATCGGTGCATTACAATATTTTAAGCATCTTAAATTGTAGTTTAACGTATTTATTAAAATTATTTTAAAAGTAGTCCTCGTCAACTAAATGTAGATTCTTGTATTCCGCCACCCTTTTGCCATCTCAGATCGGTTTTATCAAATACTCAGCAGGTGTTTTAAGATATTATATTTGTTCTTTACTATCTTTATTCATTAATAGATATTTATGACACATATTTAAAATAATGTTTTGTTGTAAGGGTGGTACCCCTACTTAAGTGCACCGGTCAACCGGCTTTCGTGTTATCAGTGGAATCACATTGTGTTTACGGTCCTGTGCTCTTTCTATATATATTATTATTCTAAGGTTGTGTGTTTTTTCCTTGTTACATGTTTTTGTCTTTACGACCTCATTAGCGCAATTCTGTTTTAAAATTCGTCAAGAACTTGTCTAGTGTTAATGTTTTTCTTGCCTTATATTTTTACAAACATTTTTTTACATCGTAGAATGCCGAGGTTTTTTTTATTTCAGGACGCTCTGTCCATTTATCAGTGCTTATGCACAGAAAAAAAGGGCTATTTTATTTTTATATATATTTTGAAAACCTTTACGAGTGTTTTTCATTTCTGTAGCAATGACTTTGTTTTTTGTCTAACCCTGGGTATCATAAAAAGAAAAATACAAATTGTTGACTATTTTTCAAAAATATGAAAAAAGTTACGCCACCCGATTTATAACAAAGAAATTAAAATAAAAAACCAAAAAAAACAGAATGGATAAAAAATAAAATAAATTAATAACAACAAAGTTGGTTTTTTGTTCAACTTGCAGATTGCCTCAAGATGCTTTTTGTTATTACTATTTTTTTCTTTTTTATTTAATTATTTTCTATTTGCTTTATTCCTATTTTATTTTTAATATTATTTTAGTGGTATTTATTTTTAAAAAAGTTTTATTCGCCTTCGTAGTAAAGTAATTGAGTGGTCGTTTAAAATGGCTATTGTTCTGCTAATACTATTATTTGGTTTTATTTCATGGCACAAGTTTTAAATAAGAGCCATTATACTTAAGTAAGACAATTCGTATTTCCTAGTAGTCATACTTGTAGTGATACTTTATATATACATAGTATGCAAGTAAGACAATTCGTATTTCCTAGTAGTCATACTTGTAGTGATACTTTATATATACATAGTATGCAAGTAAGACAATTCGTATTTCCTAGTAGTCATACTTGTAGTGATACTTTATATATTCATGGTATGCAAGTAAGACAATGCGTATTTCCTAGTAGTCATACTTGTAGTGATAGTTTCATATTGTAAAGTTAGAAACGTGTTGCAGAATGAATTCAATACAGAGCATTGTAATTGGACTTCTTAACCTACTTGGTATAAAATTGATTTTTACATTATTCTCGCTAACTCTATACATTTTATATATATTTCTATTTATATAACTTGTATCTGCTTCTCCAGTATTATCTTGAAAAATAAATAAAAGATTCGCATCACGTAGACGAGAAAGGTGGAGTTGTCTGCGATTCATTTTGCTTATATTTCTCTCGCAAATTTATTTAAAGGTCTTGGTGCCCTTTACGCTTTTCCAAGGAAAACTCCTACGCTTATTTGCTGTCTCTTTGCAGAAGATTTTACAGACGTATATCTTCAATTAAACTGAGGACGAAAATATTTTGGTTATTTTATTACTCTCGTAATGAGGTAATGTATGAAATAGTATATTACGCTATTACTCAGCAAAATTAAATTTTGCAGATGAGTTTTATAAAATCCTTATTTTCCCTTTCTTTAAATCAGCAAACTGGGTAAATGACGTTATCAATAGAGGATGGGCCCTCCCCAAGTTTGATTTAGATTTTAATTTAAAAATATTAAATACTTACATTTATATAAATTGTGCGAAAGGTGTTTTTTCGTTGTGATGGACCACTGAAACGGATTTCAAATACATTCTCAACTTAGGCCCGTATTCAGAATGATCAAAAGTTTCAAAAAAATCTCTCCTAGGTTCTTCCTAGGTTGTTCCTAGGTTGTTCCTAGCTTTTTCCTAGCTTCTTCCTAGCTTTAGTGTCCATTTTAGAACATTTTTAACCGTCCCTAGGGCTAGGAAGAGATCTCTCCTAGGTTTCTCCTAGCCTTTTTCTAACTTTGCACCTTAAATTCTAGGAAAAGGCTAGGAAAAAGCTAGGAACAACCTAGGAAGATCCAAGGTAGGTAGAGAGATACCTTAAATCGTCCCTAGATTGTCTCTAGTCATTTTTTGTTCTATTTTAATAATTGTTTTTGAGCTTAAAATCCGTTTTGGGTAAACAAGAGTGGTTCAGGGCGAAAATTTTTTTGGTTGTCACCCCCTTATACATTTTGGGGGCGCTGCCTCCAAAAAGTCTAATTTTTTTTTTATTGCTCCAAACAACTTCTTTTGACCTGAAACGGATTTTGAGGCAGTAAAAAAATTTTTTGGTCGGTTACCCTTATAAATTTTGGGGGTGCTGCCCTAAAAAAATCAAAAATTTGTTTTATTGCTACAAACAAATTCTATTGACTGAAACAAATTTTGAGCCATTAAAAAATTTTTTTTTGGTTGGCTCCCCCTTATAAATTTTGGGGTGTTGCCCTAAAAAAATCAAAAATTTGTTTTATTGCTCCAAACAAATTCTATTGACCTGAAACAAATTTTGAGCCATTAAAAATTTTTTTTTTGGTTGGCTCCCCCTTATAAATTTTGGGGGTGTTCCCCCCAAAAATCAAAAATTTGTTTTATTGCTCCAAACAACTTCTTTTGACCTGAAACGGATTTTGCGCCAGTAAAAAATGTTTTTTTTGGAAGGGTCCCCTTATAAATTTTGGGGTACCACCCCGGGAAAAATTACTAAACCCCCGGGAAAATTACAAAAAAATTACCGGAATTTCATTTTATTAGTATCAAATGTTCAGAATATGACGCAAAGGTTTGCTCCAATATAATCTAAAGTTACTGTAAAAAATCACATATTGGTAATATGATGACCATACATACCAGACGATTAACGACATAATAATTGGGTATTCAAACTTCCTGTTGTCAACTTAGTGGGGTTGGTACGAATTTTATCGCGATAGCTCCATACGAAGCTGAGTTAATCAAAGTGATGTATTGGTGAAATGCACCACCCTGTATATCTTCTTCATGAGCACTATGTTCATCGTCGCGAAAGTGTGACGTCACAAAATACATATTGGCTCATATCAAAACAAAATGAAACAAAGGATCCTATTATTTATTTTTTGTGATCCTAAAGTGACCAATAGCATTGCTTTATTATGTAAACAAAGAAAATTTCTGCAACAAAACGTAACTTCCGTGACGTATTTATATTTGATATGGTCGATTATATACCCGAAGCAAATTTTTTACATTCCATTTACATTTTTAATTTTTTGTTAAGCTATAACATATGTTTTTCCCTAAGCAATAGGCATATGAATACTATAAAAAATACACACAGGTCACGACGTAAAGAAAATCGTGATCTCTACGTTCACAACGTATGAACTCAGAGATGTTTAATGCTGATTTGATTAGAAAGATCAGCTAAGTAACAATCATAACGGGGATAGTAAGCATTGTTTACATTATGTTGGTAGAGTAAACATTATACTTATTGATGTATCTCCCCATTAAAATGTGGGATTCAAAACTCTGCCTTAAAGTGGTTAACTGTTTTGAAAATCCCTGTTTTGAGCGACCGCCTTCTTGATTGCTAACCTTGCAATAAATGCTATCAAATATTATAAATGGAAAGTATCATAAACTTAATGAAACCTTATAGAAAATAAATAAAATAATACTTGTGCTGAGTATATTTTATTGAGTATATAATAATTACTGGAAAGTTCTAAACAAAACTAAATAATTACGGGCAAATTGGCTAACTTATAAAGGTAAACAAGACTGAAAAGTATATTATACATTTTGTTTGTTTTGTGTAGTTTTTAAACTGTTCACAATATCAACCGCTTTTTAAAACGCCTAAAACGAACTAATTGCTACGTAAACTAATTTGACTTTACGTGATATGACTTTATAGATCCGTGTAAAAAATGGAAGTACCAACTGTAGGGGTTTATACAACCCTATAATAAGATGATTTATTTATGTCAAATATACATAATAATTTCTCCTATAAACTTACAATTCAAAAATGTAGCACCCATACACTCTACGAAGGTTTAACCTGTTTTTATTATCACTAACTATGTTATTGTAAAAACATTAAAATATAATATAATGATTTCTTCATAAGTGAAAATAAAATGCAAATCATTCTCTAGTTGCAAACCTTCACTGGGTCAAGGTCACGCACTTTCACATTAGATATACTTTAAAATAATCGGCAACTATAAATAAGTTTGTTGTCATTACAAATTTACGTATTTTAAGGGAGTTTATTCTTTGCCAGGTTTGTTTACAAATCATTTGTTTATTTTTGTAGAACATCTCAATATTATTAGTTTCACAGTTCTCTACTAGGTAGCGCTAGTTGTCAAAAAATGTCTGTTTACGTAAAATTGAGGATCAAATTATTGTAAAGATAAATAATAAAATTAAGTTATAATTAGAGTTAATGTAAGATTTTATCCTATTTTTGTTATATTAACGTTTTAGCACGAATAAATTTACGTAAAATCATTCCTAGGGTTGATTTTTTAAAAGCTAGGAGAAGGCTAGGAAGAAGCTAGGAACAACCTAGGAACAACCTAGGAGAGATTTCAAAAACTGATTCTGAATACCGCTAGGCCTAGGAGAAAGCTAGGAACAACCTAGGAGAAGGCTAGGAACAACCTAGGAGAGATTTTTTTAAAATGATTCTGAATACGGGCCTAAGGCCCGTATTCAGAATGATTAAAAGTTTCAAAAAAAATCTCTCCTAGGTTCTTCCTAGGTTGTTCCTAGGTTGTTCCTAGCTTTTTCCTAGCTTCTTCCTAGCTTTAGTGTCCATTTTAGAACATTTTTAACCGTCCCTAGGGCTAGGAAGAGATCTCTCTAGGTTTCTCTCCTAGCCTTTCCTAACTTTGCACCTTAAATTCTAGGAAAAGGCTAGGAAAAAGCTAGGAACAACCTAGGAAGATCCAAGGTAGGTAGAGAGGTACCTTAAATCGTCCCTAGATTGTCTCTAGTCATTTTTTGTTCTATTTTAATAATTGTTTTTGAGCTTAAAATCCGTTTTGGGTAAACAAGAGTGGTTCAGGGCGAAAAATTTTTTGGTTGTCACCCCCTTATAAATTTTGGGGGTGCTGACCCCAAAAAGTCAAATTTTTTTTATTGCTCCAAACAACTTCTTTTGACCTAAAACGGATTTCGGGCTAATAAAAACAATTTTTTGGTTGGCTCCCCCTTATAAATTTTGGGGGTGTTGCCCCCAAAAAAATCAAAAATTTGTTTTATTGCTCCAAACAACTTTTTTTGACCTAAAACGGATTTGAGCCATTATTTTTTTTTTTTTTTTGGTTGGCTCCCCCTTTTAAATTTTGGGGGTGTTGCCCCAAAAAAAACAAAAAATTTGTTTATTGCTCTAAAACAACTTCTTTTGACCTGAAACGGATTTTGAGCCATTAAATTTTTTTTTTTTGGTTGGCTCCCCCTTATAAATTTTGGGGTGTTGCCCCCAAAAAAATCAAAAATTTGTTTTATTGCTCCAAACAACTTCTTTTGACCTGAAACGGATTTTGCGCCAGTAAAAAATGTTTTTTTGGACGTGTCCCCTAATAAATTTTGGAGTACCACCCCGGGAAAATTACAAAAAAATTACCGGCATTTCATTTTATTAGTATCAAATGTTCAGAATATGACGCAAAGGTTTGCTCCAATATAATCTAAAGTTACTGTAAAAAAATCACATATTGGTAATATGATGACCATACATACCAGACGATTAACAACATAATATTTGGGTATTCAAACTTCCAGTTGTCAACTTAGTGGGATTGTAACGAATTTTATCGCGATAGCTCCATACGAAGCTGAGTTAATCAAAGTGATGTATTGGTGAAATGCACCAGTGCAGGGTGAAATGCACCACCCTGTATATCTTCTCATGAGCACTATGTTAATCGTCGCGAAAGTGTGACGTCACAATATACATATTGGCTCATATCAAAACAAAATGAAACAAAGGATCCTATTATTTATTTTTGTGATCCTAAAGTGACCAATAGCATTGCTTTTTATGTAAACAAAGAAACGTTCTGCAACAAAACGTAACTTCCGTGACGTATTTATATTTGATATGGTCGATTATATACCCGAAGCAAATTTTTTACATTCCATTTACATTTTTTAATTTTTTGTTAAGCTATAACATATGTTTTCCCTAAGCAATAGGCTTATGAATACTATAAAAATACACACAGTTCACGACGTAATCATGATCTCTACGTTCACAACGTATGAACTCAGAGATGTTTAATGCTAATTTGATTAGAAAGATCAGCAAAGTAACAATCATAACGGGGATAGTAAGCATTGTTTACATTATGTTGGTAGAGTAAACATACTTATTGATGTATCTCCCCATTAAAATGTGGGATTCAAAACTCTGCCTTAACGTGGTAGTGTTGTATATTCCCATCTAGAATGAAGTAGAGCTGTTAACTGTTTTGAAAATCCCCGTTTTGAGCGACCGCCTTCTTGATTGCTAACCTTGCAATAAATGCTATCAAATATTATAAATGGAAAGTATCATAAACTTGATGAAACCTTATAGACAATAAATAAAATAATACTAGTGCTGAGTATATTTATTGAGTATATAATAATTACTGGAAAGGTCTAAACTAAACTAAATAATTACGGGCAAATTGGCTAACTTAAAGAAGTAAACAAGACTGAAAAGTATATTATACATTATGTTTGTTTGTGTGTAGTTTTTTAAACTGTTCACAATATCAACCGCTTTTAAACGCCTAAAACGAACTAATTGCTACGTAAACTAATTTGACTTTACGTGATATGACTTTATAGATCAGTGTGAAAAATGGAAGTACCAACTGTAGGGTTTATACAACCCTAAAATATGATGATTTATTTAAGTCAAAAATAATAATTTCTCCTATAAACTTACAATTAAAAAATGTAGCACCCATACACTCTACGAAAGTTTAACCTGTTTTTATTATCACTATGTTATTGTAAAACATTTAAATAGTACATTAATGACATATAATGATTCTTCATAAGTGAAAATAAAATGCAAATCATTCTCTAGTTTCAAACCTTCACTGGGTCAAGGTCACGCACTTTCACATTAGATATACTTTAAAATAATCTGCAACTATAAATAAGTTTGTTGTCATTACAAATTTACGTATTTTAAGGGAGTTTATTCTGTGCCAGGTTTGTTTACAATCATTTGTTTATTTTTGTAGAATATCTCAATATTATTAGTTTTACAGTTCTCTACTAGGTAGCGCTAGTTGTCAAAAAATGTCTGTTTACGTAAAATTGAGGTTCAAATTATTGTAAAGATAAATAATAAAATTAAGTTATAATTAACTCTAAAGTAAGTTTTTATTCTATTTTTGTTATATTAACGTTTTAGCACGAATAATTTACGTAAAATCATTCCTAGGGTTGATTTTTAAAAGCTAGGAGAGGGCTAGGAAGAAGCTAGGAAGAAGCTAGGAACAACTAGGAACAACCTAGGAGAGATTTCAAAAACTGATTCTGAATACCGCTAGGCCTAGGAGAAAGCTAGGAACAACCTAGGAGAAGGCTAGGAACAACCTAGGAGAGATTTTTTTAAAATGATTCTGAATACGGGCCTTAGTCTCCCTCCCCGTCAATACTTTTAAATAAAAATTAGCCAAAATAAACAAGACTATTTACATATTAATTAATTGGTTATGTAAATAAATTAAGATTAAATTACGATTAGCTTAATTTAATCTACGGGCTGGGGGAGATGAAGATCGGAAAGATACTGAGCCTTTGTATGTCCGAAAACTTAGTCAGTGAAAGTGATGGCGGCGACACGAATAACGTAAGTGACTAGGAACGAAGTGCTTGGTTCTTGAAGACAGACGTCTCCTAATAGCACTGCGGAGCTTTGACATTCAGGTCAGGGCTACAGAATGAGTTTTTGCACGCTGAAATCTGGGTGCTAGAGTTCTTTGTCGGGTGGCGCTGGACTGGCCAGAGCGGTGAGCCTAGCTAGAGTCTGGTGATGCTAGAGGAACTGATGAGATTGGTGAGACTGGAAGGACGAGGTCAATGTGATGACTAATGTGATCAGAGGAGCTAGTAAGACTAGATGAAACAAGCACACAGTGAACTATTAGTTGGCGCTAACCAGAGCGGTGAGCCTAGTAAGAGTCTAGCTGGTCTAGATAAACTAGGTACACTATGAACTAGTCGCAGACACTAGCCAGAGCAGTGGGTTTGGATAGAGTCTGATTGGCCTAGATGAACTAGACACACTGTGAACTAGTCATATGTGCCACCATGTACGGAGGGTGTGCTTCCTAGATGATTGGATGTGTACAAACTCAGGGGTTAATAGTTGAGTGAGATTTGAGTGAGGGGAAACGCTAAAATGACCCTACGGTTTAAGCGTTAAAAAAAAAACTTAAAGAAAAAGGTTTTTGGTGCAAAAGCAAACGCTAAAAGTATAGGCTTTTTCAGAGGACATACTTTGAATAAATTGTTGTCTCTTGGCCGTTGGTTAGTTATTTGTAGCAGATTTAAGTATACGACGGCTCTTTATAGATCAAAGGTCGTTCGTGCAGTGTTTATGATATTCATTAACCGTACCAAAAGTGCCAAAGAAGCATGTAATGTTTAAACCATTCGAACGGTCATTCGCTTTCGCTTACTTGGGTTAGTCTGATCGACTTTAAATAACTCATAATGGATTCTGTGCGTCGAAATAAACGAAATCATATTTTTTTCTTATATGTATGTTAAAACTTTAAATTGAATTTGCATACAAATATTGTTAATTTATTTAAAGCTATGACAATAGGGTTTAAAAAAAAAATTTAAAAGAAAATAAAAATATAAAAAATATTTCATAATGTAAATAAAAAAGCTAAGTGTAGAACCTCTTTGACATTTTTTTATTCAAATCTTTCTTGTTCCTCCCACATACGAGAAAGTCCTGGGGGGGTTTAATCCAGATGAAAATGTTTTCAAATGTAAATGGAAAAGTTAAAAAAGACCCTTTTCGATTTTTTTAAATATAAAAAGAAAAGAAATAAATAAATAATAAAAAGTTTTTATTCTAAAATATTAACATATGAATTTTTCTTAAAATATAGTGCAAATGAAATTTTGCGTGTTTTTTTAATTTCCTTTTTTCTTCTGTAAAGCAAAAAGCTTTTATATACGAAGAGTATGAAGTCAGATATGCTGTGCATTTATATTTCATGTTATTTTATTAATGGCCAGTTAAAATGTTGATTAAATTCCACTGCCTTCAATTTTTTGTTTTTGTTAACATCATTTTTAGAACTGCTTCATTTAGATTTATTTATAAAAAAAATAACTGTTCATGCCGCCTTCGTGGCCGAGGTTGTTAAGGCGTTAGTCTTTATACTGACCTTTGACACCCACGGAGGTTTGGGGTTCGCATCCCAGGTTACGCTCTCAGTTTATAGAAGATTATTGTTTAGATAAATTATCGCCAACTTTAGAATTCACTTTGACCGTAACGGTTGCTACTACCACCCGAGGTGGTTCCCGCAAGGGTTATCCTTGATGAGCCGCAAGGCTCTAAACAGGCATTATCATTATTATCCTTATCATAACTGTTCAAGGCCGTACCTCTTGAAGCCTTTTTTTTTTTATTATTGGCATTGGTTTTTGGTACACCATACAGCCATTTGTTGACTTAAAATTATTAGGAACTACAACTCCTTCCTTCAACTAGGAAGCCTTCGAGAAGCTCCTCATAGGGAAATGACATTTCTATGGCCTATCAGCCTCTCAGGAACTAACTCTGCGAGATACTGTCCATTCTAGGGGCTATTAGCCGCTCAGAAACTAACCCTGTGGGTTATTCCCCGTTCTAGGGCCTATTAGCCTTTTAGGAACAAAAAAAAATGTTATGAACTTGTCAGCTGATTGCTCGCGCAAAGAGCTCTCGTGCACAATTTTGTTAACATCGCAATGATGTTTTTTCTCTACTTCTGTTCTCAATTTTTGCTATATGGTTTATAAAACTGAACTGAATTCGATGATTCAGAAAAAGTTGACTCAAAACTATACCAAGCTATGCTAGGAGCAATCATGTACCTAGCTACAAGAACCAGACCAGATCTTTCGTACCCCAGTAAGTGCTCTGTCAAAATATTCGAAAGATCCAAGAATGGTGCACATGACGGCACTGAAAAGAGTGTACAAATACCTGAAAAGTACCAAACACTACGCATTAAAGTTCACACGAGGGGGTGGCGATGAAGAAGCTGAACTTAAATGCTTCGTGGACGCAAGCTGGCGCGACGGTAAATCAGTCGGTCAACGTTCTACAACCGGATATTTGTACCTTTATGGAAATAATTTAATCACTTGGTCAGTTAGAGTACAAAGAACAGTATCACTATCTACAGTTGTGCGGTATGTTTATTTCAAGCTGAATAATCTGACTTGTTAAGCTATCTGACTTGTCTGACTCCAAGGTTTGAAGGTCCGCACTACGTCGTGTTCAGCTCAGGTGAAGGTTTTTATCGTTAAACTACTTAAAAAACAAGGCCTTACTTAAATCACCTTAGCTGCAGTGATCCTGTCTACTGGGCATTGGCTTCCTTAAGTTGCATTCTAGAGAGATGTTACTGGTTTCAAGTTTCTGAACTATAATGAGAAAAGTTGGCTAAACTGACATCAATTGAATTTTTGATACTAATTTGACGAATAATAATGTATTTGATTGGACACCACTATTACGCATCACTCGTATCATATCACGCAATCATAAATTATACTGACTAGAAATGATAAAATTTTGTATCGAAGAAGTGATTTTTTAAAAAATTTAGAACTGAAAGAAATTTTTAAATGGATCTCTAACAAAAGGTTAACCGAGGAACAATGAGTCAAAACAGTGGGAAAGGGAGCAACTTTGAGTCCTTTTTTTTATTTTAAAACATTATCTGGTGTTCACGATAAAGTTAGAAAAATGAATGGCGGGTATTTTAAGCGATTTTTTCCAAACAGCTATTCCAAATGGTTTTGTTGAATTTTTCCAACATTGAATGACAAAACCTCCAACTCATTCCCTTGTCCCCTCCAGATATCTTATTGACTAATTGTAATTTTCCCCTATTTAAGTTATAATAAAATTTAAAACAATTACAACGAATGATTAGGTATTATTTGAATTGTTTTGTGCGTTATTGTATATTTAATAACAATAAGTATACAATTGTTCCTGTGTGGAACTTAAGTGGAATGCCTTTGGAAAATTTCACTTATGAAGTCGAACTTTGCAACTTTCTAGCATCAATATATTAGGAGCTATGATGATAACAGCACATGCATGCATACATATACACACATGGATACACACATGGATTCACACTCATACAGACTGACAACTCTGTAGAACCTTTCTGGGGGTTTTAAAATCACCTGATACGGACAATCCAGGTGCAATCACAGTATCGTACTGTAAGTGCAACACATTGTAAGTGCAACACATTACATTTTCTATATATCTATCCTAATTTGTATATAAGTAATAATAATTTACTTGTACTAATATGAATAAGCTTAACAAATTTACTAGTGTAGTGTCGTGTCGTGTAGTTTAGAGAGTGTTTATTGGCTGCATTTAACCCTAAATAACTCTTTACATTTTTCCTATTCCAAAATTGAATATTAAATTTGAATTACAGTCTATCGTTTAGTTTAAAAATCCCCAAGGTCATAAGTATTTTGGGGATTGACAAATTAGATTATCTTACCCGTATTTTCTTGGTGATGTTTTTTTTACATTTCTTTTGTGTAGTTTTAGACACCAGTAGTGTGTAGTTTTGTGACAAGTCAGTTTAGACACCACTGATGGTCTCTAAACTGACCTGTCAAGAGTTTTAAACTAAACGATAGACTTTAGTAATAATTTTGGAGGTTATAATGATTTTATTGGTTGTAATTATTTGGGGACTGTCAGGTAGAATATCCTTTACTGGTATTCCCAACTTTTAGTTTAGTTGACCAGGCAGATGGTATCGTTAAGTTTGCACAGCTTGGGACAGATTTGAGTATTTTGCTTACAAATAAATTCTATTTAGTATAGGGTTTTCAGATATCCTCACATTTGTCAATTTTCAGAATGTTCCTAAAAATTTGAATCTTAACTTTGCTTTACAGACAGCCTCCTTTAAAGTTACCTGCACCTCTTATTATTATTCTTTTTAACTTAAAAAGGCTGTGTTTACCGCAAGTTTGATGATCAGCTACAATCAGACCGATACATATCAGCTAACGTCGATACTTGCTGTTGGTATATCAGCTACGTCGATACTGCTGTTGGATATTCAGCTAACGTCGATACTTGCTGGGTATACAGCTACCGTCCAACATCAAGTATCGACAGTAGCTGCTGCTTTTTGTTTAACGTTAGAAAATACAATTATTTGACTTGATAATTTTACAAATATCAATTATGAATATAAAGTATACCCACTTTGGATGGTTCCCGTATATCTACGCAAAAACACTTAGAGTCTACAACACAAGAAATAACAACAAAGAAATACAACAAAGAAAGGGTACATTTTATCCAAGGGAATTTTATCCAGGGATATTTTATGCATGTAAGTTTTATCCGAGGACATATTATACAGGTACATTTTATCCGATGGTACATTTTACCTGGTTACCGTATAAATCAGTGACAGTTTAAAAAAGTAAAATTAAAGCAACATCGTCCGAAAGACGAATTAAAGCTCAAGGGAAGCATAATTTTTACATCGCACATAATTCAACAATATTAAATTTAATCGCCTCTTAAAAGAACTCTAATAAAAAACCAAAGTACTCTTTAGAAAACTCAGTAATGTTAAGAAAATTTGACATCAACTAAAAAAACCGTTTAAGATGTAAAAGGAAAACTTAAATAGAAGGTTTTTTTAGAATAACAATTTTCTAAGAGTAGAGAAAGAAGAAAAAAGTTGATGCTTTAGAATTGTCGACACTGATGCTAAAGTTTGTGTGAAGACCTTTACAGAGAAGTTTTTATTCCTGATTACAATGCTCTCTAGTGAATAGAAAGTGAAACAAATGATACATTAACATTGTTCTTGCCTCTACAGGAAGGCAAAGTATTGTCGGTTCTTTGAATTTTTGTCTTGGTGAATTTGTCATTGATATTCAACACGTATGTGTGATTAAACTTGTTTTTCATTGGAGAAAAGTCTGGTAGAGCGAGTTGGTAGATACAAAATTGTATTAAATAGCAAAATTGCATCGTACCTTGTGGATTTTAATCAATTAATAGAAGTCTATAAGGCTAGTTGTGTTAGGGGTACTGTACTATGCTAATAACAAGTTTAGTTGTCTCTAGTTATTGTACAAACAATAAGTTGGGTGTACGTTCTATTTCTTTTCTAAATTAACCTAGATTTATGAATGTTATCTTAACATAACAAAACTAATCGGACACTGGGTACCTCTGTATTCTTAAAATAATACTATATATAAAAGAAACACTACTGATAACACGAAAGCCGGTTCACTGGTGCACTTAAGTAATGCTGCCACCCTAACAATATACAATTTTCTTAAAAAAAGTTGGCAATACTTCAGGTTGCTGAATTATTAAGTTCTATTATTAATTAATGACAGATTATTCATAAAATACTAATATAAATATCGGTGTATTACAATATTTAAAGCATTTTAAATTGTAATTTAACGTATTTATTAAAATTATGTATAAAATGTTGTCCTCGTCAACTAAATGTAGATTCTTGTATTCCACCACCCTTTTGCCATCTAAGACCGGTTTTATTAAATACTCAGCAGGTGTTTTAAGTTATTATATTTGTTCTGTACGATCTTTCTTGGATATGTATGACACATATTTAAAATAATGTTTTGTTGTCAGGTTGGCAGCATTACTTAAGTGCACCAGTCATCCGGCTTTCGTGTTATCAGTGGAATTACATTGTGTTTACGGTCCTGTGCTCCTTCTATATATAGTATTATTCTAAGCCTGTATTTTTCCTCACTACTTTTGAGCCCCATCTCCTGTCTCAGTATCATTATTATCCAGAGTTCATTATTATTAATTTAGGTTGTCATGACGACAGACTCGCTTCGCTCGTCCTTAGGATTATTACGTAATAAATCTGTTAGGGTTTTACAACACTTGGTTAGTTAAAGCTTGGAAAAGTAAAACAGAAGAGAATTCACGATGGACTTGCGGTCATACTCCGCTGCCCACTTGATATTAATTTAAATCTTTTAATTGAATTCACCACTATATTTGATTATTATACTTTGTTTTGTTGATTTGTTACAATATGTTAGTTTTTCACATTTTTAGCTTACAGAAGAACTTAAAATCTATTATCTACTCCTTGTATTGTAAGTTCTATATACAGTCTTGTTATCTCACACTGTACTTTTACTCCCTAGGGAGGAAAAGTGAAAGTGTTGCCAACTTGACAGAATTTTTTAGTAAAATTTAGGAATTTTAGGAAATTTTTAGGATTTTTTCGGTGTTATGTTGGTACTACGGAGAATACAATATACACACACTAATGTTTAAATTACAATATAGTATTACACATTATTCTATTGACAGCTTACAATAAAATAATGTGAAGATAGTGGCTTTATTCTCTCTTCATCAGAGTAATTGACATGGTAAGAATAAAAAGTAACACAATAAACAATTAAGGAGCTGAAGAATATATCAATAGTTGTTAGTATTAGTTCTCTAGTCGTAGATAAAATTTAATATGCAACAAGGTATGAAAGTTTTCAGCTCTTGTATTATCTCCCTCCTCAAGCCTCGGGAGCCAAAATGTTAGTTAACTCCCTCGGTAAGCCTCGGGAGCTAACTAGTTTATCTCCCTCGGCCTACCGGCCTCGTGAGCTAATGAAGTTTCCTCCTTCGGTGCTGCCTTAGGACGAAACTTTAACTTGAGCTGTAAAACTTACTTTCATCCCTTGTTGCATAAATAACTATTGTATGAAGTCAGACTTGCGAATCAGATGTGTGCACGTTATGTTGCTCACTGATCTCATCCATTGAGTTGATTTCACAGACCACATACATTCTTTGGGATTATCGTGGGAATCGTACACCTTATGACACCTTTTGGCGATTATATTAATTCAATTTTATTTCACTCATTTGTATTCAGTTTAACTTATATTCATTTTTACGTTATTGTATTGAATCGATTTTTCTATGTTCTTTAACTTGATTAAAAATACGCTTTTTCCGAACGCTCAAGAAATTGCAGTTGTTCTTATGTTTAAATTATATTAATAACAGGAAAATTAAAAAAAAAATCAAATTTATTTATACATTTTTATGAATATTCTTATATGAAATTGCTTACTATCCTATAAAATTAAAATCTTATTATAAAACTGGGAATATTTTAATGTTCAACCAAAAGTTTGTATTTCTTTTAAATCTGGCTAGGTGGTTTGCAAGGCAGACAAATTTCCTGGTAATGCTTGTTTTCGCTCATTTGTTGGTATCATTTCATTATTTTAATCCGATAAAGCGTTCGAAAGTTATCGTGTCCCGTAGAAATGTCTATAGGAATAAAAACTCGTACATACATACATAAATATATATATATTATATATATATATATATATATATATAATATATATATATATATATATATATATATATATATTATATATATATATATATATATATTATATATATATAATATATATAAATATATATATATATATATATATATATATATATATATATATATATATATAATATAGATATTATATATAATATATATATATATATATATATTTAATATATATATATATTATATATAATATATATATATATATATTATATATATATATATATATATATATATATATATATATATATATATATATATATATATATATAATATATATATATATATATATATATATATATATATATATAATATATATATATATATATATATATATATATATATATATATATATATTTTTCCCAAAACAAATTCGCTTAGAAAGTAGTTTACATTATTTTAATTTTTATCCAGATAATTTGAATGCAGGAAAATATGTAGAATAATTGCTCATTAATGTCTACTAAATATTTATGAAATACCACGCTGTAAATAATTCGTACAAATTAAAGAGAATAGAAAATACTTGAAATTGGTTTAAAAAGAAGGAATTTAAACAAGTTAAAGGAAAATAAAAGAAAAAAGAGATTTAGAAAAACCTTCAGTTAAGGGTCTTGGAAATTCTTAGAGCCCGCAAAGGCCCTAACTGGCTCTTCAAAAGAAATTTTCAGATCCTTAATATCAATATGGTCTCTCTTTTCTCTTCTTCGTCCTTCTTCTAATTTATCTTCTTAAAATGTTCTCATCGGTTTCAATCGAGTGTAAAATTCGAAATAAATGAAAAGATCAAAAGAAAATTACAATTAGGGACGTTAGGATTAAATCGCAGTATTAAAATATTTGCGTAAAGAATTATAATTCCTTTATTTTCTTTTTATTTTTGCGTAGGAGAAAAAAGGTTGGGTTTCGTCGATCTAGGGAGACTAAGCTCTCGTGTTGCAGCTAGACCATAGTTCTGTCCAACTATGGTCTTATCTAAGGTGTCATTAAAGTTCCTGTAGCTTTTATTATAAACTGACTATAATTAATAGGCGAAGAGCCCAGGAGTGTTTTGTTAATAAAAAGTGTAATAGCTGGAACCGGTCTCAATTTTTCGTAAATACCTTCCTGAATAAGGATCTGCAATTCTGCCGACTCGTATCGGATGGGTGTCCCAGGCAGAACGCACTTAAGGGGTCAAAGGTTCTGCCTGGGATACCCATCCAATACGAGTCGGCAGAATTGCAGATCCTTGTTCAGGAAGGTATTTACGAAAAATTGAGACCGGTTCCAGCCATTACACTGTTTGTTAACTTGTGTGGTAAATTTGACCTGTAAAGTGCGTTCTGCCTGGGACACCCACCCGATACGAGTCGGCAGATGCAGATCCTTGTTCAGGAGGGTATTTACGAAAAATTAAGACCGGTTCCAGCCATTACACTTTTTATTAACAAAACACCCCTGGGCTCTTGGTCTATAATATGTGAAACAACATTTTAAATACTAACAGACTATTTGGTGAAAACTGCTCAAGCATTCTTAAAAAAATACATATTTATAAGGGATTATTTAGGTAAAATCTTGACTTTATAATTTTAAGCAAAACATAATACTTTTCTATGTAACTATTTTGTTGAGAGTCACCCGTAATATTATATATATATATATATATATATATATATTATATATATATATATATTTGAGTCCCTCTCCGTCAGACGAAGAACTTAGTTCGAAACGTTACCAAATTTCATGTAATTTTCTAAGTGTTTTCTATTTAAAATTCTTTATATTCAGTATATATATATATATATATAATATATATATATAATATATTATAATATATATATATATATATATATATGTATGTATGTATGTATGTATGGAGTCACCCATACGTGTGTGACACAGTGATTAAGGTACTCGGCCAATACACAGAATGAATGGACTTTAGTCATGGGTTCAATCCCAGCACGGGCCTCTAGGATTTTTATGAGAGGGATAAAAATTCTGCGTACCTCGTCCTTCAGAAGGGACGTAAAGCCACTAGTCTCGAGCCTGAGGGTTGTTAGGTACTCGTTAAAGATCCCTTACCCTAAACGAATCTGGGTATAGGCAAAGTTTTGAACCCTAATTGTAGATTCATTATATTACTATACTGTTTCTGCCTTGTAGTTTAAAGTGTGTGGAGGTTTGGTTTAACAGTGAGAGCACGTGTTGTTCCCAGTTTTCACTAGACTATAAGAGTCAGTGAAAATATGTATAATTGCTTGAAAAAGCATGAGAGGAACCATAGATATTTACGGCTCTTCTGTCTAGATTAGATGAAATATACCTACACTTGAAATTAAAAGGAGTAAAACACTATCTTAGGGAGCTGGCAAAAAGGGCCCAACAACGTGGCCTACTTGCCTGGTAGTTACTACCACTCCCCCCTTATTACTATCACTATTTCTAACTATGTTGTTGTGATGGAAAATAGTAAAATAATACTTGAACTTAGGAAAGATCACATGTCACATTGTACTGTCTCTATATTGTTAAAACACGATAGTTGAGTATGTTAAGTCAACATAGCATAAGATTTAGTTAAGATAAACTGGAAACGTATACTGAAGAGAGGTTACTTAGAAGTAAAACTGAAAGTATACTGAAGAGAGGTTACTTAGAGAGGTTACTTAGAATTAAAACTGAAAACGTATACTAAAGAGAGGTTACTATACTAAAGAGAGGTTACTTAGAATTAAAACTGAAAACGTATACTAAAGAGAGGTTACTTAGAATTAAAACTGAAAACGTATACTAAAGAGAGGTTACTTAGAATTAAAACTGAAAACGTATACTGAAGAGAGGTTACTTAGAAGTAAAACTGAAAACTAATACTGAAGAGGGTTACTGAGAAGTAAAACTGAAAACATATACTGAAGAGGGGTTACTGAGAAGTAAAACTGAAGGAGGGGTTACTTAGAAGTAAAACTGAAAACTATACTGAAGAGAGGTTACTTAGAAGTAAAACTGAAACATTACTGAAGAGGGGTTACTTAGAAGTAAAACTGAAAAACTTAACTGAAAGGGTGAAAAACTGAAACTAATACTGAAGAGGGGTTACTGAGAAGTAAACTGAAAATATACTGAAGAGGGTTACTTAGAAGTAAAACTGAAAACTTATACTGAAGAGGGGTTACTTAGAAGTAAAACTGAAAACGTATACTGAAGAGAGGTTACTGAGAAGTAAAACTGAAAACATATACTGAAGAGGGGTTACTTAGAAGTAAAACTGAAAACTTATATTGAAGAGGGGTTACTGAGAAGTAAAACTGAAAGTTGGATGGAAGCGCGATTCAGTACACTCGCAAGCCAAGCGTGTATCCAGCTTCTGTGGAAGATTTATAATACTATGGAATATCAAAGGTAGATATCTTATATCAAGTCTAAGTAAGAATATATCAAGTATAATAATAACATCAAATAAGAATATCAAGTATAATAAAAGATAAAGAAGTCTCTCCACTAATATATATTTTCATCCTAACAAGAGGTTATCATCAGTGCTAGCCGTTGATTAAAGAAGAGGTTGATAGATGAGTCTTACAGATCAGATATCAAAGATAGACATAGATCAAAGATATCAAAGATAGAGTCTATCTTTGAAGAGATAGAGTCTATCTCAAAGATAGAGTCTATCTTTGATATCTGATCTATAAGACTCATCTATCACCCTCTTCTTTATTCAACGGCTAGCACTGATGATGACCTCTTGTTAGGTTGAAAGTGCTTTGCTATAGAAAATATATTTTTGTGGAGAGACTTCTTTATCTTTTATTAAGATGAACTCCATTAACGCTCACCTTAGTTCTTCAATATCAAGTATATTTTACTATACGGGAGGCGCGTACTGTTTCCTGACGCACAAAGATGTGAATTCTACATCATATAATATGAGAATGTTTTTAATGAGAAGTTCTTAAAAAAATCAACTAGGTCAGTGTTTAATAAATTAAATATTTACTAAAAATATTTTAAGGGAAAATGTCACTAATTAAATTCTTTCACCAGTTATTTCCTCACTTTGTTATTTAGGCTAAAAAGACAGATTAGAAAGTTTAAACGCCGACTAAGGATTAAAAACATAGGAAAAGAGGACCCTGTTAAGAATTTAAGTACTTGACTAACTGAAGGGGGGGGGGATTAACTCTCTCAGACCCGGCCCTAAACGAGTTTTTAAATACCAGAAAAATCAAAAAAGGGCTCAAACTTTAATAAAATAAACCCATTTGTTAACAGCACGAACAAGTAGCCTGGTAAATATTATTTATCTACTCCTTGTATTGTAAGTTCTACATACAGTCTTGTTATCTCACACTGTAAATGTACTTTTACTCCTTAGGGAGGAAAAGTGAAAGTGTTGCCAACTTGACAGAATTTTTTAGTAATTTTTTTAGGAATTTTAGGAAATTTTTAGGCTTTTTTCGGTGTTATGTTGGTACTACGGGTAGAATATACAATATACACACGCTAATGTTTAAATTACAAATATAGTAATACACATTATTCTATTGACAGCTTACAATAAAATAATGTGAAGATAGTGGCTTTATTCTTTCTTCATCAGAGTAATTGACATGGTAAAAATAAACTAAACCAACACAATAACAATTAAGGAGCTGAAGAATATATTGATAGTTGTTAGTATTAGTTCTCTAGTCGTAGATAAAATTTAATATGAAACAAGGGATGAAAGTTATCAGCTCTCGTATTATCTCCCTCGTCAAGCCTCGGGAGTCAAAATGTTAGTTAACTTCTTCGGCAAGCCTCGGGAGCTTACTAGTTTATCTCTCTCGGCCTACCGGCCTCGTGAGCTAATGAAGTTTCCTCCTTCGGCGCTGCCTTAGGACGAAACTTTAACTTGAGCTGTAAAACTTACTTTCATCCCTTGTTGCATAAATAACTATTTTACCAAGGGAATAACTAGTTGAGTCACTTTACTCCTGAGGCTGCTTATACTACTACTTCAGGTATAAATAAAGAAATTTAAAATATTATTTTCAACTGTTACATGAACTATATCTCGCTTCAAAATGCCTGGATGCAATTATAAAATATTCATATGTTGATTTGTTTCAAAAACAATTCTTTCTCTTTTTCAGCAAGTAAAAAACACGTATTTAGGGAAATTCGTTTAAAGTTTTTTTTTATTTAGTGGAAATTGAGTTATTTCTCGATTAAATAGATCTGAAACTACCCATTACTAGCAATAGAGAGAATTATAACATTTGGTCGATTTAATTTGACTAAAATATTTTAAAACTATTTCACTGTTATTGATATTTTGTGCAAGAATTAAATTAGGAACTTTTAAAATCAGACGATGAAACCAAAATTGCTGATAAATTGTTTGCCTACTTTCTCATTATTAAGCTAGTCAATGACTACTATTCTAATATTGTGAAAAGTTTTCAAAAAGTACTATATATATTATATATATATATATATATATATATATATATATATATATATATATATATATATATATATATATATATATATATATATAATATATATATTATATATATATTATATATATATATGTGTGTGTATGTATATTGCTATATATTATATTTTCGTAAATAAGGCTTTTATGAGTATTGTGGCCGTGAATGTATTTTGCCAGGCCTAACCCCTACTTATGACAAGACAATATTAATTATATCAAGACAAGTCTTACTTATGTGACAAGATAATTTTACTAATGACAGTGCACAAATAGGCAGATGGACAGTATTTGCAATGGTTAGATAGGAACATATTTGATCTCAAACTTAAGATATCATCTAGATCGCGATGGAAACTTTTTTTGTAGTTAAATTTATTTAATTTGACTACTTATGAAAAAAAAATTTTTCATACAAATACAGGATGTAAAAAAGTAGGCATAGAAATTATAAGTGCAATTTGCCTGAGTCAACACCCTGGTTACATCTAGGTATCATTTAAATAAATAGAAAAGGAAAAATATTTTCATTCTACCTCAGCAAGAAACCAGCGACCCACTTTCAGTAAATAATAAATTAAAAGAAAATAATGTTAATGAAATGTAAGGGTTGAAATAATAATGAAAATTGTATTCGAGGTACTTCTGGACTTTTTCTCGCCACTTCTGATACGCTTCTCTCATCCTCGCTACATTGAATTCGCTACGCTCATCCTTGCCACTTCGGATACGCTTCGCTCATCCTCGCCACTTCGGATACGCTTCGCTCATCCTCACCACATTGGATTCGCTACGCTCATCCTCGCTAATTCGGATACGCTTCGCTCTTCAAAATAAAAAATTTATATTGCAACACTTGTTCGAACTTGCTTCGCTCGTCCTCAGATAGTAATTGCATTAATCTTATTCCCGGCGGTTTAATCCAGATACTGACCTTTCGATGCTGCTTAACATTTATGATCCAACAAAACCCTTTTGATAAACTTGCCTTTTTGAAGCCAAACAAAGTAGTAGTGTATTACAGTTAGTCGTAACATTCTTATATGGCAAACATTCTTTCAAGACTTGACCACCTTATATGATTAGAACTTTGCCAAGACTTAACCACCTTATATGATAACGATACAAAATATCAGAATATTCTAATTCTACTTCTTCTAAAAAAAATTTTAAAAGCCTATAATTTAGAGCTCTAGCTCTTATTGTGTTAACCAATTTAATTACACGAGAAGTAACGTGTTCGATATTTAATCCAGATTTGCACAAGACTTGCTGGTGTATGATGCAGTGAATACTTATTAAATTCTGGCCTTCCTCTTCGACCTTATCTCTAATCATTTTAACTGCACCATATTTTTCTCGGTCAAACTCGGCGCTCCGTCTGTTGTAACACTCACTAACTTACTCCACGGTAAACAATATTTATTAATTGACCGTTCAATTTTTAACGGTCTTTATGTAATTTTTTCTTATCTTCCAGTTTTTGTTTCTCCAAACTTTAAAGTAAAAGTAACAATCCATTATTTCCTTATCTTGGTATCTAACTTTTCATATTAATTTTGAATTAAATAATTTATTTGCTTATATACCTAATATTTTTTTTAATTTTTTTATTTTTTATTTTTTCTAAACATTTTAATTTTACTCGCGGGCCGTAGTTATATAGCCCATGCTTGGTCTATATCATCTTTAGAAAGAACAAATTTTTGTCAATATAATTACTAGTTACGCCATGAATCTAATAAATAAATAAATAATCTTTATTCCTCCCAAACAAATTGATTACATAGTACATAAATAAATTAAAAATATTAGATTAGGTGAGCGCCCCCAAAAAAGCAAAGTGCTTGTACCCGGGGGCGGCCGCTAAATTTTACCATTTTCCGCGCCTTGTTATATTATGTATGTACCTGATATAATAAGTTGTTGATATGTACCTGCATATAATAAGTGAGCTATGAAGAGGAAAATCTTTAGAAAAACATTTTCTTTCTCAAAAATACATCAATAAAGATAAGTTTTGCTTTCCACTATTCTTTGTTGGACTTGAAATTGGAAAAAAAGAATTTGTGGGCCCATAAATAGCAATGTTGGTACGACTGGAGTTAGTGGAATAATATATATTGGTTAAGCTTCTAAATAGCGATCTACTGAGAAAAAAGAACTATATTTTAAATCTTATTCTTTCTTTTCTGAGGTAATATCAAAATAACAGAGGTGAAGATCCTGTATTGGAAAGTTTTATTTGTCAATTAATGTAGGTTAATACCTTATTTTATTACCTTCCCTTTTATAGTTTTCATGGTGTTTATTGTATTATTTATCTAGAGTTTTACCATTGGAAAATTTACTTCTAATTTTAGTTCAAAATAAATTATGGCTTAAACCCATCAATAACCTTTAAGTCAAAATTAGGGAATCGATTTTCTAAACAGGTACACTTGTACACGTGTTCCCTTTGGGTTCAGCTTCCGTACCAAGAGCCAGTCAGGATCCTCAGATCACTATCACATACACTCACAAACACACACACTATGACATTTCACTCTAAACTACTCAGTATGTCTTCAAAACACCTACAATGCATAATTCAGGTGAAAACTCCGTTTCGAATTTTCATTGCTAGCACAATACATGGTTGACACCATAGAGATATATTACTAGTGAGGCCCTATTGGTTGAATTTTGAAACATCGAAAAAGTAACCTGACCACATTCGATTATCATTATCATCAAATAAACAGAACAAAAAAACAGTAAATTATATAGTAGAATGTTTAAAATACAAATCACAACACAAACAATCTGTGGGAAGCCGAAAACAATTGATTAATTATAACCTCAACTCCCTCTTGGAGGAGGTTTCAATGAGGTTACACAGAGCCCCTAAGAGCCCCACTAAAAATGTTTCAGGCCTCTCAATGTATTAAGATAGGCTTTGCACCTCTAGTATATATCTCTATATGGTTGACACAATATAATTGTGGGATTCACCTAGGAAATGTATCAAGCAAAATGCAATGCTACATCTGGGAACTGCTCCATCATTCGACATTCGTCATCATTGATGGCTCGACATAATGTCATGTCCCACTCTGTTTCGTTAAGTCTAACTCATCAGGCCGCCGACAGAGCCTGAACTCTCACTCTGACCTTCAATTAATTCCGAAGAATATAATGTGAAGTACTTACCAGAAACGAGCGGTACTCTTACCGCCATCATGCATGGCAAGCAAATATATCATTCGATACTACCGAGTTTGAACTACATGCATAGTTGACACAATATAATTGTGCGAGAGACACCTAGGAAATGTAACAAGCAAAATGCAATGCTACGTCTGGGAACTGTTCCATCATTCGACATTCGTCATCATTGATGGCTCGACATAATGTCATGACCCACTCTGTTTCGTTACGTCTAACTCATCAGGGCGCCAACAGAGCCTGAACTCACTCTGACCAATTGTGAACTCACTCGAAAAATTATATTGTGTCAACTATTCATGTTTTGTAAAACACGGTAGTATCAAATTATATATGTTTTGCTTGATGGCGGTAAGAGAGTACCGCTCGTCTCTGGTAAATACTTCACAATACGAATACACGGACATACCTACTTTTCCTCATTTTTACCAAATAAGGAAAAGTAAAAACGTTTGAAATTATCAAATGAATATTTCCCCATATTTATTATAACAGGTTTAAATGAGATGATGAATCTACACAACTCTTCTGGATGCAATGAAACGTTCAAATAGTTTCCCATTTTAATTAAATGGGAAGAATTTTTAAACGAATTTCCACAGGATCCTTTAAAAAGTTTTATTCGCTTTAAGTTGAACAAAACTTTTAAGTTGAAATTATCTATGACGACTGATAGTTCACATGCAAACAGAATAGTTTATCTCATATATATAATTAGTACATTCATTTGAGCCCTCTTCCTTTATTTCAAATACTTATTTATTTATAAAAGAAAATATTAAAAAGTTCATTACATTTGTTGACTAGATTGTTTCGAACTGTTAAGAGTTCAAGGTAATGAGAATCGATAAAAACTATTTCCCCAAATTTTCTTACTTAAACGATTAAACCCTCTTCCTTTACATGAGAGATTTAAATTTTACTTTTACAAAAACCCTAGGTTTGTTCACAAACTAAGCGAGGTGTTAAAAGCATGCTTCGTTTCTACTTTTAATTCGTAACTTTGCTCAAGTCACGAAGTCTGTGAAAAGTTCGACAGTTTTTAGTAACGAAACGAACGGCTATAATGACTCGGCGTAAATTTTAAAAATTCATAAAACGCTTAAAAATGTTTTATCGTTTTTAAATTTAGCTCAAATGTGGTCATAAAATCAAGGAATGAGCCAAATTTGATATTTTATTATCAGAGTAAGTTTTATTTTTATCCAATAGCATGAATAAGTTTTTGTTAATTGTTTAAGTGCACCCTTCATCTATTCATTCTAAATTTATCAACACCCGTCAGAGTGCAATCACTGGATTGTTTCTCTTACCAGCCTCTTAAGTCAACGAAACTATACTAACCCTAATACTTGTAACTGTGTTGTTCAATATAAAGTGTCAAAAAAGTGAACCCTTATAAATAGACCAAAGCCCAGGGGTGTTTTTTTAGTAAAGTGTAAGGCTGGAACCGGTCTCAATTTCTCTCGAAATACCTTCCTGAACAAGGATCTGCAATTCTGCCGACTCGTATCGGAAGGGTCCCAGGCAGAACGCACTTTACGGGTCAAAGGTTCTGCTGGGACAACCATCCGATAGAGTCGCAGAATTTGCAGATCCTTGTTCAGGAAGGTATTTACGAAAAATGGACCGGTTCCAGGCATTACACTGTTTGTTTACTTGGGTGGTAAATTTGACCTGTAAAGTGCGTTCTGCTTGGACACCCATCCGATACGAGTCGGCAGAATTGCAATTCCTTGTTCAGGAGGTATTTACGAAAAATTGAGAACGGTTCCAGCCATTACACTTTTTATTACAAACACCCCTGTGCATCTTGGTCTATAAGTAATAAATAATTATACTAATTTTCATTTTCATTATATCAGTTATTATCTATTTTTTAATGGAGCGTTGAGCAAGGTTAGTAACTGGGTGGGGTCCGCTAAAAATATCACGGATGTAATATTGTCTGAAAACGAAAAAAGCGAGTTCAAACCCGATATGGCAAGGAAAAGTTTTCCTTTGTCTTTAGCCCTAGGACTGCAATTCTTCCCAGGCATGTGCTACCAATGTTTAATAACATATTTAGTTTTGTTTGAGAGCTTTGGCCCAATGGGTCAACTTATAACCTAGTTTTTATTTATTCACCCTTTGGACAAAAGCTCTCTAACTTACTCGGGTAGAAAATTCAGGTTTTTATAAAATAATTAAGTTTTTGTACCGGACGATACGACAATAATATGACGTACTGATAATATGACGTATCGTAATACTTCACAAATAGACAGAGATACTTGTCATAATAACTTCTGTAAACAATCATCACATCAAACACAATCACATGCAATGTCATCAAGGAAAAGGTGTCGACCAAATTCTTCATCGATTTCCAGAAGACCATAAATGATTAATGAAAAGTGAAAAGGGAGACGAAAATAGAACAGAATGCTCTTAATATTAGAGACATGAATTATCATCAAAGAGCATATCGGATGTCAGAGAGAATCTCGAAATTCAATCTGACTCTGAGATAATCCTATGAGCATGTTAAACCCATTTTTACAATCGGTGTAAAAATCAATATATGTCCAGTAATAATTATTTTACAACCGAATGTTGAGCTGGTTGGTCTTCACAATTATACAACTTACATATGTATCTTCATGAGTCTTACATATGTATTTCACATCTTTTTATGACGTTAAATACATTATCAGGTCTGCATATTTTATATATAGAATGACAAGGCACTGATAGCAAGGCTGCTAACAAGACTCTCTAAGTGCTCTCTCTACCTTTGCTATAATTGTAATAATACTCGTAAAGTTAGACTTTTAATCATGTCACATATCTAGATACTTAGAATCATAGAGATATATACTAGAGGAGGCATAGACTATCTCAATACATTCAAAGGCCTGAAACATCGTATTGGGGGCTCTCAGGGGCTCTGTGTAACCTCATTGAAACCTCCTTCAAAAGTGAGTCAAGGCAATTATAAATCTATGTGTTTTCGGCTTCCCTATACCTGTTTGTGTGTTTTGATTTTGTATTTTTAACTTACTACTATATAAGTTATTGTAATTTTGTACTGATTATTTGATTACATTTCAACCGAATGTGGTCAGGTTATTTTG
Organism: Microvelia longipes; assembly: GCA_018340805.1. NCBI lineage: Eukaryota > Metazoa > Arthropoda > Insecta > Hemiptera > Veliidae > Microvelia > Microvelia longipes. The sequence continues at coordinate 44,501,534 of JACMZG010001914.1, forward strand.
TCAGTGTTTCAAAATTCAACCAATAGGGCCCCTCTAGTAATAATATATCTATGCTTAGAATAATACTATATATAGAGGAGCACTACTGATAAAACGAAAAGGTGGTTCACTGGTTCACTTAAGTAATGCTGCCACCATAACAATATACAATTTTCTTATAAAAAAGTTGGCAATACTTCCGGTTGCTGAATTATTATGTTCTATTTATTATAAATTAATGATTGATTATTCATAAAATACTAATACAAATATCGGTGCATTACATGTTTAAAGCATTTTAAATATAGTTTACGTATTATTAAAATTATATTAAAAGTATTCCTCGTCAACTAAATGTAGATTCTTGTAATCCGCCACTCATTTGCCATCTAAGACCGGTTTTATTAAATACTCAGCAGGTTTGTTTAAGTTATTATATTTGTTCTTTTACGATCTTTTTCATTAAAGATATTATGACACATATTTAAAATAATGTTTTGTTGTCAGGTTGGCAGCATTACTTAAGTGCACCAGTCAACCGGCTTTCGTGTTATCAGTGGAATTACATTGTGTTTACGGTCCTGTGCTCATTCTATATTCTATATATAGTATTATTCTATCTCTAGATAAACCTACTGCCTTGTTTACTGTCTTCACACATTCATATCAACAAGACAGTTTTCTTTCTGACTGCGTCGTATAATTTAGTAGTTATTTTAAAAAAAATTGGTTTTCAAATTTTCCATGACCCCAACCTCATAAGCTCATTTTTAAAAAATCAAGAAAATGCATTGTTGAAAAATTTTAACTATTCTAAAGGAAGATGGCTGTACCCCGTGCGATAATTATTTTTTAGTCATAACCTAAGTAGTGTAGAGTAATATAAAATCTTTTCATCAGGTTTATGAATTCAGTGATAACTGTATGTGTAGTAGGTTTAGTGAGTGATAGTAATGTAGAGTAATATAAAATCTTTTTCATCTGGTTTAATAATTCAGTATAAACCTAAGTGTGTGAATAATATAAAATCTTTTCATCAGGTTTATGAATTCAGTGATAAACCTAAGTAGTGTAGAGTAATATAAATCTTTTCATCAGGGGTTTATGATTTCAGTGCATAACCTAAGTAGTGTAGAGTAATATATAAATCTTTTAATCAGGTTTATAAATTTAGTAATAAACCTAAGTAGTGTTAGAATAATAGTAAAATCTTTTCATCAGGTTTATACCCTAAGTTAGTTATAGTCATCAGGTTTATAAATTAAATCTTTTCATCAGGTTAAACTTGGTGTAACTAAGTAGTGTAGATATATAATCTTTCATCAGGTTTATAAATTTAGTGAAAACCTAAGTAGTGTGGTGTAGAATAATATAAAAGTATTTTCAGTCAGGTTTATAATTCATTGGTTGTATTTGCATCTCTCTTTGATAGTTGAGACATAGGTTTCTTGAACCTGCTTTTTACCTTAATTTTTTTCTTTAAATGTTCTTATTAAACCTCTTATATTTATTCTTTCCAGTTTTTTTTTTCATTCTCTCAGGAGCTAAAAATCATTAATAATGATCGGATGAGTTATTCCTTTCTCTCTTCCTGTTAAAAGAATCGCTTCCTTGTTGACGTCTTCACTGTTTTATCCTGAGGGCGAACGATGGGGGAAAACTCAAGCATGAAAAACAAGATGATAAATGAAACGTCTTAAACCGAGTGAAGAAAGTTAGAGAAATAAATTATTAAATCATTTGAAAGCTTTCTCTCTTAGGAGTTTATTTTTAGTTTTCATATTGGAAAAATATTTCATGTCCAGTATATGTTTACTTCACTTTGATTTGTAGGTCAGGCTTGAAAAGTAACAAAATCCGTTTCCACATACTGACCTATTTTTAGCTAGCCCTGTTTATAAATCTGCTATCTGGCTCTTATATTGCTACAATCAACCACTTTGAGTGGAGTGAGATCTCAAATTTAACAGTGGTATAAGTTCTTAATCAATTTAGCTAATATTTGAATTATAATTTATATTTGATTTATATTTGAATTTAGCTGAAAAAAAACTGGCCATGTTTAACGTTCTTAATGATAATATAATAATAATATAATAATATAAAAGTAGCCACCTCACCTGGTTTTGAAGATATTTAATTTTAAACAATATAAGACTATTGCTCACATAATCTAGTCTCCATAAAACAAAAATTACCAGCGACTAGAGCCAAAAAGTAAGCTAACACTTTAAGACGTTCAGTGCTCACTGTAATTGTGCCCATTGCTACTTCCCATATCCATAATGATTGATTGAAGGTAAACAAACAGGAAAGAGGAGTCGTTCTTAAATATCATTGGAACCACAACTGTACCCTTAATTATTTAATAACAATGTACCTGTAAATTACCAACTTACCTTATCAAATTAATAACAACTGTACCTTAATTATTTAATAACAACTGTACCTTATCAAATTAATAACAACTGTACCTTAATTATTTAATAACAACTGTACCTTATCAATTAATAACAACTGTACCTTAATTATTTTAATAACAACTGTACTTATCAAATTATAACAACTGTACCTTAATTATTAATAACAACTGTACCTTATCAAATTAATAACAACTGTACCTTAATTATTTAATAACAACTGTACCTTATCAAATTAATAACACTGTACCATTTCATGTATTAAAATATTTATTAAATTAATAAGATTATATCGATCTGACACAGGCGTCCCCATGTAAGTAGGATGTAAAAATATCACCAGGTAGCAGCGTTCATGCTGTAGGAAATGAATAGAAAATAAACAGAAATGAAAATAATTAAGATAGATCAAAAATTATAGAATTATTAATTAAAACAGTCCCCTGATTACAGATTTATAACCCCAAATTTGGACTTTCACAAAATTGGTTACACCTGAAGTTTATGACTCAACTTAAAGCTGAAATAAAGTCAGGTGAAGTCAGTTATTATAGACCAAGAGCCCAGGGGTGTTTTGTTAATAAAGTGTAATGCTGGAACCGGTCTCAATTTTTCGTAAAATATCTTCCTAACAAGGATCTGCAATTCTGCCGACTCGATCGGATGGGCGTCCCAGGCAGAACGCACTTACAGGTCAAATTTACCCAAGTTAACAACAGTGCAATGGCTGAAACCAGTCTCAATTTTTCGTAAATACCTTCCTAAACAAGGATCTGCAATTCTGCGACTCGTATCGGATGGGTGTCCCAAGCAGAACCTTTGACCTCTAAAGGCGTTGTGCCTGGGACACCCATCCGATACGAGTCGGCAGAATTGCAGATCCTTGTTTTAGGAAAGTTATTTCCGAAAATTGAGACCGGTTCAGCCATTACACTTTTTTTAACACAAAAACCCTGGGTCTTGGACTATTAAGCAAATTGAAACTTGATAAGATTATTTTAATTTTTATTGACACATTTGTCAAAACTATAATAGATAAATTATGATAACATACTATACTGACTTGGACAATACTCAGGATTATATTTTACACACCAAGCAAATGTTGGCGATTCCCGCAGATTTATTTACTTCTTTCCTTGTCTCTGATGAATTGTGGGGAGTAGCCTAAGCTAATGATTTGCTTAGTTTTAAGTTCAACATGTGTATGTTATATTGTATATTATTTTGGAATAATTTAATATGTATTTATTTAATAAAGGGTATTTAAAAAAAATTGTAGATTTACGAAGACATTACATAAATATATTTCAATAGAGTCTCTAAGTTTTATTATTTCAACTAAATATTTGATTAGTTAGGATATTAGATAGACGTTCTTGGGGCTGGCAAAAGCGTCCTAGAGACATAATTGCTAAGATCTAGGATCTTCCCCACCTTACTATACTATACTAAATATTTGATTAAAAATTAGTCATCATCAACCAAATTGGTGTGCGTCAGGTGTACTGTAAAATCAAAGAGACTTATTACCACGCATTATAAGTCTCTTCGTGTGAAAGGTTTGACTTTTTTGAGTCAATATCTGCACCAAAATGTTTTTGAGCAAATATCATTGCTTAAGTAAAAAGTAAATATCTCAAGAAACCCCGTATGGTATTTTAAGTAATAAAAAATTTGTATCAAAGATACAACAACACCATATGATTTGTGGTATAACCTTACGTTAGGGTAGAAATCGTGTTTGAAACCTTCCTTCAACCTATATACCTAGTAACCGGCTGTGTTATATTACCTTCCTGAACTCGCAACATATTTGGTCCCTTACGAGCCGGAGTTTGTTTTGATTTATGTCTAAGTTATTTTGTAAACACTTCAGGACTTGCCCTTTAAACCCCTTTTTCTTTCTCAAGTAAATTTTAGGGAAAATGTTCTCTACAAGTATTTATAAAAAACCTGAGCGTATGTAATGTTTATTTTACAACTTTTAAGCGGAAACCTAATGTAAATAAAGTTTAGTATCTTTAATAAGTTTTATATTTGGCCTCTTTGCGTTTCTTTTGTAATGTTTACTTTAAAATGAAATCTTGGAAAAATAACTTAAGTTTCTTGTTAAAAGTATTTAACGAGAAACCCATTTTAAATATTAAAAGGGTTGAAATATTGCAACCACAACCACAAGTATTATTATTTTTAACTTTATGCAAAACATTTCCTATATAGTATTTAGGTTGAATTTCTGTAAATCTTTTCTAAGGGAATAAAGTCATAAATATAGGAAGTTAGACTGAAATTATTGAGGTTATGATTACTTCACTTTATTAAAGGAATCGAAGAATCAGCTACCGTCCATAATGGATATGAATAGCGCTGGGCCGGGTTCGGTTTAACGCAAGCGGGAAAATACTAGAGCTCTAAACTGATCAGTTATATCAGTGAATTACTTCTATTCTTACTTCTAGTCTCAATGAAGGAAGTCGTTTTTTATAGGGAAGTCCAGGAGTTATGATGTTTTGTATCTGGATTATTATTATGGCTCCGGTGTCATGGTATTGCCGACTCTTCAGGCTCAGAAGTAGAGAAGTGGTCGCTTAGAGTCTATATTCCCTGTCCCCTATAGAGGAATTCACACCCATTCTTCAGAGGGTTCTTGATTACAGTGTATTACTATGTGAGAGGTCGTCTGTTACTTCCTTTAAACATCAGCCATTCTTTTGTGGTTTCTGGAGGCTACTTATTTCTTAGAACGACGATGCAACTGGTGTCTGGTCTCATAGCTACAGTAGTCTCTGCGGGGGTAAGCCGTCTAGCATATTCATTACCACGTACATGATCTTCTCCGCTGGGTTTTTACCAGAAGACATAGTGAAATGAAACTCTTCTGATGTAACGGGTTTTCTTTTAGATTAACTATGACTATGTTCCGTATCTAATCTTAAAGAAGATTTCTTTTAATTTCTTCAATCTCCAACTTGTTCTGTTGAGCTACTGGAGATTGTAAGATGTTTATAACATCTTACAATCTCTAGACTACTCTTAATTGACTATTTTTAGTATACTTTTAGTATTAGTATAAAAGTAGTCAATTCGTTCGTTTGCCATTAAAAGTTATGCAGAGTGAATAATGTTTGATTTGTTATTAAAAGGAAAACTTTAAAAAGAAAAATAACAAAGAAAAAATGAAAAGAGGAATTGCATGTGGATCTGAAGCATCCCTGGAATTTCTAAATGGGGCAAAAATAACCTCAAAAATGGAGGTAAACCTCAAGAAAAAAGCATCTAAACCGCAAAAAGTATAATTTTGTTTACAAATCTCTATATACGTCAATCGATTTAATGGTAGTACTGATAATGTTTCCTAGCGCGATACTTTTTGACAAATAATTATGTCTCAAATTTGAAAATAATTTAGTTTGTATAAAAATTGATTTCTTTAATTACAACTATTTAAAGAAAAATCTGTGGTTTAGTTGATATTTGATTTTCCGTTTCCCTTTTTAACATTTTTATATTTTCTTTTTCATTTTATCCCTTTAATGATTTCAAGACATGAACTCGCATTAGACCAAAACAACGAATTTGTGAAAAAAAATAAAGAACATAAGAATTGCCGGAAAAATTGTGTAAGACAGTCACATACATTTTCTAATAACTTATCTGGATGAACCAAAATAAAAAATATAAGTTATAAGAAAAAACATGTACGCACGTGAGGAAATATATTATATAATTATGTGGAATCAACCATTTCATGGCGTAACATTTTCCTTTTAATAATAACGTATTAAGGTTTTATTTTTATCAATTTGTATGATTTTATTACGCCTTAGTTAGCTATTCTGAAAACGTATCTAATCATTTTCATTTTGGTTGAGTTTAAGTTAAGTCAATACTTAATCCTAATTACCTGCTGACCTGATCCTAACATCCTGAAATTTTACGGCATAATGAGGTTGTTACATTGTATGATAATAATCCCTACCAAAACCCTCTCCACAATGTTTCCACAAATAAATCTAATAGGCAAGAGCCAGGGGTGTTTTGTTAATAAAAGTGTAATGGCTGGAACCGGTCTCAATTTTTCGTAAATACCTTCCTGAACAAGGATCTGCAATTCTGCCGACTCGTATCGGATGGGTGTCCCAGGCAGAAGCACTTTAGGGGTCAAATTACCACCCAAGTTAATAAAAAGTGTAATGGCTGGAAACGGGTTTAATTTTTCGTAAATACCTTTCTGAACAAGGATCTGCAATTCTGCTGACTCGTATCGGATGGGCGTCCCAGGTAGAACGCACTTTACAGGTCAAATTTACTACCCAAGTTAACAAACAGTGTAATGGCTGGAACCGGTCTCAATTTTTCGTAAATACCTTCCTGAACAAGGATCTGCAATTCTGCCGGCTCGTATCGGATGGGTGTCCAGGCAGAACGCACTTTAGGGTCAAATTTACCACCCAAGTTAATAAAAAGTGTAATGGCTGGAAACGGGTTTAATTTTTCGTAAATACCTTTCTGAACAAGGATCTGCAATTCTGCCGACTCGTATCGGATGGGCGTCCCAAGCAGAACGCACTTTACAGGTCAAATTTACCACCCAAGTTAACAAACAGTGTAATGCCTGGAACCGGTCTCAATTTTTCGTAAATACCTTCCTGAACAAGGATCTGCAATTCTGCCGGCTCGTATCGGATGGGTGTCCCAGGCAGAACCTTTGACCCCTAAAGTGCGTTCTGCCTGCGACACCCATCCGATACGAGTCGGCAGAATTGCAGATCCTTGTTCAGGAAGGTATTTACGAAAAATTGAGACCGGTTCCAGCCATTAGACTTTTTATTAACAAAACACCCCTGGGCTCTTGGTCTATAATACCTATGTTTATGTTAAAGACATGGCACTTGGCCCAAGTAACCTATGTTTATGTTAGAGACTAATTGATAATAAAACGTTAATGTTTCAGATTGTCTTCACCTGCAGCTATACAGAGACAGCAAAGACAGGTACAAGCAGAGTCAGACTAAGGCATCTCTGTCTCTACAATACTTCTTAGGCATCGAATCAGGTACGTCTTCTTTTTCATTCAGTACCACTGAAAACATTATTTTCTGAAGTTATAATATAATACCTAGCTAAAGTAGGCTCTTAGAGGTGCGGTAATACCTGTAAGATCAAGCCTGAAAGTGGTCAGAACTTGGTTAGATGACCGCCCATTACCATTGATACTGGTTAAGTAGGGTGGTTACGAAGCTGGACTTGATTTTGACTGGATATATTATCCTCTAGCAACAATATATTTTTGCAAATCAAAACGTTAAGTATGTGACTCCTTTAAACTCCATTACGCCAACGTCCATACGTATAAAGTGCATTACTATAATGTGATGCATCCTACGTATAAACGTAGGGTCTACAAGTTGATCTTGATCTATGAGTCTAGCAGCTCATCAGAGTAACCCCTACAGGTTATCTCGGATAGTGCCGTGGTAATAGTTACACTCAAAGTGTAAACTTAAGTTTACAGTTGTAATTCATTTGAACAATATTAACAACTCCAACTTCCTCTTTCCACCAATAAGCTTTAATTACCTCTGAGCAGAGCCGGCTTTCGGCTATAATGCCATCTACAGTCCCGGTGAGATTTTGAGTCTTTCAATTCTTGGAGTCAGACTCCAAGTATTAAAAAACTCAACATCTCACCGGCACTGTAGGTGGCATTATAGCCGAAAGTCGGCTCTGCTCAGAGGTAATTAAAGCTTATTGGTGGAAAGACGAAGTTGGTGTTGTTAATATGGTAGATAATTCCATGGCGCTCACTGAAGTTATAATGTGAACAATGTTCTATGACTGAGAGCAAAATTGATCTCTATATGTGGTGTAAGAACCTGAGACCTACCGGATGGAGATTGTTGCTGGCTGATTACTATGATCACCTTAACAAGGTTCACTTCAGACTCAACTAATTATTCTACACAACAATTCTATAAACTACTTTAATCACTCAGCATAATTACCTTCCCCTAGAGTCAGAGAGCAGTCTTAAGAGACCTATGTAGTTTGAATGCTATATCTGCCTTAGTTATCCTCTATAATCAGTATTTGCAGTTATTCTGATCTGTACTTTGCATTTAATCTCACTATACTAGTGTCAGTGCTCAGGTATCTACATCACACAGAAGTACACAGGATAGCCCTAAACAGGGCTAATGCTCTAACCAAACTATCAGTCAACCTTGTGGAATTTTTTTTTATTTCTACCAGATTGTCTCTGGGTGTATTGGAGATGCGCTCTTAATTTGAAACCTGGATGATTACAAAACCTATCAGACTAGATTTGTATTTTTAAAGCCTTTGATATTTTTGTAGGATTTACCCTTGATAAGGAATCGAATACAATAGCTATATTATGTCAAGATCTAACTGTAGTTCTTGCTTTCGACACTAGAGAGCGGCTCATACAGTGGCAAGTCAAAATAGCTCACAATTTAGGCGAAGGTGAGTAACATATTTTTTTATTATGTTGAATATATTAATTTTAATTTGTTTGTCCTTTAAATTAGCAACTCTTTTGCTACTCCTTAAAATCAGAGGAATAGTTGAAAAAACCGGAAGCGTATATTCTCGAGCCATCTGTTTGTACCTAGAGCGTAGCTCCTGCGCCATCTGTTTGTACGAGAGCGTAGCTCCTAGCCTCATCTGTTTGTACTAGATCGTAGCTCTAGCGCCATCTGTTTGTACGAGAGGTAGCTCCTAGCCTCATCTGTTTGTACCTAGAGCGTAGCTCCTAGCGCCATCTGTTTGTACCGAGAGCGTAGCTCCTAGCCTCATCTGTTTGTACCTAGAGCGTAGCTCCTAGCGCCATCTGTTTGTACCGAGAGCGTACAAACAGATAGGCTAGGAGCTACGCTCTCAGTACAAACAGATGGCGCTAGGAGCTACACTCTAGGTACAAACAGATGAGGCTAGGAGCTACGCTACCATAGGAGCGTAGCGTACGCTCCTACGGTACGCTCTCGGAACCGAGAGCGTAGCTCCTAGCGCCATCTGTTTGTACCGAGAGCGTAGCTCCTAGCGCCTTTTGTTTGCAGGTAAACTTAACCGAGCTTTTAGCTACATTATTTTATTGTTGTAAACATGGGTTTTTATTTGACTCTAACCATTATTGTATTATCAGTGGCTACTATTGGGCTTCATACATTATTGTGTTAAATGTACAGGTTAATATTGAGCTTCAAACATTAGTGTGTTTTAAACATAGGTTGAAGATGGGCTCCAGACAATGAAAATATGTTTATATTGTGTTGTAGATAAGTATTTTATATTCATGTTTGATGAAATATTTGACAAAATACAGTTGTTTCTGTATTGACTGGTAAGGGAAAGTAAAATTAGTCTGGAGTTGCGCTGAAATTTAATATAACAATTATTAAAATATTTAAATTATCATTATAAATGTTTTTAATGAAATAATCCGAAAAAATTATAAAAGAATTTGTTCCATCAAATTAAATCTGGTTTATTACTGAAGGTTTAAACTTTCACATTTTTCTTCTAAAGATGGAAAGACGGGAAATGCTGAAAAGTTTGTCCGAGTGGCCCATACTTTTAACATTTTTTCTTGACAGATTTAAAAAAAAACTAATTAAACAAGTTACAACTCTTTTTAAGGAACTCCTTAGTTTCTGAAATGCTTCTTATCGGGATGAAAATTTCCTCTTAAAGTTCCTGAAATTACTTTGACCCCTTATTCCCACTCTACCCACCACTCTAAACCTATAAGTTTTTAAACATTAAAAAATGCAAGGTAAAAAAAAGAGCTAAGAAAACTTTTTTTAAGTTATGAACAACATAAAAAGATTTTTAAGTAGAAATTCTAAAATATCACCTAAATGACAAAATATTTTAATAAACTTAATTATAAAAATGTACTTTTAATAATATTTGCTTTAAGAGGTGTTTCAAAAATAAATTAGAAGTTTCTAAATGAGATAATATTTATAACTGATGGAGTATAAAGCTTGATAAAAGCAGACTATTACAGCTATTCCCTGACTATATTTAGTCTGTCATTTCAGCGAATTTCCTTCGGAAAAAAATTCGCAAGTAGAAATAGGCGGCATGGCGGGGGTTAGAAATGTATGTGGACACAAAAATCTTTTCAAAGGTTCCTAATGACGAAAACTTATGTTTACGAAAAAACTTGATGAGTATATAATGTTTGTATTGTATTTCTAGTCATGTTGTTTGAAAGGAAAATAGCGTTAAATTAAACTTGGTACAAAAATCAAACTTGTTGAGATGAGAAAAGCCATTATCTGCTTTGCTAAGTTAACTTTAAAAAAATCGTTTTGCCAATTTTCGAAGAAAAATGAGCATATGAGATTGGAGTTTTGGAGGGGGGGGGTGCATCTTTTGTAGGGGGACTCATTGATCAAGAATATATATGCAGTATGTCCACAGATTGAGTTGCTCATACGTATAAATAATAAAAAATTTAATTTTTCGACAAAAAGTTACTCTTCATGAAAATTTTGTCCTAAAATGTACATTTATCGTAATGAAAAATTTAGATCATGACCTTGTACCCTAAAAGTACACATCTTCAGTGGCCATGAGAATTAGGTGCAATTTTAATAATTTAACCTAATGTTATTTGGTTACCATGTAATGGTCTTAAAAATTTCGCCTTTTTAAGACTAATTGAAATTTGTGATAAAAAGTGCCATGGTAAATTATTCCCCCCTTCATATTGGTCTCTCATTTAAGATAATATTATACATATTTTGGTTATGAAATGTATCAATAATTTATTAAATTTTAATGTAAATGTTTTCTTAATTTTTCAATTTAACGAGGGCCACTACAAATGGGGGGGGGGGCTAAAATAGTGTAATCCTATTTTTTTTAATTTTTATTGCAAAATTTGTTTTTATATAAGAAACAAACAAGTTCATAAATAACGTTTTTTCATATCATTAATTTTTAACCCACTTTAATATTGGTGGTTTTTTAAAAAAAATAGTACTTATAAAGTTCAAGGTACAACATTTAAAATTAAAATTAATAAAAATCTTAGTTTTACGTCAAATAAAAATAGTCCAAGAGCCAGGCCTAAAAAATGTAACTCATTTTGTACTACTTCAAACCAAATTTTCTGAAAATATACCTTAAATCTGCCTCCACAGCCGTGGTCGTTTAGTACTGGACTTCGGCACCGGAGGCCCGGGGTTCACAGCCCAGGCTATGCTCTCAGTTTAATATGAATAGAATTTGTAGAAAAAAAAACTTTCGCCAACTTTAGCTTCACTTTGAGCATAGTAGATGTGCACCACCCAAGGTGGTTCCCGCAGGGCGAATACCCTGAAGGGCCGAAAGGCCCTAAAACGGGCATCATTATTATTATTATTATTATACCTTAAATCATGAAGGAAAAGCATAGTCTGCCTGTCCAGAGTGGAGCCCTGCATAAATGCGCTCGCTCAAAATATTAGAAAATCGCACTCATTCCAGTTTTCTTGTAATAAGTGTTTCCCTGTAGGTCGTGTGTAAAACATAAAGATAACTTTTTTAAAGCTGATAAAATTCCCTATAAAACGAGTGTTTTTTCGTCAAAATCGGATAATTACGACTAAAGTTATGACATTTGTTAAATGACCAAAAAATGCACAAAAAGCCAATATTTTTCCAAATAAATTCGCTGACTGCATAAATTAACCAGTTTTTAGTGTTTTTGAAAGAGCCATAACTTTGGTCGCAGTTATCCGATTTTGATTATTAAACACTCGTTTTATTGGAAATTGTATCAGCTCAAAAAAATGTTCCCTTCATATTCTGCACACGACCCACAGGGAACCACTTATTTCAAGAAAACTGAAATTTGTGCGATTTTATAAAATTTTGAGCATGCGCAATCATATGAAGGGCTCCACTCTGGATAGGCACACTATGTTTTTTTCTTTATAATTTAAGGCATATTTTCAAAAATTTTTGGTTTGAAGTAGTACGAATGTCACATTATACAGTAGTAATACAGTCACATTTTTTCAGGTCCGACTCTTGGACTAAAACTTTTATGAAAAGTTACTTTATTTTCAAAAACGAAATTTTTTGGCCACTTCGCGTATGCGCAACTCAATCCGTGGTCAATACAAAAAAGCCCTTAAGAGAAAGGTAGGTCGATTGTAGGTTAACAAACGAGTTTACAAACAAAAGTTACTCTTAATACTTTTGCTTGATTTGAAAGTTGGATTTTTCTCAGATTAAGTTCAATATCTTATAACACGTTCCTACTAAGTACAATTTTCTACTTACGGTGTCATTTCGGTATAGTTTTCTATTTTTTGGGTTTGCAGTCGTAGTTAACCGGTTAACTAGATGCTAGCTATCAGAGGTCATTAGGTTTTAATAGTTCACCTCTCTATACCATTTCAGCAGCAGTATTGCAGGAACTTGTAGACAAAATAAGCGTCAATTTCTAATAGAAATTCACGGAAGGTGTTGCATTTAACTGTTTCCCCAAAAACACTTGAATCCAAAACTAAATTGAAATTTATTAAACTCGTCATGAGAGTAAGAACGTAAGTTGAAGAACGAAACGAAATTCCACGAACGAATTTCGACGAATTTGAGAACTCATCTTAATATTTGTTCTTGAAAACAGTTCAAGATAATTCCGTTAAGTATACAGTTAAACATTTCTCCGGGACAAAAGACTTAAGAGTTTCGAGTTTAGGTCTTAAGGCAGGATTAGCTCTTAATCCGAGTCAAAAGACATTAAAACAAAGGGAATAATGCTTTCAGACAGAAATATAAACCAGGTCTTATACTTGACGTAAATGTAAATAGTTTACTTACCTCAGGAAAAAGCAAATTTTCGTTCCCCTATGGCCAGTCAAGTTGGTTCCCGGGGCCAACTTATAGGAAACCATAATATTTAAATACCGAGGCTTGCTGAGGATACCAATCACTGAATTTTAAAATCGGGTTACTACCATAGAGATATATACTAGAGGGGGCATAGCCTATCTCAATACATGATTTCGAGTCCTGAAACATCATTTTGGGACTCTCAGGGACTCTGTGTAACCTCATTGAAACCTCTTCTAAAAGTAAGTAAGGTTATAAGACATCAATTTTTTGTTTGTGTTTTGATTTATATTTTCACCGTTCTACTATATAATTCACTGTAATAATGTTCTGTTCATCTGATTATTAAAAGTCGAAGGTGGTCAGGTTATTTTTTCGATGTTTCAAAATTCAACCAATAGGGCCACTCTAGTAATATATCTCTATGGTTATTACACTTTATGCACCAGCCTCGGCTAATTTGGATCTCTGTAGTGTCTTGAGATTTAAGTTAAATTTTATATTAATTAAACCTCCAAGTCTCTCCAAATATAATATTTATTGACAGAGCCAGCTTTCAACCTTTCGGTCATCATCAGTGCCGGCGAACGATGTATAAAGGTAGTAAGGAGTCACTTGTTAGCTTGGAGAAATCGGATTTCTCCAAGCTAACAAGTGACTCCTTACTACCGTTATACATCGTTCGTCGGCACTATGATTACCGAAAGGTTGAAAGCTGGCTCTGTCAATAAATATTATATGTGGAGACACTTGGAGGTTTAATTAATACTATATACTTCACTTTCGCTTCTTCTTTTCCTTAAATTTTATAATTGGAATATTTTTTTGATCTAATAAATGGTATTCTATTTTATTCTGTTACACTTTATTACTCTTGATTTAATAGACAATAAAGAATAAACTGTGTCAACATGATAATAACCGCCCTCGCGGTTATTTTCATGAAGATTTAGGTCTTGTCTAATGTAGATGAAGAATCCGATCACACTAATGTAAGACCACACAACTATTGATGTAACACCACACTTCTAAATTTAGGACCACCTTCTACTATGTAGGCCACTCTTCTACTAATGTAGGCCACTCTCTACTAATGTAGGACCACTCTTCTACAAATGTAGGACCACTCTTCTACTAATGTAGGACCACTCTTCTACTAATGTAAGACCACACAACTATTGATGTAGAACCACACTTCTACTAATGTAGGACCACTCTTCTACTAATGTAGGACCACTCTTCTACTAATGTAGGACCACTCTTCTACTAATGTAGGACACTCTTCTACTAATGTAGGACCACCTTCTACTAATGTAGGACCACTCTCTACTGTAGACCACTCTTCTACTAATGTAGGACCACTATAATGCAATAATGCAGGAGGATCACACTGCATATTATTACCGTAAAACAAACTTCTTTAATGACATTGTCAATTGTTACAGATGAACAATATTTAATTCAAGTAGTAAGTGCACCAGCCAAGTCCAAAGTAAGTCCAGGACCAGCTAGGCTTCATATACAGGATCATAGGTTTTCTCTTACAACAGGACTGCCTCCTAGATTAGCTGCAGTCTGGCCAATATCTCACTTAAGGTAATTAAAACATCAATGTCTCATCACGTTTCGACGACTGCACGTGTCATTATTCCATTCCATTTATTTATTAAATATATTTAACTGCCTTATCGTTATTATTACTATTACTCTACAGGTTCACAATTTTCAGTAATGAACATAGGTGGGAGCGGGCTTTTTAAATTGCCAAGGTGCCCGTTTCTAGATATTATTACGTGTTTTTCTTCCAGTATACATCATCCTGGTGCACAATTTGGTTTATGGATTCTCTTAGAATATGGCAGGTTTAAAGTATGAATTACTTTAACCTGTTTATTAAGATATGTTATGGTAGGTAAGTCTAATGGGTATAATTCCAGTCATATTTCGTTTAAATACTTTACTGAATGTTGCGAGAGTTAGGAATGACAGTGCAAATTATATAATTGTTTCTTTTCTACGAGCACTTTATTGGCTTTGTTCTGATTAACTATACTAACACTCTAGCCCTGGTAAATTGTATGGCTCTCCGTTGACCAAAACATATCCAGCTAGTCCTGATAAATCTTTTTTTTTTTTTTTAATAAATTCTTTATTTTAACAGAATAAGAATACAATACATAGTATAAGAAATTTAGACCTGCACTTTAGATTAATAAATAATCTGTGCTGTGCAGGTTGTAATGATTGAATATTTATTGGGTCTTATTCATATAGATTATATATATATATATATATATATATATATATATATAATATATATATATATATAATATATATATATATATATATATATATATATATGTATGTATTATGTTATGGCTCTCCGTTGACCAAAACATATCCAGCAGTTATATAATATAACCTATATATGTTATATCATTAGCAGGTTTGTAAGTTTTGTTTTCTTAGAAAAACTGCTTTGAGTTTTTCCTTCAATTTATTATTATTATTTTATTAATTTTTATGCTTTCTCTTAATTCTTTTTCTTCACAATTATTACTTTTGTTTTTACTGTGGGTGATTTGTCTGGCAGGAGATATGGTGTTGTGGAGAAGAGGTTTTGTTTTGAGGCTGGTTCAGCGTGTGGTAGATATGAAGGTCTTTATGTTCTCGTGTCAGACCAGGGTGAAGAGATCACTAGATCGCTTAGCCTGGCTTCTCAAGGCAATCTAATACCACGGAGGAAACCTATAACTAGAAACATGTCTGGTTAGTTTATTTTATTTTTTTTTTTTAATATTCCTTTATTTATATGCATAAATTAATATCAATATAACAAAAAAAAATTCTGGCGCGGTGGTCCGCATGTCGGGCGAATTTCCTTTGGATGCGTGTTTCCGTGCTTAACAACAATCCTGGTTGGAATGATAATTTTTATAGTTTTTTACATTATATAAGTTTACAACTACTAAATAAATATTTAGTAATTGTAAGAATTTCATGTAGAATGCGTGTTTCCGTGCTAAACAACCCATTTCTTGCTTATGCAAGAACCATGCCCATTGCATGGTTCCGGTTCATGATTTAGAACCTAAGCAGTTACTCAATTGTCTAGCACTGCTCGTAACTCTTTTTGTCTGTATTTTCCAAAGGAAATGCGCATAATCATCCAGTTGTTTGTACAAAAACTATGCCTCTAAAATTAGCAGTACGCACTATTATTTGCACTAGTTTAAAGCTTAGTTACTTATCTTTAAGCTTAGTCAGTTATCTTTAAAGGTTTTAGCACAGTATGATCTATACCTCAAAGGCTCACTTTCAAGAGAATATTTGGTCAGTAGAGATGAGTGCTAACAGTATTATTTATGGTTAAAGAGAAAGTAAGTTTAAACGTTTCTTCATTGTATTTTTACTTCAGTCTAATAACACTTTATTCCTTACATGTACTCCTTCCAATGTACAATCACAATCATTTAGTGACAATGTATCACTAGCGCCATCCTACCTACCAGTACCAGAACTAAAACATTCTCTCTAGATGTGTCTGGACCGAAGCCAGGGGGGCATCGCCCCCCCCCCCCCCCCAGAAAACATTTCGCCCTCTCTGAGGAAGTAGATTTTGTTGGAATTCCCTTGTAGATGTGTGAATTTCGCCCCCTCAGGGCCCCCCCCCCCTACAAGTTTTGGCTGGCTACGAGCCTGAGATGTGGTACCTACTCTGCCATACTATATTATTTGCCTACTTAGTAATTGTGACTAAAACACGAAGGCTGTGACACCAGTATCTGTTAAGATTTCCCTAAATTGCTCTGTCACTGATTGTCGTAGTCTTAGAACTATGTACCTAGCTCACAGTATAGTAAGCTGGTGAATCTAACGTCCTAAGATTTTTTTATATCATACTTAAAATCTCATTTTTTTTTCCTCTTTATAAAAAAATGGAATGATGCAAGATGCATTCTTCTTGTTTTAATACATTTGGTGGGATTCTAATGAAAATTGTGGTGGCAGTTTGGTGTATTAAATCAACTATTTGCTTGATAAGAATAACATTATGTAACCTCACAAGGTCAATACAAGATTATATGAAGTAAAATCAAAATAAGACAACTAACTTGATTATCTAAGGTCAGTTTAAATAATAAATACCTATTATATTCTAAAATAAGATTCTTACATTTCATGTCGAGGTGTTTTTTTCTTATTAACAGATCACCCTCGAGTGACTGGACTTAATGAGATAGCAGCTATTTTTAAATAATAATAATAACAAAAATGTATTGTTTGTTTGCTGTACAGTGCTAGAGAGTCCACGAAGGTTATCTCAGTTTAAAGGATTGGATGACACCATGGACGGAGAAGATAAAATGAAAAGATCCCTCTGGGAGTCGGAATCTTCGTGTGATTTCGGGGACGCTACTTCTATGGGCGATCCTTCTGATCAGGTTTGTCTAGTCTAAATACTGAACCACTCTGGAAAATTAATAATTAATTGATGTGCTTGTTTCCATTCCATTTGTGCAAAGCATAGAAAAAAATAAGGTTTTCAAACACCTTCCTATTCAAACACCTATATTCTGGAACATTACTCTAGTTAAAAAAATACTTTGTGTCTTTGACTTGGGTATAAGTCCTTTTAAACTTAATTCTATAAACTTTAGATTAAATTTAAGTGAGCTTAAAAATGTATATGTTACAATATAAGGAAAGAAAGACTTATAAAGAAAAGTCTATTTGTAAAATCAAGTATGATCACAGATAGGTGTGATCATAAAGAATTAAGTATAAGTATTAAGTAATAAACATTTAAGTAGATAGATTTAAATAGGTGCTTAATTCTGGGATTGAGCGTAGCTAACCAAAAAATTACTACTTTAGGGTTGCCATAACATTTTATTAAGTTTTATATCCCTAAGATTTTCTATTCGGAGTTGGAAAATATGGAGACTTAAGTACCTGAAGACCTTATGGTCTTGACCACCATGACATTCTAAAGACAAGTGAAGTGAATCTCCAGTTGTGAGGAAAAGTTGCCAGGTACACTGTCGTACACTGTACCAGGTACACTGTACCAGATTCTTTTTAACTTATTTTCATAACTTAGTTCCAACTTCAAGTTATGAAAAAAAAAAAAGTGTATAAATGTCATATTTCTTATAATTGCTTTCTTGAACAACCTAAAACCTCTTTGGTAATTAATTTGGAAAAAATTTGATTGCAGGGAGGTTGGAAGCCAGAGAGACCAATAGGAAGATGTATTAGCTGTATGAGTAAGCTGGGCACTATGTCTAGATCTGCTACCATAACTCCTGCCTTGGGCTTTTCTGCTATCAGAGAGAATTGTCAGTTTAGTATTGTATTAGCTAAAATGCACACTTCTTATGGCCCATTCTTCTCTAAATAAAAAATTGCAGACTTAGCTGTATAAACCCTAAATAGATATAGACTATGATTTGCAAGTTGAACCCATATTAATGATTTCAATCAAGTGTGATATATCTTATTTAAACAAAATAAATTTAGAAAACGATCCAAACTGCACTTTTTGTAATACAGTTGAGGATCTTGAGCATATAATAATGCACTGTTCTCGCTATTCTGCTGAGCGTGCTGTGTTGTTAAATGAACTACATGTTACTAAAAGTGTCGCTCAACCATTTAACTATATCTCCTTGTTATCTTCAAAGTCAATAGAAGTTTACAAAAAAAAAAATATTTTTTTGCTAGTAGACTAAAAATTAAAATTTAGTTTTTTCCTTAATCTAAAATTAAACAAATTTCATACAATATTAATTACAAAATAAGTATAAATAACAAATTAAATTATTATTAAAGTAATAAGGCTTTATCAAACATCTTACAAATAATATAAAAACAATTTTCAAAGGTCCATAATCACATAAACAATTTACATGCAAAACAAATTTTCTTTTATCAAGATTTTAAACTATATTAATAATAACTAATCCATAATATTAAAAGTTCTTTTAATCAATAAATTATTTTATTTTTATTTTTAATATTTTCTATCAAATTTTTTAACAGTTTTATTACTTATCAAGTCATAAAAGTATAAAAAAGTATTACATGGCTGTATGGTCCTAGTAGACCAATGCCAAAAAAAAAAAAAAAATCAAGTGTGATGGAAAGTTAGGAAGAGCAAGTTACGAGAAATTTTCATTTTTCTTTCTGTGAAATTTGGGAGTACCTAGAGTACTTTTGGAGAGCTGGTTACAAAGGAGCACTTTTTTACTCATATTCCTAAACAATTTTGAGAGAACTGTAGCTATAAGAAGTGTTATAGAAATCTGCATCCTCATAGTAAATATGATAATATCTATTTAATATTGAATTAAGAAGGATATAGTATAAAGTTTAATTTGGTGTTGGTTTACCAGATATCTATGTGAAATAGTTGCACTATTTCACTTAAATATCCTCTTACATATTAATTCTGTTTAATGTTATTATCATTGAAGTATGATAATGTTTCTTGGGAGGGCAATGAGATAGCAAATGGGAGGGGGGTCACTAAGTCTGCATGTATAAAACCTTTCTGTATTATTATTTTATTATTTGGGTTATATCTTGATTTAAACCTAGGTTCCACCCAGTTTTAATTTAATAATTTTTCATTATTTTAGTTTAACTTAGGTTGAACAATAGTTTATATATATGAAGCTAAGAAAATTTATCAACAGTTTTTCCTCAATATCATTTTCTTTTAATTGAATCCTTTACATGTTTTCTTTTGAACCCAGATTTTTAACATATTTCCTTTCTTAATCTCACTTATAAATGAGATTTATATTAGGGTAAAATGTAAGATAAGACATAAAAATAATTTTATCATTTTTGCAATAATAATTAGTAATGCAATAATAATAATTATTTTGCAGCTATAGGTGAGAACCAGTCAGATGATTCAGGCTGTAGTGTTTCTAACAGTGGGAGTGCTGAAGTACAGTCTAGTGTTATAACGTCATCTTGCCTTGCTGAAAGGTACTTATTTACCATTTAATCTGAGACCTTGTAACAACATATTTTAATACCAAAATGCTGTTAGCAATGGCAAATCGTTATGTGCAAAATTTATTATGTAAAATTTTGTAAAATTGTGTAAAAATTTGTGAAATGTTTCAGTATCGTTATATTTAATAAAAACAGACTTCTAAGCTCAAACATGGACTGTTTTCCAATGCTGGATTACTTAATAATTTAGTGTATTCATGTATTTAGTTGAGGCTGTTGTTTAAACACTGTATGTTTGTAACAAATTGTCATAAAAGTGTGGAATAGAGGATCTCATGTAACAAAACTAAGCCATTTTTATATGCTATAATATAGATATAGATAGGTATAATTATATATAAGAGATTAATACTGAAACCAAGATAAGACTGAGGGATGTAATGGGTTAGGAAGCTAGGATTATTGGTGAGTCAGGTGGGAGGCACAGATAATAAGGAGGGATGAGGGAATATGTGATATTAAGGGAGAGGGAATTGAGGGATGAGGGAATAGTGATAATAAGGAGATGAAGGGAATATGGAATGATAGGGAATATGTGAAATAAGGAGGGATAGGGAATATGTGATAATAAGGAGGGATGAGGGAATATGTGATAATAAGGAGGGATGAGGGAAATGTGATAATAAGGAGGATGAGGGAATATGTGATATAAGGAGGGATGAGGGATATGATGATGAGGGAATATGAGGATAGGATAATAATAAGGGAGGGATATGGAATATGGATAAAAGGAGGTGATATGTGATAATAAGGAGGGATGGGATGAGGAGGATGAGGGAATATTGATAATAGAGGGATGAGGGAATATGTGATAATAAGAGGGATGAGGAATATTGATAATAAGGAGGGATGAGGGAATATGTGATATAAGTGATAAGGGTCTCTAGGATGTCTGTGATGTATGGTCATTTGGTCATATTTGGTTATGTAGTACAGGACCCGTAGGTCATCTGGGCTCTGTTATGCTGCCATATTTCAACTTCCTCATAGGTCAGTCTGGCACTGTGTATTCTTATTTACAACTAGAATAAGAAAATCCATTCTGCTCACAACAAAGAAACTGAATTTATTTTACAATTTAAACAAACTTTTTCCCAAAAAGTAATATTAAAATGAAGAGTACAACCTTAATCCTTCTATGGCAATCTACTGACTTCATCTACTTCTAGAGAAATGAACTGCTCACTGGTGAATCTTTCTGATGACCTGGCAGTTCTTTTTGAAGAACTGGTGGCTAGAGAGTCTTCTTGAAGATCTGGTGACTAGAGAGTCTTCTTGAAGATATGGTGACTAGAGAGTCTTCTTGAAGATCTGGTGACTAGAGAGTCTTCTTGAAGATCTGGTGACTAGAGATCTCTTGAGAAATCTGGTGACTTGAAGATCTTTCTTGAACTAAGATTTCTCTTGAAGAACTGGTGACTAGAGAGTCTTTTTGAAGAACTGGTGAGAGTCTTCTTGAAGAACTGGTAGCTAGAGAGTCTTCTTGAAGACCTTGTGACTAGAGAGTCTTGTTGTAGCTGCCTTGAGTCCTTTACTGCTACAGAAGAGTTTGTCAACTCCTACTCTTCATCGTTGCGTTGTTATGTTATCAAAGAGTGGATGACTTCACTTACCTACATCTCTTGCATGTCTCCTCATTAAACAAAAATTAAATACTAAAAATCAATGCTATAATCAATCCAATTGTAAACGCTTGCTAATATTTGCAGGATATCAGCAGTTGAGAGTGGTGCTAGTCAATCCAAATCCTGTCATGGTCTCCATCTAGAAAATCGTCCCATCTGTCTCCTAGCACCTCTATGAATTTTGAAAATTACGATGTACCGAGGAAATTAGCCATTCAGTTAAAGGTAATGATTGGTTTATATTTTCCGATATCCCTACTCCTCTACAAGGAGGGATAACTAATGAACGTTCTTGTTTCAGCGCCAGAAGTGCCTGTATGAAAGTTCACTGAACTCTCTAATCACTGCTGGCTGTTTGGCCACTACTTTTTCATTATTTATTTATAATTCATTTATTTATTTATTGTAGAGCTTAATAATCATCATTAGCTCCACGCAACTCATGTAATAATACCAAAGCAAGATAAACAACATAAAGGTAGAGGTATTTATTATAAAATTAATTATTCATTTATTCTGTAGGTATATAGAACAAGTGTTGCATTTGTTCTAAAAATCAGACACCAGGATTTTTTATTTAATAAAATATGTCATCAGTGACTCAGCAAGCACAGAAACAAATTTTGACGAATTTTAAATGTAGCGGGCCTGTAGTACTATGTATGGCAAAGGTAACGAATGTGCCAAGTATCATCTCATTTAAAGCATTATAGAAAGCTGCGATTTTTATAGAATGTACACATTTACATGTTTTTTAAAATAAAAAAAAAGTGCAATTGAGTTGAAATTGGGTTTTAGTGTCTCTTTTTGTAACAAATGTTTATAACTTTATTGTAATAAATAATACATTAATAAGTACCCTAAGTAAGTTTCATCTCAAAAAGGGTTGTATATCTACAGTTTTTTGTCGGGTTACAAGTGTTGAACAGCATTTAGAGAGGTCAATAGCTGGATGGGTGACCGCTGGGAATAGATCACATGTGTTTAATGTTTAAGGACAAGGAAAGTGAGTCTAAAGACGTATTGAAATATAAATTAGGTGTTTTTTATTTATTTATATACTAAAGATGAGCGAAGCAACTCGGAAGTGGTGATGATAAGGTACCGAATCTGATTTTGGTTGACGCTGGGATCCGTGGTGCAGCAGCGGAAAAAAGTGGTACATTTCAATATTTTTATGATTTTGTGTGCGCCTGCAGGTTTTTTGGTAGACTAACTACGCAATACAGTTGTGTATTCCCTATATTGCCGCTGCACCACGAATCCCAGCATCAACCCTGATTTTTGTTTTATTATTGTGTTATGTTGCAGAATGAAACCTCAACGGGTGTGGAGTGAGATGGGAGAATACTATGACATACCAAAGAAAATTCGAGACAACATGTGTTGTCACAACGATCGATTGTCTCCTTCCAACCATACTTGCTCTACTTCCACTGCTGTTTATATCAACAAAACAACTTGCCTGCATAGGTAACTATTCTAGAGAATGTCTAAGAACATATAAACTACTATAGAGTACTTATAACTATTTCTTGGTTTTATTGGTAGTTGGGTTTTGTGTTGTTAAGCTTAAAATTATCTGTATCTTGACATAACATTCAAATGTGTGTGAATGGAGTCTATAATAATTATAAAGTAAAATAATCATCTCCTGATTGTTTTACGCCGCTTATCAATGTGTTACTGCGAGGGCCGCACCATACACCAACCAGTATGTGTCTTGTTACGAGCCTGCTCACTCTATCTTAATTTTGTTTAACTAATAATTCTATCTTTTATTCTTTGCTCAACGGTAAATTTATTTTATTAATTATTTTAACTACATTTCTGTTCTTATTTTTATACTTTGTATTTTTATTTATTTTTTTCTTTCTAGTAGGGTTTTTAAATTGTTTTGTCTTATTTTGTTTAATAGGCACTGAATGATGACCTCTTGTTAGGTCGAAAGCGCTCGCTTTATCGTAAATAAATATCTTAAACTGTGGAGAGACTTTCTATTCTTTTCGTTCCTTAAGCATTCTGATACAAAACTGTTTTATAGTAAAGCTTAACACTTTACTAGAGGTCATCATCAGTGCTAAACCATAGTCAAGAGAAAGAGAACGAGTCTTTACAAGCTACTGTTAGATATCTTGAAATGTTACCACGAGGATCCATCTACTGGAGCTCATCTAGGAGCTACTAAAACTTTGAATAAAATAAACTAATTTTAATCATTGGGATAGTATAAAAAATGACGTCAATGACTATATTAAAAAAATGTAATAGCTGTCAGAAAACAAAATCTAAACCACAGCACCTCATGGTAACTAAAACCTATAGAAGTGGTATCTGGTCAACCATGGCAACATGCTATTATTGATTACTTGGGACCGCTTCCTAATTCTAGAGGAAAGAAATATATCCTCATAGCATCTTGTACAGCTACTAAATTTGTTTTTGCCAGAGCGTATGCAACTGCAGATGCTCGATCCACAGCCAAATTTATATTTGATCTCATTACTTCATTTGGTTGCCCATCTAAAATATCAAGTGATAGGGGAACTCATTTTTTAAATGAAAGTATTAAACAGTTAACTTCAGGCCTAGGCATTAAGCAATTGTTCAGTACTGCTTACAGACCTCAAACTCAAGGTCTTACTGAAAGATTCAATGCTACATTGATTACTATGCTTAGACATTATATTATGAAAAAGAGAATAATTGGTATGCTTATTTACCTTCTCTTATTCATGCTTATAATGTAAGTCCTCATAAAGTTGGGTATTCCCCATTTTTTATTCATTGGATATGATCCTAAAAGTCCTATTGACTTATGTTTATTACCGAATCACACTGATCAAAATATTTTAAATCAAATTAAAATTTTACATGAAGTACGTTCTAAAGTTCCTCAATTAATCAATACAGCTCAAGCTGATTATAAAAAGTGTTACGATAATAAAAGAAAAGATGTAAAGTTTACTCCTGGTGATCTGGTGCTGATTAAAAACTTAGCTCCAGTCAGGTAAATCTCAAAAATTTTACCTAAGTACCTTGGACCTTATACTGTAATATCACAAATTAATGACCTTAATTATATAAATTTTGATTAATAGAAAAGGCAAGAAGTACAGATACTATTCATGTAGATAGGATTAAGACAAATAATTGTGCGAGAGACAGAACAGTTCCCAGATGTGCATCTGCATTTGCTTGTTACATTTCCTAGGTGTCTCTCGCACAATTATATTGTGTCAACTATTCATGTTTTGCAAACTCGGTAGTATCAAATGATAATGTTTTTTGCTTGCCATGCATGATGGCGGTAAGAGAGCACCGCTCGTCTCTGGTAAGTACTTCACATTATTTCTTTCGGAATTAATTGAAGGTCAGAGTGAGTTCAGGCTCTGTCGGCGCCTGATGAGTTAGACGTAACGAAACAGAGTGGGACATGAATTATGTCGAGCCATCAATGATGACGAATGTTGAATGATGGAACAGTTCCAGATGTAGCATTGCATTTTGCTTGTTACATTCCTAGGTGTCTCTCGCACAATTATATTGTGTAACTATTCATTTTTTGCAAACTCGGTAGTATCAAATTGATATATGTTTTTGCTTGCCATGCATGATGGCGTAAGAGAGCACCGCTCGTCTCTGGTAAGTACTTCACATTAATATTCTTCGGAATTAATTGAAGTCAGAGTGAGTTCAGGCTCTGTCGGCGCCCTGATGAGTTAGACGTAACGAACAGAGTGGGACATGACATTATGTCGAGCCATCAATGATGACGAATGTTGATGATGGAACAGTTCCCAGATGTAGCATTGCATTTTGCTTGTTACATTCATGTCTCTCGCACAATTATATTGTGTCAACTATTCATGTTTTGCAAAACTCGGTAGTATCAATGATATATGTTTTGCTTGCCATCATGATGGCGTAAGAGAGCACCGCTCGTCTCTGGTAAGTACTTCACATTATATTCTTCGGAATTAATTGAAGGTCAGAGTGAGTTCAGGCTCTGTCGCGCCCTGATGAGTTAGACGTAACGAAACAGAGTGGGACATGACATTATGTCGAGCCATCAATGATGACGAATGTTGAATATGGAACAGTCCCAGATGTAGCATTGCATTTTGCTTGTTACATTTCCTAGGTGTCTCTCGCACAATTATATGTGTCAACTATTCATGTTTTGCAAAACTCGGTAGTATCAAATGATATAGGATTAGAAATTTCAAAATTTAGATATTATATTTCACCTTTTAATCTCTAATCTTATACTGTATGGCGGTTCGTAGTTGAATGTAATCACGTGACCTGTTGGGTGTGGATAGCGGCCGTATTCCATTCCTTGACTGGTTGCCTCTGATTGCCCTCAATGGCGAACGTCATTTTATTATATTTCTCTGTTAACTTTCTTTCATTATAACTTCTATATTTTCTTAATCCTATTAGACTTAATTTTTATCTTTGTTTAATTTTTGTTTTTTTTAAACATGCATTTAATAAAAATTAATCTAATAAAAGTTTCCTTGTTTTTATACTTATATGATTAACTGAAACTGATTTGTTTTTATATATTTAAATTGTGTGATACTACCTTACTATGTATTCTACTTATGTAAATTCTAATAATATTAAGTAATATATTACTGCTGCTACATTTCGCTCAATCTTTAATGACATCTCTTTCAATTTATTAGCCAACAGTCTTGGCGCTTGTTCGTCCCTCTTAGGTCATTTATTACATAGTTATACTTTCTCAAATTATTCTGCAACCTGAAGGAACCTCAAAGCAGAGCCTCAAACAAAAATAAACCTCAAACGAGACTGTCATCTTTCGTTTGATGTGAGACAAGCTAACGAGGAATCTGGCTTTCTACATATCCACACTCTACACTGCTTTAAGCCTTTTCAACTTTAAAGTGAGTGAAGCAATTCGATTCAGCCATCTCCAGTAATCATCAGTTACAACCTTCGCTACAAGTTCGCTACGTGATGATTCTTAAGCGGCTTCGTCTAATGATGCTTGCCGTCATCAAGTTTAAGTTTTTTGGAAACTCGGACGAGTTTTTTCCAACAGATGGAGATTCAGGAGTATTAACACACTACCTAACACTACTCTATAGTTCAGACTTAATTAAGTTCTGTTTTGTTGAGCTACTTATTTTATTATTAAAATGTGTATTAATTAAATTATAAAATTATTTAATTATATTAAAATACCTATTAAACAAATAAGACAACAAATTTAAAAACCCTACTAAAACAAAAATAAATAATAAAAATTCAAACGTATACAAATAAAGAAGAAATGTAGTTAAAATAATTAATAAAATAATTTACCGTTGAGCAGAGAATAAAAGATAGAATATTAGTTAAACAAAATTAAGATAGAGTTTGAGCAGGCTTTGTAATAAGATTATAATTATATACATAAATTATAAATAATATGTTATAAAATAACTTAATTATTTAGTATAATAAGGTTAAATTGGAGCTGAAAATAATAGTAAGAAATGGCATATTATCTGGTTATACGGAGACTTAAAACTTTATTTGATGTTATGTTCCATTACATGTGCTGCTTGGTTATGAAAATATAACTAAGTTTTTTTAATAACTAACAGATCTCTTCACAGTATAGTTATTTGTTGTATCGTCAAAGCAGATTCAATCTGGAAAGAAGCCATTGCCAGAGCAAACCCCTTGTAAAGCAACAAGTTTCTGAATAGCCAAGTGTTTTCTTCTTATAGCTGTAATATAGCAATAGTAAGTAGTGATAGTAATATGGGGGAGTGGTAGTAACTACCAGGCAAGTAGGGCCACGTTGTTGGGCACTTTTTGCCAGCTCCCTAAATAGTGTTCTACTCCTTTTAATTTCAAGAATAGGTATATTTCATCTAATCTAGACAGAAGAGCCGTAAATTTCTATGGTTCCTCTCATGCCTTTTCAAGCAATCATACATATTTTCCCTGACTCTTATAGTCTAGTGAAAACTGGGAACAACACGTGCTCTCACTGTTAAATCAAACCTCCACACACTTTAAACTTTAAACAAGGCAGAAACAGTATAGTATTATAATGAATCTACAATGAGGGTCCTAAATTTTGCTTATACCCAGTTTCATTTAGGGTAAGGGATCTTTAACAAGTACCTGACAACACACAGGCTCGAGACTATCGGCTTTATGTCCCTTCTGAAGAACGTGGTACGCAGAATTTTTATCCCTCTCATAAAAATCCTAGAGGCCCGTGCTGGGATTTAACCCATAAATAAAGTATTGTTATGTGTATTGGCTGCGTACCTTAACCACTACACCACGGGTGACTCGTTAATATAGCTATATTATATATGACAAAAAACTTTATAGGGACCTCTATTTTAAATATTCAAGCTTTTGAGGAGGAATAGGTCCTAATTAATAAAAAAAAACTAATTTTGCCGAGCTTTCTATATAATTTTTATCTTTTTTAAGGCTTAACATAGGTTTAACATAAACGTTGTTGTCCAAACATCTATTTGTTAGTAACCATGTAACTGTTTTTGTTATTATTTAATATGTTAAGCCTTGAAAAAGATAAAATTATATCGAAAGCTCGGCAAAATTAGTTTTTTTTTATTAATTAGGACCTATTCCTCCTCAAAAGCTTGAATATATATTATATATCTATATCATATAGTTATTGCATTTTTTAATCTAATTTGTAATGTCCTCTTTTTGTATTATTTCATTAGTTGGTACTGATGATGGCTTATTAAAAGGACATTAATTAAAATATAAATTCAAAAGTTTATTAAGTTTAATTATCAAAACATCATGTTCAGGAGTTTTCAGTTTAATTTGCCAAATACTTCATACAAATTAATGTAATGTTTTTGTAATTTATGTAGAAAATTTTTAATTGTGTAGTTCATGTTGCAGTTGCTGTCATCACCACATGTGCCCTTGCATGAGGAAAGTCATGACCTCGCCCACAGCACAGATGAAATGCTCTTGCTTTCTTAATAAATGCCAAGTAAGCATGTTTATGAATAATTGGTCATTTTATTTTCCTTATTTGTCTCTGGAGTTAGAGCTTATTATATTGAACCAATAATTACACGTTTTATGTAACAAAAGGAACTAAAATAAAGAGGAACAGTGGCGTAGCCAGGGTAGGGCTGAGGGGGCTTCAGCCCCCCCCCCCTCCCCCGAAATTTTTACTTAACCTAAACCCGCAATAAATGTGTGAAAAAAATAAATCTAAAAAAATCCTAAAAAATATATGAAAATAATAAATTACATAACATAAATTTTTAGCAATAAACTTATAATATAAATATCATAATATATAAAAAATATACAATGAAACTGAAGGATATAAAAATAATTTGAAAACATTGAACAATATACAAATATATATATATATATATATATTAACAAGCAACTACCACTTACTCAACCGACCGATAATATATAATATAATTTTCTCCACAGCTCAACTCAGGTAATCGGTCAGTAAATAAAGACAAATTTCACTTAAGCCGACGTTTCGGTAACTTTATTACGCTACCATCATTCAGGGCGAACTAAAACACAAATTACATAGACTATAAGTAACACAGTAAAATAAATACAGAGAATAAATCATGAATAACAGAAAGAGAAAGAAATAAGCTTACGTAATAACTAGAAAAATATAAATTATAACATCACTATCAATTACAAGAAAAATAAATGAAAATTAACAAGAAAATATAAAATTTGACAGGTGAGAAGTGCGCCGCTAGGTGGTGAAAGCTTGAACTAAAATTTAAAGATGTCGGACGGTTTTGAACGGGCCATAAGAGTAAACACTAAACCAACTGTAAAAGATGTTTATATGGTTCGCTGATTCAGAAACATCCGACCTATTGTTCATCGCATTATGATTCTGGTTGATGTAAAGCATCTCTAGAATTTCCTCTTCTGTGTGTTTTGTTCCGCGCGCAAAACTTTTACTTTATCTGGCTCTAAATTTGCTCTATGTTCAAGATCAGTACAGTGACCTGCCAGGGCTGTATTAGCACGATCTCCTCTGTCAATGGCGTTCTTATGGCTATTTTTGCGGGTGGCGTATGTGGTGGATGTTTCACCAATATATACCTTATTGCAATCCCGGCAGCCAATTTGGTATATAATATTAGATCTCTTGGAGACAGGTGTTTGGTCCTTAGTCCTCGTAAAAAGGTTACCAACTTTTCTGATTGAATACTTCGCGTAAGCCGTATTAGGTGTTGAGCATCTAAGTACTCCCACAAGCTTCTCGGTTAGACCTTTAATATACGGTACTTTGGCGTAACTAGTAGGGAGGGGTCTAGGTGGGACAGCATGGTTCATATTCTCATTAACGCGACGCAGTAAGGAATCGATCGTTCTTGTTGGGTACCCGTTTTTATTAAGAGCTGCCCTGATTTCTTTCCTGCCTTCAGCTACATATTCTGGACTGCTCATATCATGAACTCTCTTTATAAAATTTGGCAACATTTAATTTCATGGATGGAGGGTGTTGAGAAGCAAAATGAAGGATTCTCCCAGAGTTTGTTGGTTTTTTATACCATTTGGTGGATAATGTGCCGTCCTCATTTTTTATATTAGCATATCCAGAAAAGGTAGAGAATTATCTTTAGGTAACTCGATAGTAAACTTGATTCTCTCATGGTAACTATTGAAAGTATCCAGGACTTGGTCTATGAGATGTATAGGTAGGCAGAGGATCATGTCATCCACGTATATCTTGCATAGTCTAACCTGTAGTTGTAAGGAGTTAAAAGAAGTAGATATTACGTCCTCCATTAACAGACTTGCTAAACTGTTAGACATAGGACTACCCATAGGACATCCATAGATTTGTTTGTAAAAATTCCCTTGAAATCTAAAATACCTAGTTGCACTAGTAAACTCCAAAATTTCAATGAACAGGTCAATAGGAATGTTTGTGAAGTTATTAATTTCATCCCAACGTCGACGTATGATTAAGATTACAGCCTCAATAGGCACATTAGTAAATAACGAAACTACATCTAAAGAAAGGAGCGTCTCGTTAGGTTGAACTGAAGTGCTTAAAATGGCTTCCCTAGCTGATAAAGAATTAGATAAAGAATTATTTTTACTAATTCATACCAACAAAAAGCTAATGGGTTTGTCAAACAGCTTATAGAAGGTGGCCACGTAACGGCCTATGAAGGACAACGTCTAATGTGTCGTACTGCTACGGCTCCTTGTATTTATGGCTTACCAAAAATCCATAAAGATGACGTACCATTAAGGCCCATAGTATGCTTTATTAACAGCCCCTCCTACAATCTCGCTAAACTTATAAATAGTGTACTATCCAATGTAACAAACCACGATTACAATCTGACTAATTCTTTATCTATATATGCTAATAATAAAAAATGAGGACGGCACATTATCCACCAAATGGTATAAAAAACCAACAAACTCTGGGAGAATCCTTCATTTTGCTTCTCAACACCCTCCATCCATGAAATTAAATGTTGCCAGAAATTTTATAAAGAGAGTTCATGATATGAGCAGTCCAGAATATGTAGCTGAAGGCAGGAAAGAAATCAGGGCAGCTCTTAATAAAAACGGGTACCCAACAAGAACGATCGATTCCTTACTGCGTCGCGTTAATGAGAATATGAACCATGCTGTCCCACCTAGACCCCTCCCTACTAGTTACGCCAAAGTACCGTATATTAAAGGTCTAACCGAGAA
Organism: Microvelia longipes; assembly: GCA_018340805.1. Classification (NCBI taxonomy): domain Eukaryota; kingdom Metazoa; phylum Arthropoda; class Insecta; order Hemiptera; family Veliidae; genus Microvelia; species Microvelia longipes. Next base: position 44,533,188 of record JACMZG010001914.1, read on the forward strand.
GCTTGTGGGAGTACTTAGATGCTCAACACCTAATACGGCTTACGCGAAGTATTCAATCAGAAAAGTTGGTAACCTTTTTACGAGGACTAAGGACCAAACACCTGTCTCCAAGAGATCTAATATTATATACCAAATTGGCTGCCGGGATTGCAATAAGGTATATATTGGTGAAACATCCACCACATACGCCACCCGCAAAAATAGCCATAAGAACGCCATTGACAGAGGAGATCGTGCTAATACAGCCCTGGCAGGTCACTGTACTGATCTTGAACATAGAGCAAATTTAGAGCCAGATAAAGTAAAAGTTTTGCGCGCGGAACAAACACACAGAAGAGGAAAATTCTAGAGATGCTTTACATCAACCAGAATCATAATGCGATGAACAATAGGTCGGATGTTTCTAGAATCAGCGAACCATATAACATCTTTTACAGTTGGTTTAGTGTTTACTCTTATGGCCCGTTCAAAAACCGTCCGACATCTTAAATTTTAGTTCAAGCTTTCACCACCTAGCGGCGCACTTCTCACCTGTCAAATTTTATATTTTCTTGTTAATTTTCATTTATTTTTTCTTGTAATTGATAGTGATGTTATAATTTATATTTTTTCTAGTTATTCACGTAAGCTTATTTCTTTCTCTCTTCTGTTATTTCATGATTTATTCTTGTATTTATTTTACTGTGTTACTTATAGTCTATGTAATTTGTGTTTTAGTTCGCCCTGAATGATGGTAGCGTAATAAAGTTACCGAAACGTCGGCTTAAGTGAAATTTGTCTTTATTTACTGACCGATTACCTGAGTTGAGCTGTGGGGTCTGGGGACATTAAGCGTGTTAGATCTTAAAAGAGAAAACTCAAACTTTATACACTTCTCCAATACTTTTAAACTCTATACAGGACAAGTTGTCCCATGCTCATCTATTTTCCTTTAAAACAGTGGCGACACTTTTTTGCCTTTATGTCTCCCTGTGATGGAACATAACCCACTTCTCTAGGAGTAGGTTATTGTGTAAAGGTTTAGGTTGTCTTCTATAATGTTTCAAGCCCAGTAATGTAATGATCCTGCCAATTCATAGATGCTAGAATGGATTTATTGTGGGTTCTTGTGAATAAAAATCCTGGGGAAAAGTGGGAAAATATGTTGTCTCAAGGCTGTTCCAACTCTTCCTATTTTAAATGCTCCAAAGTATTTTGTCTGTTTTTGTTGAGACTTAATATTGCGTACTTATTCTCAACAAAAAAATACTGAAGAGAATTGCTTAGAAACTCACTTATTGTTATTAATAAATGTAACAATTCTGGATTTGTGTGCACCCTGTTTGTTGCTGGGGGTTTCAAAATAGAAACTATGCACAATTCCACAATATCAAGTGAAAGCATGATAAGATACCAAGATTGACAATCCAAGACTAATTCAGAATTTAAAAAAATCAATAGTATGGATGATGAGGTACTATGTAGACATTACTAAATCACTCTGGTTTACTTCATATTCAAACTATATTTCGTATCTACCCTCGCAACTTTCAGTAATACCTAGCTTGTAGAGGGTAGTCAGAGTTGATCATTGATTTATGTAAGGACATATGGGAGCCAACATCATCATTTGACTACATATGTTTTTCCAGATTTTGTCAGTTTTTTTTAAAAAAAGTTTTGTCAAAGAATAAATAAATTTATAAATTCTTTTTTCAGAGACTAGAGAACAATGATGCAATATATGCTGTGGTAGATTTATCAAAGAAAACCAAAAACAGATCGGAAAACTCTCAGCAAAAAGAAGAAGGGGTTAACTATGAAAATCTAGCTTTTGTCAAGTCCTGCGAATATTATGAGAATGTTAAAGACATCATTGTCTGGTGTCACGGCAGCAACTGCAAGAAATGCGATGAAAATGAACCCTGTTCTAAAGGTACAGGCTTGCTAAAATAACATTTCAATTTCACAATGTACACCTTATTCAAATAAATTATTACTCAACTCAAGGTGAAATTTTCAACTTTTCAGAGTAGTTTTTATCATGCTTTCTTCTGTGTTTATGTCACCAGAGAATTAAAACTTGGCACAAAAATCGTACATACAGTTTAGTTGTGCTACCTGGGAGATAATTGTTTAGACCATGAAAACCTGTTTTGATGAGTCATCAGAAATAAAAATAATTTTTAAAAATAGAAAATTTGACTAATGTTTTATCATAACCATATAAAATAATTAATCTGTTTTAAAAAATTACGCATAAGAACTTATTTTTATTTTAATTCTGGAAAACCTGAAAGATATGTTTGTAAAGAAAAGGTTTTAAAAGAATTCTTTCTACTCTATTGCAATTCGAGGTAGCGCTTTAAAGATCAACAAACAGATAAACCTTTAACAATCACTAAACTGTTAACAGATCGCATAGTCACTGCATAGTTTTTCATGTTTTAACTGTTTTCGTAGGAATATCTTTATGTCCCTCTATATGATTTTTGACCATTATTAATTTATCAGTGTCTCATTTATATTTGTGTTTTGTTTTTTTTATAAGTTTTACTCATTTAATTTTTTTTTTTGTTTTCAATAGTTTTGTGTTTTTAAGTTGTGTTTTTTGTGTTGTTTTCTAGTTTTGTGTTCTATTCAATTGAAAAAAATACAAAATTAAAAAGTTGACAGCTAAATGAACAAAATTTTATTTGAATGTTGGCAAACATTTTTTAATTATGACTTGAATTCTAAAATTTTTTTTGACAATAACTCTGAAACTTTTAATTTATTAAGAGTTAGCTCTTGGTTAAAAACCAAATAATGGAATAAACATGTTAAAGAAAATTTAAGATCTTGGTATCATAGGTATAGAATATTTTGTCTTTTCAAGTAAAAAGTCCTGGATTTGATAACTGAAACTCTGGCAATCCTTCTGTAGGAAGATAATTCAGGGTTGTAGGACATCAATAATAATTACACGATTCTCTACAAAATTGAATAGTTGAGTTTTGTAAAGCATTGCGAACTCCATGATGGGCTATATCCTTGAAGATGTTTTCTACAGTGAAAGCTAAACATCGGATTCTTCATCTACGTTGTTAAGGTGACCACCGAAAGACCAAAATTTATCATTATAAAAACTAAATTATAAATAATTTAATAAATTAAAATTAATTGAAACTATCACTGGAGAATTAATTTAAAAATGCCAAACAAAAAATTGATTAATATTTTTAAATGAAAACAACTATATTTAAAAAAAATGTTTTTTATTGTTTGCTTATGTTTATTAGCTTGTTTTTAGTAATAAACATTAATCAAGTAGAACTAAATAATTAATTTGTTTGAACAAATATTTAAGAAATTAATAACTTTATTTAAACTTGTTTAGGGGATGACTACCTATTGATGGGTCCAGTTAGAGATGTTGGTTACCTACCTATGGATAAGAGTAATAAACTGTTAGATAAATCTATTATTTCTGTTCTAAGAAGAGAGTGCGGAGAAAGTAAATCTGCTAGCAACACACCATGCCTGAGGAGACATGCTATAGACCGCTCTCCTTCCAGCAAACTAAGGAGAAGGTACATATTAGCATATTGGTTTATAGACCATGCCTCTAACCACCTCTGACATTGTTATAGTTTCATCCTCATGTTTGTGTGATGTGTGTGTGTAGATGTTTTTCTTTATAATAACTTTCACTGTGCTTTAGCACAAGAGTCAAAACTTTGCAAAAAAAAATCAAACTCTATGTCTAGTTTTATTGAATAATGAGCGTGAAGTGTTTCAAGATAAAATGTCTAAAATGACCAATGGGCTTTCAACTAAGTGAGGTCATAATCAGCCCAGTGAGGTCATCATCAGCCCAGTGAGGAGGGAATCTGCTAGAAATGTTGATTGCTTTACTTAAAGTATATCATTGCACTCGGTAAAATATTACAAATAGGAATAAATATAAATCAAAAAACAAAATGTCCATTCAAATGTCCTTTTTTTCAGGAAAAATGAGCTCTAGTTGTTAATGTGATGTATACTGGATTCATAACCCCGTATACTATAAATAAACCACACAAAGAGTCAATAGTTCAACTATCAACACAATAGTTTTGATGGTTTGGTTGACAGTTCTCAAACAAAGAAGTGCAAATAGTGATCTTATAAACTTTCCTACTGAAAACCTACATAAATATTTTTGTAAAGACTCAATTACAATAATTGCATTTTCTCCCCAACACTCTATTAAGGAGGTGTTGAGACTTAGTGGATCCATGTTTTGACTATTAAGGAATCACAAGCTCCGTGATTCTCTCCTCATCAACCTACTGCAATATAAATTGGGTGATTTTATTGCAGACAAAGAAGAAGTGCAAGTGAAGTATATAGTATTCACATACTACAAGTCTCTCCACATATAACATTTATTGACAGAACCAGCTTTCAACCTTTCGGTCATCATCAGTGCCAGAACAATGAAAAAATAAATCAATGACTACACCTTGTAAAAAGTAAGAAAGAGAGAAAATAAATAAATAAACAATGTCAAAACTAAAAAATAAAAACTAAAAACATACAATAAATCAACAGAATAAAATTCAAATTCAAATACTTCCTTTATTGCTAATATACAATTTTTAATGCAATTATTATATAATAACAAAAATACAAATCTAACCTGGATCTACATATTAAAAAAAACTAATTTTTAGCAATCCTACAAGCCATAGCTGTGTGTGTGTGGGGGATACAATATTTAAATATTTCGGGAGGTAAGATTAAGAAAGAGAAAAAAAAATTAAAATGAAAAAATAATTAAAAATACAAAACAAATAAAAAAAAACTTAGGTATCATACTATATTAAAAGATGGTAGTCAATATAATAAATATAAAAAGTTAAAGTAAATTTAAATTTTTTAATACGTTCTGTTAAAAGAGCGTGAAAAAGAACAACAAAAAAACACATTTTTATAATATTTTAATAGGATCTGTAAGCCAAGATGTAATAGTCTCTAAATCTAGATTATTAATGAGGTTTAAATTTTTTTTTTTTAAATTGAGATATTTTATTAGGAGATTTAATACTTTTAGACAGTTTGGTAAATATAGCAATGCCAGTGTGATAAATAGATCTACTTTTGACTGCCTTGGTACAGGATTGTTTAAAGATACATTTTTCAGATTTAAGTCTGGTGTCATACTTATGTTCAATAGTAGGAAAAGATAATCTATTTTTAAATATATATAAACAGCTTTGTTTTACTAAAAGCTTACTTAAGGGTAAAATGGGGGTGTTTTCAAAGAGAACCTTTGTACTGAAATCTTTTGATTTAAAATAAATATTCTTAATAACATTATTTTGATTTATAAAAACAGAATTTAGGTTTAATTTGCTAGTAAAAAATTAAAAACAAACCGGTGAATGATGTATAAAGGTAGTAAGGAGTCACTTGTTAGCTTTGACAAATCAGACTGATGGTCTCTTTATTTTTATTAGTTCATCTAATGAAACTGAAGAGCCTCCCTCTCCTCTGGCGTTCAGCGATTGGTTGGAAGCTGGCTCTGTCAATAAATATTATATGTGAAGAGACTTGGGTGTTTTAAATAAATAAAGACTTTTATTACGGATAAACCATACCATACAAAATAATGAGTTATAAAACATAAAAATTAAAAACAAATAAGTTATTACAAATTAAAAAGTACATGCATATATTAAGTGTTAAATTAAAATATAATTACTAAAAGAAAAATGTAGCCTAAAGTTATTTAAGTAAGTTAAGTAATTACTAAAAGTAAAATATTTAAAAAGTTAGAGTAAAAAATTAAGCAAAAAGGTGAAGATGCAAACATTAAAGAAATTTTATATTGAAGCAAAATTTAAACATAAATTTTAGTTTGAAATTTGAATTGCTCGAGAGAAGATGAAAAAAATTGAAGCTGTGGAAGAGCATTTGCATTTCTAGCCATTCCATCTATTGGACTATTTAGTCCATAGTTGGTATTATGATGGTTAATGAAAAAAGTTCTTGGTGACCTGGTATTGTAAGTTGGTACATTGAAACTAACACAATTTAATAGATATGAACAGTCTATTTTGTTGTTAATAATCTTAAAAAGGAGTATCAGATCATGAGAAATTCTTCTCTTATTAATAGACACCTTATTTAGTGAGTTCAATTAATTCTTTTTATTAGAAATTTTATTAATTTTTATTGCAATGTGGAAACAAATTTTGGTGATGACCATAGCGAGAGTGATCTGGTGTAGATAAGTTCCAAGGTACCCTGTATCCAATTATTTGTTTTTATGTTATAATATTTAGTAACATTATGTTATATATGACTTTTTCAGATCCAACTCTATGGATTCAGGGCGTAGTCTAGACGAGAGCCAGAGTAATTGTGCTTCGACTGACTCTCTCAATGGCAAGCCGGGGGGAGTTGCTTCCTTGCAAGCCCTTACTAAGAAATTACTAAGGCCTTGTGATGGTGTTACCCTGAGGACATGTAGTGGGCATCAACTCAGACCTCATAGTGAGCTTAGAGCTAAACAGTCCAATAGAGACTCTTCATCATCTAATGACTCAGGTATCGTTACCCTCTCATGTTGCTCTTTTTCCACCACCTTTATGTACTAAGTCCTAAGCCCTGACCAACTGATGTGAAATAGTTATTTATGTACCACATAACTTACTCCTCCATTTTAAGACTTGGAATAAAAAGACTAGACGTTGTAGCGAGCCATTTGGTTAACACTTATATTATATTAGTTGTTTCAGCTCGCAGTAAGATAGGAATATAGTTATAAGATTCCAGTCCCCCCACCTCGTCAACCACAAGCTCTTTCTATTCTACCCCTTCACAATTTACAGTTCTTACCTTATTCTACCTCGCAAAGGGACTTGTCTTTTAATTATCATCTTACTTGATATTAATCAATTGATCATCGTGTTTGTCTAGTTCTCCGATTTATGCATGTTACGTATTTTTTGTATCTTTATGTATATAGTTAATAAATTTAAAGTAATTTAATTGTATAAAACTGAAATCAACTGTTGTCTTCTCTCTGTATATGATTGTATTTTATTTTAAATTACACAATGCTTCATATTAAATTTTGGTTCAATTTCTAATGACTTATTTCTTCTATTTCAATTATTTTACTTTGAATCAATGAATGAAGAGACAACTTGATGTCTGATGACTTCTATCTCTATTATTTTACTTTGATTCAATAAAAGAAATGTCTTGTTGTTGTGTCTTCATTTTTGTAGTTGTGTATGAGTTTCTCAGTTATTATCTGCATAAGAAAGTTTAAATGCAAATTTATTTTTTCTCCTTAGATAGGCTTTTGAATTGTATTATTTCTTTTTTTAAATGTTTTAAACGAAATAATCTTTTTTTGCGGCAATTATAAAACTACATAATTAGTGAATAATAGCAAAATCAAAATATTTTGGAAAAAGTAAGTGTAGGTTGTTAAGTATTTTCAAAACACTAATTTGATGTTTGATTGACAGTGATATTGATATTGTTATGATATGAAATAATATCGTATAGAGGCGAGTCCCTCTCGATTATTGGTTGCTGGAGACTCGAGAATATTATTCCCCACCTCTCTCACTAGCTATAATCAAATACCTACCTACAGTAATTATACATACTAGAAGTGTTAACCAAATGGCTCGCTGTAACGTCTAGTGATAAAAAGACCTGTTTTAATTCTCCCTAGCTATTGTTAAGGTGTTGACTATAGTCATATTTCTACCGTAGGCAAGGTCTCACTTGTAGTTAAATACATCATAAAGAGGCACTTAACACCATTAATTGTAGGGAAATTCAATTAGGTGAGGATAAGTTCTGAGGTACCCCGTACCTGATTTTTAATAATAATAATAATAAAATGTTTATTTATTATAAATACAAAATTACATGCAAGATACATATGTTACAAAATAATTTTATAATAAAGCAACTATCAGACTCTTTAAAAGAAAAAAATAAACTTTAAGCCGCAAAAGCATGAGCTTGTGCGCGACTTTAGTCTTCTTATTAAAAGTTTCTTTTTCCTTATTAATAGTTTCTTATAAATAGTTTAGTTTCTGTTAGTAGTTTTCTTAAATTATGTTTACTTAATTAGTATTTTTATATGACTTGGTTAGTTTTTGATTAAATAATTTAAAATAAGATTTCTTTAATTTAAGGAAGAGAATTTATTAATTAAAGAGTTAGTACATAATAATAAATAAAATATAATAAAAATATTATTTAATCTAAGGTTAAAAAAATTAATTAAGGTTAATTTGGAGATGGTTTTAACCACAGGATTATTTCCTTTTTAAAATCTTTAAAATACAGGTTAGTTTTTATCTCATCTGGTAGCATATTAAATAAAATTGGACCTCTAGTAGCAGCATGTCGTTGCATCATTGATGTTCTACATTTTAAACTTTTTACTTTTCTAGTTTTGTTTCTAGTGCTGTGATGGTGATTAATATATTCTTTGTTGATTAAAGTATTTTAATTTATTTATTTGTCTCGAAACTATACTTTCAATATTTTGTATTGGTAAAATTTATGTAATATCTTATTTTTTCACGATACAGGTGTGTCAACCTCAACCCATTTTCAAAATGAATTCCTTGAGTTTGAGACCCTGGTGACTCCGTTCTCAAATCTAACCAAAATCCCGGCTCCAGTTCAGTCGCCCAAGAGATCAAAGTCAACAGAACCACTTCAAGAGCTCTCGTTTCAATTCAGTGAAATGAATAAAATCAACGATGCCCCTCCCCCTCTTGTACCCAAGAAGGAATTTCTTAAAGGTAACATCTTTATAGGTAACACATGACATCTTACTGGAATTAATAATCATAACATAAGCAAAAATGCTAATAGGTTGTATGCAGTGTGAATCCATTGACTTAGATTTAAAAAATATTAGGTGAAGGTTATCCATATAAGTTTAATTCATATTTTCTTTAAAGCTAAACTGACAGACTAGACTAAACAGTGCAGTAATATAGCAATTTTTGTATTAAAGTAATATTATTGTGTATTTGTATTGACATAAATAAAAGAAGTATTATGGAATAAATACAATTGTGCTGAGTTTTTCACTTTCACACAAAAGGACAGATTTGATTGCAAGCAACAAATTGATGTCTATTTCATGAGGACTTTTTTAGTTTTTGCTATATTCCGACTGTAACTTTCAGATGCACTAACATTATATCTATGTTATATTATAATACTATAAGAAATTTAGTTATTCTGGTCATTTCTTACCAAGCTATTTTTTGACATGTATAATAGATATTTGTTTAAATTGATTTTATGATATTGCAAGGGACAAGTATTGTTATAATTAAATTGTCTTGTGTGTACAGATTGTGTGTCAATGTCAAGTAGTTCTGGAACATCTACGATACCGTATATAGACTCGGTGTCTACCAGCAGTGGAGCCTCTGATATGTCTGACTACATAGAAACACTTTCACTCAGTTCCTACAGCTCTTCTGATGCTCAAGATAACAGGTATACAATTGTTTGTTCTTCTTACTCTGATAGTTCAGTATTAGACAACTGCTCAGGGTTCCAGAGTAGCCAATTAGCTCTTTGCTTTATAGTAGTACAATGTCTACTTCACTTTCTACCTCTCATAAACATCAATGCTTGTTCTGGTTGGGGTTAAAACCAGAACAACATGGCCTACAACATGGCCTACAACGTGGCCTACAACGTGACCTACAACATGGCCTACAACATGGCCTACAACGTGGCCTACAACGTGACCTACAACATGGCCTACAACGTGACCTACAACATGGCCTACAACATGACCTACAACGTGGCCTACTTGCTTGGTGATCTATCACCTCTCCCTAATTACTATCACCATCTCTAAACACTTTGAATAAATCATGAAGAAAAAATCAAGAAGTTTTACTTAGCAAGGACAATTTGATAAGGAAAAGTCAGCCTGCGTTTGCCTTCAGGGAAGATAATCAAAGGCCAGTCAATAAGATTGTTTTGATGTATACTGATCGTACTGGTTCAATAACGATCTAGGATTAAGTTTTCTCACAAGGGTTACAAGATTAAAATCACCTGAAAGGGGAAACTAATGCTCTTACCATTATTTTCCAAGGTAAGCAGTATAAGCCAAAAACCTGCACTTAATACCCTTAAAGTTATATTTTGTCTCATTCATTTTTTTAAAAGATAAATGAATTTTTAGCAATTGAGACAAAGTAGATACATCAAAGTTACTCAAGGTTATCCAGTGGATAAGCTGAATCACTCTCCTACCAATCGAATCTGCTGGATCAAGTTAACTTTTCCTCATTTATAACGTAAATGTTGCTATCAATTTGAGTTTTAGCACGCATGTAGCCATGTAAAAGACCAACATGTGCCAAGTTTCATCTCATTATCTGTATTAGTTCAATAAGGCGAGGAATATCCACGGCCTTCTAGAACATTGGATCACCAACAATTTTTTTTTACTTTTTTTCAAAATTTTTAGTAATTAGCCTGATTTGTGATAAATGAAGCCTATTTCCGTAATCTGCACGCTCTTTGGTTAATCTCAAAGAGTATTTACATTCACTCAACGATTTATTTTTAATCTAACTTTGTACATACATAACTACTGTTAGACGTCAATATTTTGTGTTATATTTTGACATGTATTTGTTAACATTGACGTCTAACAGTAGTTATGTATGTACCAAGTTAGATTAAAATTAATCGTTGAGTGAATGTAAATTCTCTTTGAGATTAACCAAAGAGCGTGCAGATTACGGAAATAGGCTTCATTTATCAAAATCCGGCTAATTACTGAAAATTTTGAAAAAAAAAGTTATAAAAAAAGTTTGTTGGTGATCCAATGTTCTAGAAGGCTGTGGATATTCGACCTCGCCTTATTTTTATCTAATGACTTGTGTTTGTTTTGACTTTGTGAAAATGATCCAATTGAGTTGAAATTCAGTACAAGTATACCTTTATGTAATGATTAAGTACACCGAGTTTGTTTTTAATACCACAAGTATAACCATGATTTTTGTGGGATCATTAAAAGTTAATCAGCATCGAGTGTGATCAGTGCCTGGATGGGTGATCAATGGGAATGAAACGGATGTATTTACAATCTAAGAACAAGCGAAGCAAGTCTGAAGACGTACGGCAGTATACATTTAACGACTTTTTTATTCTGAGGATGAGCAAAGCAAGTCTACAGTAAGATAAGGAAAAGATCTGAGGTACCCCGTACCCGATGTTTTAATTTATGTAAATGTTGTAATACTTTTGGTCTTGAAAAAATAATTTATTTTTAAAATTGTTATTTATGCAACAAGGGATGAAAGTAAGTTTTACAGCTCAAATTAAAGTTTCGTCCTAAGGCAGTGCCGAAGGAGGAAACTTCATTAGCTCTCGAGGCTTGCCGTGGGAGTTAACTAACATTTTTGCCCCCGAGGCTTGACAAGGGAGATAATATGAGAGCTGAAAACTTTTATCCCTTGTTGCATATTAAATTTTATCTACGACTAGAGAACTAATACTAACAACTATTAATATATTCTTCAGCTCCTTTATTGTTATTGTGTTAGTTTAGTTTATTCTTACCATGTCAATTACTCTGATGAAGAGAGAATAAAGCCACTATCTTCACATTATTTTATTGTAAGCTGTCAATAGAATAATGTGTAATACTATATTTGTAATTTAAACATTAGCGTGTGTATATTGTATATTCTACCCGTAGTACCAACATAACACCAAAAAAAGTCCTAAAAAATTCCTAAAAATTTTACTAAAAAATTCTGTCAAGTTGGCAACACTTTCACTTTTCCTCCCTAGGGAGTAAAAGTACATTTACAGTGTGAGGTAACAAGACTGTAAGTAGAACTTACAGTACAATGAGTAGATAAAATAAATTTACAGAGTAATACACAATACAATCATACAAAAGGCTCTAAAAGTCTTATTAACATTTATTCATAAGGTTATTTATTAAACATTTTTTGTAAATAAATACTTATGTATTTACTTGTTTAGTAAGTTATGTAGTTTTAATGTTTATATTTTGTTTGCAGACTGAATCATCCTATTGCCACAGTGCTCAAGCCTCGGTCTGGCAAAGAGTATCAGAAAATAGATAGGAGTACCATAGAAGTTATAACGGTAAGTTTTCTCTTTCACTATGTTGTGAATATAGATGTAATATAGATGAGTTTAATGTTTTAGGGTGTAAAAATGTTTGGATGTGTAATAATGTTGTGTTTTTCATTTTCTCTAAACTGCTTTGTTCCTATTTGACTGGAGACTTGAAGTTTCACACAAGCACTTAATTAATCATTTAATATAATCATTGTTTTTCAGTTTATGTATATGATCCATACAAAATAAAAAACTTTATAGGGACCTCTGATTATTAAAGCTTTTAAGGAGGAATAAGTCCAAAATAATAAATAAAACTAATTTTGCCGAGCTTACGATATAATTTTATCTTTTTCAAGGCTTAACATAATAAATATTAACAAAAAACAGTTACATGATTGCTAACAAATAGATGTTTGGGCAACAACTAGAATAACAGACAAATAATTACATTAAAACCTTACTTTAGACGGAATTAGAACTTAATGTAACTCAACAACATTGTTACCTTTTTTGTTTTTAACGGAATTATTTATCTGTTACTCTAGTTGTTGTCCAAACATCTATTTGTTAGCAACCATGTAACTGTTTTTTGTAACTATTTATTATTTTAAGCCTAGAAAAAGATAAAATTATGTCGAAAGCTCGGCAAAATTAGTTTTATTTATTATTTTTAACCTAAAAGCTTTAATGATCCATACAAACTTATTTGACCAGTATTTACTTGAGATATTACATTTTTGGTCTCCAAATGTTAAATAATGACAACACACAAAGTATTGACTGTTGATTTGAGTTGAAACACTTGATTTCAGGGTCGACAGCAGCGACAGCCGGACAGAGCTCCCGACTCTCCAACCATTGTTACCTCTCCAACCAACTAATAGTCAACCAGTATTTTAATTTAATTTATTTTAGTTTAATACCACTCTGAATGTCAAGTTATTACCTTTGGCTGAGATTGTATAAATTGAAGATATTTTATGAGAACTAGTTAATGTATAAAATTCAATTTTATTATGATTTTAAATAAACTGTTGAGTCCTTCTTCATTTTTCTTTTGGCTTTTAAATAGTTTAAATTTAAATAATGACATAGTTAAAATTGTGTCAGGCAAGAGTGTTAAGTATTCATGCTGTGTATAACAACAACATTATTAACATTAATAACACACAACATTAATAACAACCCTAACCAATGTTAGGGTTTTTTTACTTCCCTCATATGTAGGGATAAAGGCAAAGTTATGTGTTCTCACTGAACATCAAAACTGTTATTACAGTCTATCGTTTAGTTTAAAAATCCCCAAGGTCATAAGTATTTTGGGGATTGACCAATCAATTATGACGCTGCCAACCTCTTACTTAAAAAGAGAAAAAATCCCTATTACAATAACCGCTGTAGGGAAAAAACCTTCTTCCCCACAATCGTTCACTTTGTTTGTGGTTCTTCTTTTGATTACATTGTTTTGAAAACTACTTTCAAATTAATCTTAAAATTTTTAATTTTAAAATAAAACTACACAAAAGAAACTTAAAAAAACATTGCCAAGAAAATACGGGTAAAATAACCTGATTTGTTTACATATTTTTTCCCGCTCCTTTCTTGCAGGGATTTTTTTTTCTTAAGAATCACTGGTGTCTAAACTGACCTGTCAAGATTTTTAAACTAAACGATAGACTGTACACCTGAATTATTTGTTTAAGGTGTTTTAAAACATCCTCAGATGTTTTAACCAAGTTTTCTGTTTCTGTGTGTGTGTATGTGTGTGTGAATGAGTGTATATGTCTTTTATCATCATACTTCCTAATGGCTATTAGATAGATGGAATTTTTTTTCAAAAACCAACCTTTGGGTTGACTTTTACTTTCAAGAAAATAATTTTTATGACTTCATTATCCACTTCCTATGACAACAAAAAAATAATAAATTGCAGAAAAATAAATAATGTGATCAATTTGAAATTTGACATGGATGTATTTTTGCCGGCAGGTGATACATTATATCCCTACATTTATTTATTTCTATAACTAGTCATGTTGACTTCTTTCAACCTCTAGTCAGGTCCATTATTTCTTACCATTACATTTTACTATGATAGCTGTTATGAATAAGAAAGAAATCTATTTAGAAAGAACGTTTCTGTCAAGTTAATAACTTGATATTTCAAATGAAAAACAATTTATAATAAATAGTCTGTATATTGTTTTTATTGTAATATAGTGTAAATAAAATTTAAATCTAATAAATAATAATATATTGTATTAATAAAAATTTAATTATTTCAATTGTTTGTTTTATTGGTTTATAAATCGTTGGAACAGTTTATGCTGGGTGCAAGGAACAAACTACCTTATTATATTAATAAAGATGAATCTTCCTCGGGCAGCATGTTTCTTCATAATAAATATAATAAGAGGAGAAAAGCACTGTATTAGGAAAAATTGTAACTTGTGTTATTATTGAGTTTCGGCTTGAGCAGGATGAGTTATGGCATACTGGTGTGGGGATGTTAACATAGAAGAAATATTCGTTAAGCATAAGAAAGTAATAAGAATCATAGCTGGAGAAAATAGATATGAGCATTGTAAACCATTTTTTAGAAAACTAAAAATATTAACCATTTTCAATCTGTACATATACACTTGCCATAAATATATGAAGAGTAATGTTAATCTATTTAACACATATGAGGATGTGCACAGGCACAACACAAGAATAGAAGGACTTTAAAAATATGTAGCCATAGGCTAAATAAATCTAAGATTGGATTTGGCCATTTGGGTATTCAAATGTGTAACAAGTTACATGATAATATCAAAAGCCTAGAGTACAATAAGTTTTGTATAAAAGTAAAGGACTACTTACTTGAGAATCTCTACTATATCGTCAATGAGTTTTTCGAAGACAGTAGTAAATATTTTTTTCAAAGTTTAATAAGTTTTAATTTTTTTAAGTCATTGTGATTACAGTCTATCGTTTATTTTAAAAATCCCCAAGGTCATAAGTATTTTGGGGATTGACCAATCAGAGAAGCCGCTGCCAACCTTTCACTTTAAAAGAGAAAAAAAAATCCCTACCACAATAACCGCTGTAGGGAAAAAACCTTCCCATCAATCGTTCACTTTGTTTGTGGTTCTTCTTTATATTGGTCCATGGCTATATTATTATATGGATGGATGGCTCTTTCTTTTGACCTGATTAGGATAAAACAGTTAAAGGTTAAACGCATAATACTTACACTGTGTTAGAGAGTAACCCTAGTAATTTATATCCAAATCACCAAATTCTGGTGAGTTTTACACAGCTATTGTTAGACATATATCACCCTTATAGGAATATAATTAATTCCTATAATTAATAAATTATAATAATTCTTATAATAAATTATAAGGAAATATACTTTTTAATAAAAAAATTAAAACTTGAAATTATCTTTCTTGGACCAATTAATGATGTACAAAGCCTGTGCTTCCTTTTCTGGAATTATCGTGGGTTTATGTACTTTTGGTCAACACTTCAAGACCCAGTATGATTATTTCTTATATCACATTTTCCCTGAAATAATTTTGGGTTTTGACTTCTCATTAGTAAAGATTATAATTATGAACTCATTCATAAAAATGATAGACCAAGAGCCTAGGGTGTTTTGTATTTTGTTGGGTGTCCAGGCAGAACGCACTTTACAGGTCAAAATTTACCACCCAAGTTAACAAACAGTGTAATGGCTGGAACCGGTCTCAATTTTTCATAAATACCTTCCTGAACAAGGATTTGCAATTCTGCCGACTCGTATCGGATGGGTGTCCAGGCAGAACCTTTGAAAAGTGCGTTCTGCCTGGACACCCATCCGATACGAGTCGGCAGAATTGCAGATCCTTGTTCAGGAAGATATTTACGAAAAATTGAGACCGGTTCCAGCCATTACACTTTTTATTAACAAAACACCCCTGGGCTCTTGGTCTGTGACCATCCCAAAGAAAGAAGAGGGATGTCTAAATAACAGGTACTCACAAGAAATCAACTCATATAAAAATAATCATTCAAAGTATAATTTTCCAATTCTTTTATAATTTAATTTGACTAAACAATGTAATATTGGGTACATTCATTTCAATCCACACACAGAGTAGTTTCTATAAAACCTTTAGACACGGAAACATTAACAGTGCTTCTGACGACAAAGTTCGGTTACAAACTGTATTTGGACATCAAAATGTTTCTCAGACTGAGCCCTTGGGCAGCAGTCCCTGCAGCCTCTCATGTTTAAATCCACAGAGATATCATTACTATGGAGGTCCCCTCTGTCAGTAAAATTTTGAAACATTGAAAAAGTTATTTGAACACCTTCGATTTAAACAGAATCAAATAAACAGCACGATATGACAGTAATACTTGTGTAACAATATAATATTACAGTAAAAAACACAGACTACGATTGAAAAACCAACAATTGTTGATTTATTGTAACCTTAAAATACTAGAGAAAAAAAAACTAAACAAGTTTTCGTCTTTCCACTTATTATAATTACTAATAACAAAGCCGACTTTCAACCGTTAATTGTCATCATCAGTGCCGGTGATTATTAAAAAAGTAGATCAGTAGTCTACTAGTGTGGTTGTACTAATGGTACAAACTTTAGTCTTGAGTCAAGTTTGTACCATTAGTTTGTACCGTTAGTTTGTACCACTGGTAGACTACTGATCTACTTTTTTAATAATCAACGGCACTGATGATGACCGTTAACGATTGAAAGTCGGCTTTGTTATTAGTAATTATAATGAGTGGAAAGATGAAAACTTGTTTAGTTTTATTTCTTCTAATCATAGCACTCCACAGCTCAATCCATCATATACTTAGAATATTCTTGGAGTAGGTTACTCAATAAAGTTACTGAGAGGCCAACAATATATTTCAAGCCTTTCAATGTACCTACATAGGGCTGCATGCCCCTTCTAGTAACATATCTCTATGCCTGCATTTTCTGCTTCAAAAAACAAGGAATTGCAGTTGCTTCATCATTATTATTAATTTGTTTACACTTATTCCCATAAATAAGACCTATTATTATTTTTATACCTATTATATTAATACAGATTTGGAACTTGAAACTATTTTCCAGTTTCTTTTTTTTAATGATTGTAGCAATTTGTATTTTGTTTCATACAAATCATAAAAGATAGATTACAATCTGCAATTGATTAACAAGTCTTATTTGGTATTTAAAAACCTTCTATATTATTTATTATATACTAAACGTACCCGCTATATACACTCTATTGCTGATAGTTTAGACCTTATTACTTATTAACCATTTTTTTTCTTATTAGTGATTTTAACATTTACAATGAAAAATAAAATAAATAAAATACAATTAAAAAGAATTTATATAAAAATAATAATTAACAAAAATCTTATCCAATAATAAAAAAGAAATTCATGAAAATTTAAAAATAGATTCATTGGTTTAACAAACTAAAAAAAAAAATTAAAAATTATGTACAAGATTGAGTATTGTTATTTATATTAAATATTTATTACAACTTCAATTATTTATTTTCATATTTTATTTTAATTTACATAAGTTATTTGGCACAAACTTGTTATAAATAAATTAAACTTTATATAATTATTTATAAGAAGATAATAGAAAGATGTATTGCAAATTTTACAAGTGTGGTGAGTTAGTATTGTTTTAAGGAGAATTAAATGAAAGTTTTGATCCTTAATGACATCAAGAGTTTTAGAGCTGAGTCATCTGTATTCTAATAATAACATCTCCTAACTGTTAAATAATTAACTTCACCTCCTCTGCCATCTAAATCAAAAAGGCTAAGAGTAAGGCCTGGCACTCAAGTCACTTACTGCCTCTTTGCTTTGGAAGGCAGTATTCCTAGTGTGTACTTGTTAGTTTAAAAAAAAGCACTAAAAAAGCTTGAAAAAGTAATACAAATATTTACAGTGTCTAAAATATTAAATAAGCAAATATAAAGATGTAGCTTAGGTCTGACTGTATCAAAGAGACTAATACTTGGAGGGTATTAGTATCTGTAGCCCAAAAACACGCGAGACAAGGGGTCTGGAAGTGTGACAGCTACCACTAGGTGCCATAACAGTTCTTACCCCTACTATAGTCTCCCTTGAGAGAGACTAGATACTCCCCCACCCCTCTACAACCCCTATTATAGCATGCACTCTACAAACAGCGGCATTTTTTAGTGACGTCACAGTAAACCACTTTATACAGCACAGACAATTAAAGACTATACACAATAGATAATAATTAAAACTTATTTCAAATTTAATTTACTTAATTTAAGACGAAATGGTGGAAAAATAATGTCATGCTTATGTTGGATTGTAATTATTATGAAAAATAAAAAGATGACGTCACTAATGTACAGTTACGGATCCAAGCTACTCGGGGAATGATAAGAGCTGTTGTATCCTCCTCTAAGTATTAGTCTCTTTGGACTGTAGGGTCACGTCGACAAGGTGTAGTGTACAGTAGCCTAACCTAAGTCTTACAACAAACTGCCCCAGACTCCACAGCACTGAGCTTAGCAACAAAACACGCTCAGCATGAAATTTACTCTAAACTGCACTTTTTACTTCATAAAGACTGAGTAGAGTAAAATAATAGTCAGGTTAAAATCACTCTTATCAAGACCGATAACATCAATGTTGGTGTTAACTATTTTAACAATATTAATCAATTTGTCATCCCCATTTATGAAATGTTAACTTGTAAAAATGAAATATTGATGGTACTTTTCAAGTTTTGTTTTGTGCATTTTTTGTTAATTTTGTCTCTCTTTAGTAAAAAACACAAGTCAACAGGTGAGTTCCCTATTCTGTTTACATAGGAAGACTCGTAAAGACCATTATAATTACACCACAAACAGTACAGTTAAATAACTAGAGAACGGGAGGGTAAAATACAGTATTTGTATCCTTAGAACACAATATTCTTCCTATACCTAACATAGTAAGAGATGAAAAGAGAAAAAATATATTTTAATATAAGAAAGCTGTTAAGAATCTAAGAGTCTCTGGGTAGAAGAAGCTTAGTTAAGTTATGCAAGTATAGTAATAACTTCACAGACAAGTCCTTTATAATTCATTCCATTCTATAGCCATTTGCTAAGATCGATATACAAGGGATTTTTTTTTTAAATTTCATTGTATAATTAAATTATGTTGATGTGTATAAATTATGTATAATGAAATGTTGGCCAAAAGTATTGGCCAACATCACATAAATTTTATAGGACCTGTTTTGCTAAATAAATTTCCATTTGATGTAAAAGATAAAGTAACTAAGTCTTTTAAAAAAATTATACATAGTTGGCTAATCTCTTACTCTCAACAGGAGCTAAATCAGCTAGGTCACATTATAGAGCCTAAATAAAATTAGAAAAAACTTTCAATGTTCAATAAAAATAAAATAAAATAAAGATGTGTATTTTAATACAAGTATAGTGATATATTTTAAGACTTGTTTTAACTTAGTAGTTATAAATGTGATATTTATGATAATTTACTATTTACTACATACTGTTCAGTCAATTTTTTTTAAATTTTATTGTTTAATAATTTATATTCTTGACTCTATTTTGATACTTTTTAATGCTCCTCCACTCTCAGGCTTAGCCTTGTGGTGATGTGCTCTTTTGAATTTTAGTATTAAGACAATTTATATGTATATTGTATTATAGCTAAAAAATGTACTATAAACCAAATAAAAGGATTTTTTGAATTTGAATGAAATTATAATAATAATAGTAACCAGTAATGAAACTATACAGTTTGTGGTTGATAAGTCAGAGTGAAAATAGTCGAACAAATATGATTCTTAAACTTAAAAATAACTCCTTGCTTCATATATTTTTTCTCTCTTAAACCTTAAAAATAAAAGAAATATAAAAAATAAAAATAAATATACACAATACAGAAAAAAAATAGTTTACAGCAAATAAAAAACCAAAAATTAAAATATAATTCAACATATTTATATTTATGATCATATATATCTCTAAAAAGTTAAATTTACAATAATTATTATTTTACATATATTATTAGTTTTCTCTACAAGGCTAGTAAAGGCAAGAATTTATTAATTAAATATAATAAATTAGTTGATTATGAGATAATAAGTAAGTTATATATTTAAGTTTGTCGACTTGAGTATTTTATTCAGTCCAATTTGATACAACCAAGTTTGTCAAATATTTTAATATGAAAAGTTATTCTTATGTTATTTTTAAAATATAGATGAAAATTTGTCGAGAGAACAAATTTACTTAAAGGTGTAAAAGTAAATTTTTCATCCATGACGTGATTCATCTACATTGATGCCGTGACATTGATATAAAATAAGAGCACAATCTGGTCTATGAACCCTAGAACCCAGCAATGTGAGATCTCATTGATTGTATTACGCATCAAATTCGCCCAAAGATACTCATTTGGTTTAAGTAATTTAAAAAGTAAACAAACTTTAAAATTGTTAATGTCTGATTTTATCAATAACTATTTATTAGTTTTGATTTATAAAAGTAATCCATGATAACAAAATAATGAGATCAAATAAGGGCAGTGATTTAATAATGGACCTGAGTTAACATAAATTATATATATAATTTTCTATTTTCTTTTTATTATTTTCTAATTTACTTATATGAGAACAAATCCATTTCAATATAAACATATTAAAGACACACACACACACACATTAATTTAAATTTTAAAAATTAAATCGGACTTAAAAGAAACAAAATTTGAAGTATTTACTACTGAAACAACGGAAAAAATCAGTATGTTGGAATTAACATTTTCGAAGATCATTTTAACAAGATAAAGTTTCAAGATAAAAAGAAATAATAAATTACAAGAAATACGGAGATTAAAAACAAACAAAGTGTTTAAAATGCATGTAGTACATATGTGGAACATGCTAAAATATACGGCCCATCAGTAGGGATACTACTGAGGGGAAAAAAGAAAAAAAAAAAAAAAAAACACACACACACACACACACACACACACACACACATATATATATTATTATATATATATATATATATATATATATATATATATATATATATATTGGTTCTTAGGTATACATTTTTTTTTATTATTTTGACTCTATAGTTTATTTTCTTTAGCTTTAAATAAAATAATGAAAAACTTTTTATACTATGTATTATCTATTCTCATATTATATCACTGATTGATTTTCTTTTATTTTCAATAAATTCCTTTTAAAGGACTAAAAATAAAAATTAATAAAATCAAACATGCTTACTCATTATCTCAGTAAAAATTATTTTATTAAAACAAAAAATATCTCTGATTCTCCTATAATACAATAATTTTATTCCATTAGGAACTGGCGACACTGGTAATATTAGAATAATTCTAAAAACTTTCATAATCTATTATGTCCGTCTGTCGGAATATTGTTAATTTTTTTTATTGTAAAAGCAAGCTTATGGATCAAAGTGTTTAAAAAAATAGAATTTCATAAAGTACATTATATAAATTCAACCATTAAACTTAGACAAGTCAGTCTGCAAACTCAAAAGTAAAATGAACAAATACTCCGTCTGTAGTCTGAGACTCATTGAAACCTAATACAGAAAATGTAAAATATCCTTCTCCAACTGCTGTAATTTATCTGTTTTCTTTTTTATATTTTTAAAAAGACTCACAATACTAAGTCACTTTAATTCTGTAAGTCATTCGTCAGTCTAAGCATTCATATTCTGTAAGTCATTCGTCAATCTAAGCATTCATATTCTGCAAGTCATTAGTCTGTCTAAACAGTCATATTTTTGTACAGAATAAATAATAAAGAAAAATAAAGGTTATTTGTACATATGAAGGTATTAGCAGTCTTCTAAATTCAAAGGATACCAATCTTCCAGCTTATGCAGACATCCCAAAAAATGAAGACTTCTTCATCAAGAAATCAACTCAATATTATCTCCATATTGAGAAGTGTCTTCTTCAATTCTGAAAGGAAAACAAGAACATTTTAAAAGTGAAAAAATAAGTTTTCTTAACTTCTTTTTTTTTTTTAATTAACATAGGTTATTTTATTGGTATTTTACCTTATATCCCATGTTTTATTTAATTAATTAATATGATAGACAATTAATTTCATTTTTAATATAAAAAGTTTTATTATTGTTATAATCAGAAGATACAATTAACTTTGCTTAGAGGTAAAATATGATAGTTTACCAGGATTAGAAAATAATACCTCAGGTGGTAGCAAGAAAATGGAAAAATAATTACATTGGATAAATTTAAATTTGAATAATTAGTTAAACTGATTTTCAAGTTAACTGTTTTTTAAGACCAATCTGTTTGCTCACCACAAAGTACCTGGTGTAACTGTTTTTCACTGTTAACCCTTCACCAATTAATAATTCAAAATAAACATGAATAGAAATAAAAAAAGAAAAGTTATACCACTGCTAAGAATGATAATTGTTATTCTGAGTCATATCGTACTCCTCGTAATCCTCCTCCACATTGTCATCGTAATCATTCTCCCCTGTATTTTCCTGAGACGAGATAGGAGGGGGTGTTGTGACCTGATGATGACCACTGTGGTGACCACCAGGTACTCCTTGGTACACCACTGGCTCCTAATATACCAACACCATACCCAACACCAATATGTTAGTCACACAACACAGAAAGCATTAATACACAAACAAAGTTTAAACACAAAAACAATTACTACTTAATTGAATTTTATTTTATACACAATAAGTATTAAAGGCATAACTATGGCTTTTATAGATTGTAAACTAAAAGATAATCTTTTTAAGTAAAAGTTGAGGAGAAATGTAAAATATACATATTTGTTTATAATAATATTTTTCTCTTCTCATAACTATTTTTTCTGTATAAAGATTATGTAGTATACCACATAATACTACATAATCTTTGATGTAGAGTATATCATACAGAGTGAGCTAAAAGTTTCTCACCACTTTGAAGAATCAAAGTCTAATAATCTGTCCAAAAATCTGCATAAAAAATATGTCTACTGGTTTTTTGAATTTTCTCCAATAACATTATTTAAGGGAAGGCAAAAGCAAAATGATGCACAGTAATTCTTCATCCAATTAATTATGCATTACATTTTTTTACTCAGGAACCTGTTTTTTTGTTTTAAAATATTAAATTATAAATTATTGTTTCACTCGTAGGGAAATATAAAATGTCCTATGAATGGTGATGTTATAATTAGATGTTAAATGGGGATTAAAAATAACTGACCCAAAGTATGAACTTAAGAGAAATGTTCTAGTTCTTACTACAATCTGCTGGAAGAGTAACAAGTTCCAATATAAAACTAGTCTCGGGTTGGAAAATAAAATCACAATAACAAGGTTAGGTTGGACATGACTAAGCAAAATAACTGAAAGAGAAACTAGATTCTATTGTGTTAAGCAACGACTCGGGAGACACTTGATGGATGTATCATCATTTGTGGTTATGATCTTCTTTAGATTCTAATGTGGTTAAAGGTGGAATTAGAACCTAGTACGGAGACCAAAACCACATGTCATAATAAATTTATTGAGTCTTTTTCATGTCCTTCCTTAGCACATTGGAATCTCATACGGGGCCAAAACTACAAATCATGAACTAATCTCTGGTTCCTCTTTAAAATTAATCTCTGTAGCTGGTTTTTTATATTGTTTTCAGTTAATAACAGGGTTATAAATAATATTAGTATTCTAAGGGGTTAAATGTAAAAGAAAATTAAAAACAAATAGTGAGTCTAGAAAAATTATTTATGCCACAGTGTCTATCTAGTAGATTATAAGGTTAAAATAATTTGTAAAATAAACAAGCAAAGTTAAACACGAATTTGAATTAGTCAGAGTCAGGGTTCTTTGTATTATATTAGGCCAGCAACAAACATCAACCAGTGTGTAACTTTATTCATCAGGTACTCATCTGATAAGTTGAAAACATCTGATGAGTACTAGACAGGTGTTGATTTTATACATCAAGGTCACTCATGGCGGGAAAAGCTAACTCACCACCTCAGCAAGCTGATGAGCTTATCATAACCTGATTATTACATTATTTATAATACTTTGCTTCTTTTAAATACAGTATCTTCTATATTCATAAATTATGAATCTTCTGTTCATAAATTTGTTTTTTCTTAAATTATAGGTGATAATTCCTAAAAAATAACCTGAACAAGCTCAAGAGGGTGTGATAAACTGTATCTTCATTAATCTGATGTTTTACCTGATTTGCCCCCCCCCCCACAACTCATCAGGTAAAATATCATGTAAAACATCAGATGAGCACCTGCTGAATAAAGTTACACACCAAACTTAATCATGATGTGCAAATTAGGTTAAGACAAAAACTTTTATAGGGACCTCTATTTTAAATATTCAAGCTTTTGAGGAGGAATAGGTCCTAATTAATACAAAAAACTAATTTTGCTGAGCTTTCGATATAATTTAATCTTTTTCAAGGCTTAACATATTAAATAATAACAAAAACAGTTACATGGTAGTTTACACTACCATGTATATATATATATATATGGTATATATATATATATATATATATATATATATATATATATATATATATATATATGATTGCAATCATAATCAATAACATTTGGCTGTATAGATTTATTTAATTAAGAGGGTCTTGCCCCAACATAGGAATTTTTAACTGTAGATCTTTGTTTAGAACTTAATTTAACTCAATAACATTGTTACCTTTTTTGTTTTTAACGGTATTATTTGTCTGTTACTCTAGTTGTTGTCCAAACTAGTGTAAACCACCATGTAACTGTTTTTGTTATTATTTAATATGTTAAGCCTTGAAAAAGATTAAATTATATCGAAAGCTCGGCAAAATTAGTTTTTTTTTGTATTAATTAGGACCTATTCCTCCTCAAAAGCTTGAATACAAATTAGGTTAGAATATATGATAAGAAGCTTTAAAGTTAATTCAAGTTTATATCAATATTAGTCAACTCATACATAATTGATGAAAAGTTGACATATTCTTATAAAAACAATAACATAACAATGCTAAAATGTAACTGATTAAAGAAATTTGAAAACATTATGATAAATTATATTGAAATATTTCACACAAACATAAATATTATACTCATAGGTTAAATACATCAAAAAGCAATTAAACAGCACAAAAAGGCCAATGATTACTTTGCCAACTGGAAAGATAAATACCATCTGGAAGTGATGAGTAAGTTGGCAGTAAGAAATGCCTTTATCACTATAAAGACATCCATCTTGCACCAATCACCAGAGGATATATACAGACAAGAAGTACATGGTTAGTTAAAGCTATCATTTCTTTTTATTCTCCTGGACCCTTTGAGTTATATATTTGGAAAAATAATAGTGAATGAGTACCTTTGGTGATCCACAGCCTAGTAAAGGTAGTCCATCAGGTCCTATGGGACAGGGAGCATCCAGACCAGGTACTCCCTGCTCGCCCTTGTCACCTCTATCTCCCTTCCTACCTCTCTTACCAACAGGACCCTAATCATATCATATATATTATTAAATTAATTTAATAATTGTAAATATATGTTGTAAAATATATTAAAACAAGTTATATGATAAAAACATATTTTGGCAATAACCATAGCATGGCAAAAAACCATTGCATATCAGAAACCATAGCATAGTAGTTTCCAACAAAATTGTTAAGATCCTAATATTTTTAAATGATTTAGCAAATTTTCATCATGAAAATGATGCTTATGAGGTTTGCATGACAGAAGTGGAGGGGGAGGGATCAATTCAGTTTGGCTTCCTGATACCAAACATGTGTGAGAAAAAAGGATATATATATATATATATATGCGTCTAGGTCAATGACCTCTACAAAATGGGTTATATATCCTACATAACAGACAGGACGGTGAGTCCGCAATGGGAAAGAGCCTCAAATAGGTTTCTTAAGGTGGTAGGCGTTCTAAAAGGATTCTAGGTTTTGTCCTCCAATCATCTGCTAATTTTAATAAACTGCAATATTACTAATTACTAGATTAATTAAAGCTCACAAAACTGACAGTAAACAACACACAAACAATACTAAAATTAATAAAGATAATACAACTTTAAAATGTGTTCAATACAATCTTTGCAAGAATCAAAACCAAAATAAATATTTAAAAAACAAAATTGATTTATACAAACGTGTATAAGTGCAAAAGACACACAATAGTGCATTTCTTAAATCTGGACAAAACACACACAAGTAAGAGGGAAATGTCTGGACACATGTTGAGTGCAAATATCTGAGGCAGATTAGACAACAAAACTATAATCAAGGAGTTTATAATATTAGTATATTATCTTTTTACTATATAATATTACTAATGCTTATAAACTTAGTTCCTTTGAGAAATTCAAAACAATTATTATATGGCTGTATGGTCCAAGTCGACCATTTTGCTTTGGTATACAACATAAGTGCTGCCAAAGAGTGGTATAGTATCTCAATCAACTTGTTATATAATATAATAAATATTAACTCAATGTTATACAGCAGTTATAAACTAACAAAAGAGCAGTCACAGCTTTCCCAGAATTCAGTGATCAGAGCCACACTGGTTTACTTGATAAGCAGACTTAATTATAGCTAATGCTATAATGCTTGATTTGAAATAAATCAAGTAAAGATGTAAACTAATTTTAAAATTGGATGCAGTTTTAAAATAATATTAAGTTGAAAATATTTTAATGTGAAACGCTTGCAAAAATAACGAATTAGCAAAACAAACAAAAATTGTGAGAAAATTTGAAATAAAAATGAAAATAGAACTCACCGCATCACCCTTTAGACCTCGTTCTCCTTTAGGTCCCTGAAAGTAGAGAACCTCAAATTAACCTGATCACTTGGAATTAAGTTTTAAATAGCTTCGCAGATTTTTTTTAGAAAAATAAAGTATAATTGCATTTTCTAAACTTTAGAAAGGGCATTACTTTGGACTTAGCTAACTTCTTCTGTTTCATTAGTTAGTTAGTTACTGAAGATTTAGGTCTTCAGGGGTGACTGCGTCAATGTAGATGAAGAATCCGACGTTTCGCTTCCACTGTGGAGGCATCTTCAGGATGAGAAGACCTAAATCTTCATGACAATAACCGCGGAAGCCTACGCAGTTTATTAGTTAGTTACTGTTATTCTTCGTTTTTATTAGTTAATTTTTTAAAGCATTATTGTTAAATAAAAAAGTAAATAAGGTACCTAAGAGTATTTATTTTAACTATTAATACTGATCTTCAAAATAAATGTTAATAAAAAATTAAATAATAAAATAAAAAGTTAATATTTGCATTTTAAACTTATCAATACTAAAATATGGCTCCGGTTAACACAAAATAAATATTGTATACTTTTGCCAATAAAGAACTTGTTTAAAAAAAAAAAAACTTATCAATACAATTATACGATAATTTATGGTAATTATGCTAATAATAATAATTTTATTAGAAAGCTTTTTGGTAATAATTCAATTGCTGATACAAGTGGATTGTTAGGTAGGTCCAATGACAAAGTAATATCCTCATCAGTTGATATGACCTTGTCAGTTATTTTATCTGACAAAGTAATATCCTCATCAGTTGATATGACCTTGTCAGTTATTTTATCTGACAAAGTAATATCCTCATTTGTTGATATGACCTTGTCAGTTATTTTATCTGACAAAGTAATATCCTCATTAGTTGATATGACCTTGTCAGTTATTTTATCTGACAAAGTAATATCCTCATCAGTTGCTATGACCTTGTCAGTTATTTTAACTAACAAAGTAATATCCTCATTAGTTGATATAACCTTGTCAGTTATTTTATCTGACAAAGTAATATCCTCACAAGTTGATATGACCTTGTCAGTTATTTTATCTGACAAAGTAACATCCTCATCAGTTGATATGCCTTTGTCAGTCAGTTTATATGACGAAGGTACACCAACCAGACAGGATATTCCTTTATCAATACATAGATCCTAAAATTATCAAATAATCAACTGGGACCTGAAACTAAATTATTATAAAATATTTATGAATACCTTTTTTTATTAACACATTTTTTGCACACAATTTAATGTATACCATTTTGCGTATATTTTTTATCCACACCTTTTTACACCTGTCAAGTAGTAAAAAATGTAAAAAGCAAACCGCCAAGTAAAATAAATTAGATTATAAAATAAGGAAATAAAAGATTTGTTAGTACCTCAGATCCAGGTATTCCATCTGTACCCTAAAATATAAAACATTTACAACAGGGTTAGTAAGCACCAAAACCACACAGACAGATAATACAGTAGAGGTGAGATAAGAACAACGGGACAGTGTCGTTCCATCATAAGGTTTCAACAAGAAATAAAAATGATCCAGTACAAATGAACCAGTTGATAATGACTCTGAGTTGATATAGTCTACCTGACCAAATTAAACTAAGCCCCATAGGTGTCTAAATATATCAAAATGGGATTTACATCTATTTAAAAGATTATTTTTCTGACTAACATTTGTAAAATAGGTTGTTCTTACCTCACCTGGTGTTATTATTAGGAATTATAATTTTAAGTCAAGACTTATTTATTGAGCCATATAAAGATTGAAATTACTTCTCCCCATATTATAGCAGGTAGGGAAGCAGACGTCCAGAAAATTAAAATAATTTTTTATTTATTCTTTTATTCATTTATAATTATTAATGAGTTTTTTCACAATAGAACAAGGAATTTTGAAACCCAGAATTTTAACTTTCTTCAAGTTCTCTTAAAAAGGAGACAATAATGATTAATATGACATTTTTTTACTGAATAATACAATAATAATAATAATAATTGTTACAGGTGGGATAATCCAAATAAAAATCAATACCATAAATAAAATTTTTGTTAATAAAGCAAAGTCAAGAGCAGCAATGTTGTATTAATTGAATCTTTACCTAGGTCAATTGATATAAAATAAACATTACAGTTAAACTCAATATATCAGGTAGAAAATGACAGATACACATTAAATTCTTAGACATATGGAGAAGAAATGATCATAGACCTGTGTTTGTTACATTTCTAGTGTTACCACAAACACTAGAGAAATTAGATAGAACGAAAGAATAGAAAGTCTCTCCACAGTTTAAACTGTGGAGAGACTTTCTATTCTTTCGTTCTATTACGATGGACTCCATTTATGCTCATTTTAAAACATATAGAGAATTAGAGATGTTCCTCTTGCAGGATTAGATAGTACCGAGTTTTATCTGGTCCAGCCATTTGGTACTCTGAGGTGACAAGGAAAGCCCACATGTATCCTTAGAATAATACTATATATAGAAAGAGCACTACTGATAACATGAAAGGCAGTTCACTGGTGGACTTAAGTAATGCTGCCACCCTAACAATATTATAAACTGAATGGTGTAATTTGGGAAGATAACTTTTTCTTTAGTTGAGTACAACCTTAGAATAATACTATATACAGAAGGAGCCCTAACAATATACAATTTTCAAAAAAAAAAAGTTGGCAATACTTCCGGTTGCTGAATTTTATGATCTATTTATTAATTAATGATTGATTATCATAAAATACTAATATAAATATCGGAGCATTACAATATTTAAAGCATTTTTAAATTGTAGTTTAACGTATTTATTAAAATTATATTAAAAGTAGTCCTCGTCAACTAAATGTAGATTCTTGTATTCCGCCACCCTTTTGCCATCTAAGACCGGTTTTATTAAATACTCAGCAGGTGTTTTAAGTCATAATATTTGTTCTTTACAATCTTTCTTCATTAATAGATATTTATGACAAATATTTAAAATAATGTTTTGTTGTCAGGTTGGCAGCATTACTTAGGTGCACCAGTCAACCGGCTTTCGTGTTATCAGTGGAATTACATTGTGTTTACAGTCATGTGCTCCTTCTATATATAGTATTATTCTAAGCATGTATCCATACTTACAGACACTGATCTATATTTTGATTTTGGTGCTAACATGGTATCATTTGACTACAAAGAGGGTGTGGCAATGTTTTCTAATCACAATGCTTCCCTCTCCATGTAGTCCACTTCTTATGGACCATATTCGCTAATTACATTCCAATAATTAATGGTAGTAAAGCAATTAACTCATCGTGTGTCACAAAGCAAGCTCAACGAATACCAGCCTGAGCTATATAAACACTGATCAGATCGGTAACTAAGTTTATCAGATCGGATATTGAGTGGATCGGATCAAGGGCTGAGCATAATTAGTTTAAGGTTTAGGGGTGTTTGAAAAGCATGGCACGAAATACTACTTAGTTTTTCTTTGATCTCAGACATTACTTGAAGATCTTAAAAAATTTAAATACATATCAGGAAGAATTACTATTGCTACTAGTGTTGAAAGGTTTAGCATGCAAAAAGCAATAACCCAAAAAAATATTAAGCATTTATTTTATCGAGTGCCTCGAACTTTCTTCACACTATCAGATTTACTGAGCTCATCGTCACCACACCAGACTCGCTTTGCTCGTCCTCGAGAGTATGACATTGCCTAGTTTGAGCTGCAGCGTCTATTTTTTAGCATTTGTATTTCTTCCCTTCCTTTTACCAG
This sequence comes from Microvelia longipes, assembly GCA_018340805.1. Lineage (NCBI taxonomy): Eukaryota > Metazoa > Arthropoda > Insecta > Hemiptera > Veliidae > Microvelia > Microvelia longipes. The sequence continues at coordinate 44,563,978 of JACMZG010001914.1, forward strand.
ATTGTACTTGTGACCAGTGCACAGTCTGTGTAGTATATTTTCTCCAGTCCTACTAGCTACTCTGATCTCATTAGTCTCATCTAACCCGCCAGCTTCTAGTTTTTACCAATCTCACCTTCACCAGTTCCTCTAATCTCACCTTCACCAGTTCCTCTAATCTCACCAGATACTCATTATGCTCACTGCTCTGTCCAACCTAGTACAACCAGGTAGGGAGAGAAGCTGGTAGCAACCCTGAAGTTGGTATGCATAAACCCATTTCCATAATCATGACCTAAAAGGAGCAAATCACTAGGAGGCGTCTTCCACAACCAAACACAGCATTCCTTATGTTAATCATGGCACCACAGACACCACTAATCCGAGCCTCCACTCTCACAGGGCTCAGCAAGGTTCAGTATCTAACAATTTTTTAAAAAGCGTATACAAGTCATCTGATAAAAATCAAAGTAATACTACTGATAATGAGATGAAACTTGGCACATATGTTAGTCTTATACGTGGCTACATGTGTGGCAAATCAAAATACGATCACAACAATTTTTTTTTGAGTTTTATAATTTTTGCTGTCATTATTGAGGGTTAATGAAGTTATAAAAATATTTTCTGGATTGCACAATTACACCTATAGATTGAATTTTGTAATAAGTTTCAACTAAGTACTAAGTAAGTTTCAACTCTCAAGCATAAATACACTGGAAGCTATGTTGATAACACACACACACTATACAGACAGACAACTTTGAGAAAACTACTCAGGAGGGTCTTAAAATCTGAAACGGATAATTCCAGTGACATCCTTGTTTTGTATTTTTTTGCAAACACAATAATTTTCCTATATACCTACGGTGTAAATGAGGAAAAGTAAAAATGAGGAAAATTAAAAATGAGGAAAAGTAAAAATGAGGAAAAAAAAATGAGGAAAAGTAAACATGAGGAAAATAAAATGAGGAAAAGTAAAAATGAGAAGTAAAATGAGGAAATAAATGAGGAAAAGTAAAAATGAGGAAAAGTAAAAATGAGGAAAAGTAAAAATGAGGAAAAATGAAAAAGTAAAAATGAGGAAAAGTAAAAATGAGGAAAAGTAAAAATGAGAAGAGAAAAAAAATGTAAAAATGAGGAAAAGTAAAAACACCCAACCAAAAGTATTAAAAAAGAGCAGAATAAATGTTGAACCTACTGGTAGTCCAGGATCTCCTCTCTCTCCTTTAGCTCCGGGTTCTCCTTGGCCACCCTACACAATCAAATTAAAATTACATGAAACCAATGTAGCAGTGCATTTACACTCACTAACAGCCACCATCCTCAATTTAACAACTTTAGTAATTATTTTAAATTTAGTTTTGTAATATCCTCGTAACTTAGGAGGCACCATGTTAGATTAAGCCACACCCACCCCCTTATAAATTTAATAATAATAAAAAGGTTCATATAATTGTTCCATAAACATAAACATCAGAGCTCTTCAATATACAGTCGGACCTCTATATAACGAACTTAAAGGTTCAAGAGAAAAAATTTGTTATATAGAAATTCGTTGTATAGAAATTGAAAAAAAATAACTCTGTACTATTTTATGATATTTTAATAGATATATAGGATGAATAATAACCTCGCAGTTTCACATTTAGCAGCTTTTTCTTTTATTAGCGGTCCTGTCACAGGCATATTTTTGTCCCTTAACATTGTCACCCACTGTGAAATTCCGTCATCAAATGTCTTCATACTTGCATACTAAAAAACTTTTTTTTAAATCGCCACTCGTTTCGTATAACCTAAGTATAGATTCCCGATTTTTAAAATTGTTGATATAGAACTAGGAGCGATTATATGCTTCAGAGACAAGTCTTTGTTTTGAATCCATCGTCAGAATCTTTAATAATTTATTTTTTCAGAAAGGGACAGCAATTTCCGTATTGACATTTTAATAAACTCGATTAACAAACAAATAAAAAGTTTCACAAACAAACTGGTCAGACCGAATACCAAATTAAAACTGAAAGATTTTAGTTCTATGATGTTGTTAATCCTAATTTCATAGAAAATTGTAAAGAAAGAGTTCGCAAAATTAAATAAAGCAGACTGCAATTTCCCAGAACAATAATTGTTCTGGAATTACAGAAAAACAGAAGTGCCGTTTTGGTCAATTCCTTGAAAGTTTGCGGTCTTGTCTTTATCTTTATTTCTGGTAATTTTGTTCGTTATGTAGAAATTTTTTTCGTTAAATAGAAACACTTTTAAACACAAAATTCAAGGGAACGTAAAAAAATTCGTTACATAGAGACTTTCGTTGTATAGAAGTTCGTCATGAATGTCCGACTGTACATTCATGTTTTAAAAATTTAACTTAAATTAAAGAATACAATAAGAACTCCAAAAATATTTGTTGGAGTTCAACTGCAAGGTTATGTTTTGCTATTGAAGTTTAATTAAATAGGGTATAAGATAATTTGATGTTTTAAAAGTATAAAATAATAAGAATTGATTAGATGAGTTGTAAATAAGAATTTAGTTTAAAGGGTTGGTAATTCGGTCAGCTTGATTCAGGTATTGTAGTAGTGTTTGCACGTTTTGTTCGTCGTCCTCGCAAAATCTTTGAGGCAGTGAATATATATATATGTAAATGTGTGTGTATGTGTGCATAATTATAATTGTCTGAGAACAGTGTAAACCCAAAATATATAACTTTATTTTTTTAAACTATTTGGGGAACATTTTTTTTCTTTTAATAAAGTTTTCCATAAAGGAAAATAACATTAAATATCCTTTAGTAATTCACTAAAAGAATATTATAGTAAAACACATGGTTATGATCAGTTGACAGCGTGAGGAAATGACAGTGTGAGGGAGCCAATGAGGTTAGTCTATGTAGGTAAAACCACGCTTACAATTTTATATTGGACTAACCTCATTGGTTCCTCAACAATATTTCCCCACGCTGTCAAATGATTATAACTAGGTGTATTATTATAGAGAACTTACTTATTATTAAACTTCTAACAGGTAGAGCTTTATGTCTGAAGTAACTATTCTAATCTAACTGTCCAGATAGGCACAGATAGTTGAAGAAAAGTTAAAACTTTCGAGCTTTCAGAACATTTAGCTCTTCAGAACAATATGAATTATTGTTTTCACAATTCTAAAAAAAAATAATTTAAGAGATCCTTTAGCTAATTCATTAGACATCTAGCTCTGATGGAATACTTGGGGCTTGACTGCCAAAGTCCAAGCTATCATCTCCAAAAACTATAGTGGAATAGAATCAACAAGTAAATTGACAGCTGTCAAAATGTCCGCAGGTCTCAAATATTAGCACGTATAAGCTGTAGGATAAATATAATACGACACACAGCTAAAAATCAATTGACACCCTGCAAAATCTCAATGCTTGTCACCCTCATTTTAAATAAAAAAAATCCCTTCTTTTAAGTAACAAAAAAAAATCCCTACTCTGGCAACACTGAAAGTCAGATTATGTTTGAATTTTATTATTTTTTTTATTTGATATCGTATTTTTTTATTTTTAAAATTTTATTACTTTTAAGTTGTATCTTATAAATTTACCTAAGCGTTGCATTAAATTTGTTCGGGAAGTATGAATTAAGTGAAGTTAAAGTTGTTGATTACATAATGCAATGGATCATAAAAGTTCTATGATAAAAGTTTGACGATTTTTAATAAATCGTCAGCTATAATTACTTTTTCCAAAATAAACTGCTTTTTGTGTCATGTTTGTATAATGAATGCGTATTGTTTATATTATAAAAATAATATGACACAATATGCATCATGACTTAAAAAAGTCAAGACTGTCATCTATTGAAAGACATGGCATTTTCCAAAAAAATGCTGTCTTTTGGTTGACAGACCCCAGACCCTGCCGCTGTACTCAAATAGCAAGAAATGCTGAAGAATTAATACATCAATGTCATGCATCAAATATAGGCACTCAGATCAATTACAACTCTGCAATAATTGATGAATTAAACAGATTGGAATGAAACGAAACGAACTCGAACAGATCAATAGCACAATGAGGGAAATAACATGATTTATGATTTTATTTACGAAAAAGGTATTTTTTTATACCGAGGTTGTCATAAATAGGAGGGGGAAAGGTCGTGGTCGGTCTGAACCAATAGAATTCGTTCCTCACAGATTTTTGGCGTGCTGTCAATTGGTTTTAGCCGTGTGTCATATTATAGCGTAGAGCACAATATTGGAGGTTGCGTACATGTCATGATGCCTATCAGGGTGTCACTAGTTTTCCATACTTTGTTTATCAGTGTTGCATTAATAAACCCAATTTTTTACAAATGCTGCCAACATATAACATACAGCTAGTTAAATATTTATTTATTTCTATTTATCTCTATTTAGACTTAATTCCATGCATAGCTGACAGCAATTCTTTTAAGATCTAGTTTAATGAAAACTTGCCAAAGATTTTAAGGGGAGTGAATCCACTTATTGATTCAATTCTATTTTGTACCAAAAACAAATCTAAAAATAAAATTTTCAACAAGTGGTTTGAATAATTAGGACTCACTTTCATGCCATCCAGTCCTGGTGGGCCCTGAAACAGATAAAATACAAATAAAATACCCAAATATTTAAGTATTTCTAAAACTACGCCATGCACACAATAACAACCAAAATCTAATTTATTTTTACTTAAAAAGTTCTAAACTAATTTTGAACTGACACTCTCAGTCTTGGTTTTAAATTCTTTAAAAACTTTGTTTGAGATTGCAAAGCAATTCTTTATTTAGTTTTATAACAAAATCTTTGATGTTAAAATGACTTAATACTTTAATTAGATCCTTCTCAGATGTTTGTAGTTTTTTCGACACAAAACTACAAGTTTAATAAATATAATTGAGAAATCGAAACAATAAAGAGTATAATTTGTTAAATTACCATTTTAAAAATAATTCAAAAATAGGAAGCTGGTTGTATCAGGTAAGAAAGGATTGACCTGAAAATTAAAAGCTAAAAAAGTGTTAAGAAGGAGGATTCATAAGGATTCTACCTTATGTAACACTGGACCAACTTGGACCTAGTTTTAAATTTAGTTAGTTAACACAAATATTTGTTCCTTCAAACGGATCAATAACAGTGCTTTATATATTGGTAAACCAGCATTAGAGTCGAAAATTATTCTTGCAAGGTTGTTCAAACCTCACCGATTGTATGAAAACTAAACTTGATACTTTGAAATTACTAAAAACAAAGTCTTAATAAATGTAAAAATATTTG
>JACMZG010001914.1:44569759-44631007 GCA_018340805.1 Microvelia longipes
GCATTAAATAATATTATTTCACAATTTTAAAAGAGCAGGAGGGGATAACTAATTAGATCTGAAAATAATACAGAGCATTCTAACATTTTAATGATCTACAAGCTAAGATATAGTTAACAAGCAAAATAAATAAAATGTTATTAGATGAGTCTAGGGATAGAATTAGACAAAGAAATGTAATTTATATATTAAGTAATTTAAATTTAATTTTCGTCTAGCAAGTAAAATGTCTTGTTGAAATTTTCTTACTTGTATGTATTTGTACACAAAATCTTATTGAGGAGTAAACTAAAACTAACAGGTCTGATATATCCCTGGACTCTGTAAGACTAATATAAACACAGTTAATAAAATACTATCATGCTATCAAATATAACAAATAAATGCATATCCCAAGCAGTGATATTAAGTAATAGTAATTTTCCACAACTTTCTCATACATATAATATAACATAATACATAAAATTCATACAGCATACGTATTTATGGATATCAGCTACAGAGATGGCAGAGTCTATGTCATACCTGATAGACTCTTGGGAAGGGGGCTGAATCAGTACTGAGAAGATTAGTTGTAAACTAGCCTACCTCCATATATACCTGCACTTAACAAATTGATATTATGGGTCAATTCCATCTCTTCACTATTATCTCTTATTTCAATTGATAAAAAGACATACTTGAAGCTACTTCTGAAAAAAATAAAGCTCTTAGGAACCTCCAAAATAAAATTAAGAAGCAAGGAAGAGAATATATTTGCTCTGACATTCCCCTAGGAATAAAAGACTAAACCCTCATTATCTCCTGAGGATGACGCTTTAACTGAGGCTAGGTTAGTTGAACAGACAGAAGTATCCTACCACCTTACTTTGATTTACCCTCTGACTATTTTGTTTGTATGTCAATGTAATATGATAAAACAAACACTACTAAGGGAGATAAATGGCATTTACAATGCAAGTTAACAAGACTCTATAGACTTTAACAAAAAGATGCAATTATTCTTTTACCAAATTTCCAAAGGAAAAATTAGAGGTCATGCGAACAAGGGAAAGGTAAGAAAGAGGGCTCACATGAACAATGTATATATATATATATATATATATATATATATATATATATATATATATATATATATATATATATACATTGTTCATGTGAGCCCTCTTTCTTACCTTTACCTTTGTCCTTGTGAGCCCTCTTTTATATATATATATATATATATATATATATTATATATATATATGTGTGTGTGTGTGTAGAAAACTAATTCAAATTAAAAACTTAAGATTTCTTAAAAATACAAGTTAAGCATCCAATAATTACAAATTTTCAGCTAGTGAAATCTCACACTCATTATACCAGGAAAACTCACTCTCACATTCTGTCAGGAAAAATTCACTGTCACAATTTACTCACTCCCATAATTTATCAGGAAAAACTCATCTCACAATCTATGAGGTAAGCTCACTCTGAATCTAACAGGAAAAACTCATTCTCACAATCTATGAGGTAAGCTCACTCTCTGAATCTAACAGGAAAAACTCATTCTCACAATCTATGAGGTAAGCTCACTCTCTGAATCTAACAGGAAAAATTCTCACATCTATGAGGTAAGCTCACTCTCTGAATCTAACAGGAAAAACTCATTCTCACAATCTATCACGAAAGCTCACTCTCCGAATCTATCAGGAAAAACTAATTCTCACAATCTATCTCACTCTCCGAATCTATCATCAACTCATCTATCAGGATAACTCACTCTTCGAATCTATCAGGAAAAACTCATTCTCACAATCTATGAGGTAAGCTCACTCTCTGAATCTATCAAGAAAAACTCATTCTCACAATCTATGAGGTAAGCTCACTCTCCGAATCTATCAGGAAAAACTCAACTCACAATCTATCAGGAAAACTCACTCTCCTAATCTATCAGGGAAGCTCACAATAATTTTTGTTTTGTTTGTTATTAATAAAAAATATGCATCATGCAAGAAAGATTCATTTATGTGCAATCAAATTTTTAATAGTGGGTTGGTAAGAAATAAAAAAATATTTTACCTTAGTGATGAAGATTTTTAAAAGTATTATAGTAAGAGTAAAATTTGTTAAAAATACACTAGAAGAATTATATCAGCTGATGATCTGTGAAACACCACGATGTTAGAACACAAAAACACCACAGTTATTTAAACAAATAAATATTGTAGGGAAATATATGTTAGTAAAAACCGTTGTTTAATAAATAACTAAACTTTTTAGTCATTATGTAACCTAAATTACATGTGTGTGTGTGTAATGTCATATACTGTGTATGTAATGTCAACAACATAACAGAATTAGGTAATTATGCAGCCTGCTATATGAACATGAAACCTACTTTACATTCAAAAAATCATGTACGGGATACCTGAGAACATTTCATCATAACATTAGATTCACTACGCTCATCAACAAACAAACAGTCAGTCCTCTGTGGCTATTATAAACTGAATGCTGTAATTTGGGAAATAACTCTTTCTTTAGTTGAGTACATTATATCCAAAAATCATAACATTTACAGTCTATCGTTTAGTTTAAAAATCTTGACAAGTCAGTTTAGACACCACTGATTCTTAAGAAAAAAACCCTGCAAGAAAGGAGCGGGAAAAAACTGTGCCGCTGTTGGCAGCGGCTTCTCTGATTGGTCAATCCCCAAAATACTTATGACCTTGGGGATTTTTAAACTAAACGATAGACTGTAACCAATTGATTTTGAGTTATGGTAGTGAATGCAGAATAATTTAGCATGAAAATTACAATTTATAGTTTGTTTACTTTGTAAAAAAATGAAAATGTAGTTTATTTTTAACTAGAAATCCTTTATTAACGCTTTGAAATAGACAGTAAACAAATAGAAACTTGTTTTTAGACAATTTACTAAGCTTCAAACGTTATTTGAAATACTTATAGATATTTTATATCCCAACATGAAAAACGGGACACTTTTCAGTCCTCTACTATCGCAGCTGTGATGCAAAGTTAGGGGGTTTTTTGGGGCATTCATAAACATGTTCAAACAGATTTCTAATATAAAATTGTTACTATTTGAAACTTTGCAAAATACTGGTTCGTTGACTAGACTATTATTAGACAAAAGAAAAGCTCTTAATATTGCTCGGTATCTCATTTAATTCAGTTTTGTCATGTTCATGTTGTTTGGCATCAGGGGTTTCATACTCCACCAATATGCAACTATTTATCATAAAATCCTTGAAAAGGAATGAGCAACACAACGACAATAAATTAAAAGCATGATTTTAAAGAGATTTTGACTGCAAAAAGAGAGAGACCATGTTTTTAAACCCAAGCCAAGTAGCAAACTAAATTAAGGCATTAGTTAATATCTCACTTATAGTCGAAAAATATAAAAAAGCAAAAGTTTTATGTAAAATGTTTCTTCCAAATGTAAAAAAATTGGTATAAAATGTAAAAGTCCATGTATTATAAATGCAAGTAAACAAGTAAGATACTCTGACCAGGATCGCAACCTTATTGCTGATTCAAGTCATTCTGGAACATTTTAAGGAAATATAGAAATAGTTATTTATGCAACAAGGGATGAAAGTAAGTTTTACAGCTCAAGTTAAAGTTTTGTCCTAAGGCAGCGCCGAAGGAGGAAACTTCATTAGCTCACGAGGCCAGTAGGCTGAGGGAGATAAACTAGTTAGCTCCCGAGGCTTGCTGAGGGAGTTAACTAACATTTTGGCTCCCGAGGCTTGACAAGGGAGATAATACAAGAGCTGAAAACTTTCATCCCTTGTTGTATATTAATTTTATCTACGACTAGAGAATACTAACAACTATTAATATATTCTTCAGCTCCTTAATTGTTATTGTGTTAGTTTAGTTTATTCTTACCATGTCAATTACTCTGATGAAGAGAGAATAAAGCCACTATCTTCACACTATTTTATTGTAAGCTGTCAATAGAATAATGTGTAGTACTATATTTATAATTTAAACATTAGCATGTGTATTTTCATATTCTACCCGTAGTACCAACATAACACCGAAAAAATCCTAAAAATTTCCTAAATTTCCTAAAAATTTTACTAAAAATTCTGTCAAGTTGGCAACACTTTCACTTTTTCTCCTAGGGAGTAAAAGTACATTTACAGTGTGAGATAACAAACTGTAAGTAGAACTTACAATACAAGGAGTAAATAAAATATGTTTACATTCGGAGGAATTTAACAAAACTTAGCATTACATTAAAAAAAATTGATCATACAGATTTATACAGTTTTCTTACATTTTCTTTGAAAGTTATATTTTGTTATTGAAAGTTATTTAGATTATTCACTCCTTACCTGACCAATTCAAATAACATCACATGTACTTTAATTAAATTATTTTTTAATCAAATAACAAAGTCAGATAGATCTGTAGAACTCCCAATTCTTAAAACAAAAATTGAGCGGATCTCTGAATATATTACATCTTCCTGTTTGTGTATAATTTTTGCTCATCACTGTAGTTACGGGTTATAATAACTTACTGAAATAAGGTACAACCAACTTAAAAATAAATAATTAATACATAATTATTTTTATAATTTAATTTAATATTATTAGTTACTAACCACGTTAAATATAATAAATTACATACAATTAATAGCAATTTAATTATTTGTATTCTTTCATGGCAGTTGTACTATTAGACACATTAATTTACAATTATTATTTATTTATATTTTTATATGCAGAGTAATATTAACAGTAATAACAATGTGATTTTTTTATTTATTAAAATTTTGCTGTTTTACAAAATACATTTTGACATTAAATTATATAATAAAAATAAAACATTTAAATTAAAATTTTATTATTATTATATATCATTATATAAAAAAAAAAATAATTATTTTAAATGATAAAATAATTAAATTAAGAAAACAAACAACAAAAGAAACTGAGAAAAGAAGAAAAAGAATTGTATCTGATTTTAAAATACAAATGGAATGTTATAGTTACGACTTATTAGTAAACTGGACAAATATTTAAATAAAAAATACATCTATTAACACATCTAAACTCACAAATAATAAGTAAAGGCTGACTAATATTTAAAATGAAAATTTCTTAAGGTCATTTTGGACTTAGATTGGTAAACCTGTAAGGAAATGCATATTATTTGTTATGAAATCAAATGATCATGAGTTGAATCCTTAAAATTCAATTAATAATGATAGAGACCAATTTGGAGTCTATAACCATGTTTTCTTGATATTTTACAGGATTTAATGTAGATTGGCACACATGTAGACTGGCACACATGTAGATGTGGTACACCTGGTACATTGCATGCACTATCTAGTTAAATATGTAGATAAATAAAATGTCCAGGTAATTAATTTAAATCTGGATTGGCATCCTTGATTCAGCAATAGTATATAACAAATTTCACAATAAAATGCTCTCAGATTTTTGGGAATTTTATTTTATTTATTTTTAACTGATTAGGTAGTCCTACGAGAGCTATGAAAAAGGTCATTTGAACGACCAATTTGTGTGATCTATCACCCCTCAAGTCTATCATTTTTAAAAGAAATTAGCTATTTAAAAGAAATTAGCTATTAAATAACTAAGTTAAGGATTTTTTTTAGAGTAAGATTTCATAGTTAAAACTATAAATTTATTGTATAAAAAAGATAATTTTGCATATTGTTGTAATATTTCATTGTATGTATTTTATGTAATTTTAATAAATAAATTGGCGGAAAATTATCCACGTTGAATGGAAGAGAGGACCTTATGGTCCTAATTCTGCGTGGTTAAATAAATCAGTAATCAATCAATCAATCCCTTCCTCATCACTATCACCTCTCAAGTCTATCACTCCTTCCTCATCATTATCACCCCTCAAGTCTATCATCCCTACTTCATCACTATCACCTCTCCCTCCTCACAATCATTATTTCGACTGATACAATTTGAAACTACAAAGTCAGAATGCAAAAATTAATATCAGGTTAGATTGGAGCTGTGCCTGAAGTGACAAGTTATTTCCAATTATAAACCTAACTAAATAATTGTATTAACGGTGTTATTTTATGTTGATTTCATTTTATTTTAAGAAAATGTTTCTCTAAAAACCAATATGAAATCAAAGTCGCAGGCCTTCGTGAAGAGACCATGTCAGTGTGGAAGTGGAATCCCTGATATTTAGCTTCCACTGTGGAAGTCATCTTCATGGATTCAGGACATTATGGATGTAAACACAATGCTCTACAACACTGAAGCAACTTAACAGTGTACAGCATTTTGTTTTCCTCCCTAACACGCCACAGCCTTGAACATACCTCTCACATTGGAACCAAAATGCCATATTCATCAATTGTCTAAGATGATAAATATGACATTTGGAAGCCTACTCAGTTTGATAACTTAAATACTCAGACACTTATCATTTTGATACAACTTCAATATAAAGTATTCTAAACCTTCTGTATTGTTAACGGTTCCAGGCTAGGTTCAAGGGGTTTTGGGGAGTGAGTTTTAGTTGGTATGAGGCAGACCCTGAGTCCAACACTGTTGACAGACCGCTGTCTTTGCGCGTGAATGCATTTCTCTCTTTTTTGGCAAAAAAACCCTTCTGTATTGACTAACTCAACATGAATGCTATTAATTAATTTAGAAAACCAATCCAACTCAATTTGAGCCCAAATATTTATTTCATCATTTAGCTTTATTAATTTTAATTATCACTAAAACATTTATCTAGACTATTTTTTATACTTCATTGAGATAGACCAAACCTTCAAGAAATTTCAAGAAAAATATTTTCAAAAATTTTAGATTTTTTTTTTAAGAAAAAACATTATCATTTAAAACTTTAAAGGTAAAATTAAAAGAAATATAACATCAATAAATACAAAAATACAGATAAATCAAAATAATATTAATTACACCTAATTATTATTATTTTATTTTTTATTATTTTTTTTATTTAAAAAATTAATAATATATCAGTAATATACACAAACTTTTTACACATATTTTCTCTCATTATTATCATCTTACACATCAAAAGTAACATATATAAAGAAGTATTAGTTATAGCTAAAAAAAACATAATAGGTATTATAAAAAATAGAAGATATTAATTAAAAAAGCTGAATTCATAGTAAAATAATATTTTAAATAGAATTATTTCACAAAAGAGCAAATATGTTTAGCAACCATATCGATCTACTTGATTGTAGCTCAGCTCCGATATTAGTGAACACAATTCCAACAACTCCAACAAGTCAGAATGCTCTATTTTTAATTATTTTTTACACGTCGATTTTAACAATGTTTGACTGATTTATACTGCTATGCTCTGATATTAGCATTTTATTAGCAACTCTAAATATGTCCGAACAACTTCCAGAAATAACATTTTTGCACTTAAAATATATATTAAAGAACAAAAACAGGTTACTTGTGACCCAGCTCACTTGAATTTCATTTCTACTTAGAATACTTAGTGAAAAATGACAGAATATTTTGAAACAAAATTCAGGTAGCCAAAATTCCTACTTTATAATTGAAAGGGCTTTGATTAATATTTGGTCAAGAAAATTAACTAAATATTAATGATTCAGAAGTCTATTTCTCAAATTTTGGACTGCTTTTGTATGGATTTTTTATGTCCATTTCTAAACGCTGTTATTCGAGCATTTTTCGGATATCCATTTCTGAATGCTGTTGTTTTGAGTCCTTTTCAGATGTCCATTTCTGAATGCTGCTGTTTCAAGTCTTTTTCAGATGTCCATTTCTGAATGCTGTTGTTTCGAGTCTTTTTCAGATGTCCATTTCTGAATGCTGTTGTTTTGAGTCTTTCATGCTCCATTTCTGAATACTGCGTTTCAAGTCTTTCTCAGATGCCCATTTCTGTGTTGTTTTGAGTCTTTTTCAGATGTCCATTTCTGAATCCTGTTTTTTTGAGTCTTTTTCAGATGTCCATTTCTGAATCCTGTTGTTTTGAGTCTATTTCAGATGTCCATTTCTGAATCCTGTTTTTTTGAGTCTTTTTCAGATGTCCATTTCTGAATCCTGTTTTTTTGAGTCTATTTCAGATGTCCATTTCTGAATGCTGTTGTTTCGAGTCTTTTTCAGATGTCCATTTCTGAATGCTGTTGTTTTGAGTCTTTTTCAGGTGCCCACATCTCAAATTTTGGACTGCTTTCGTTAGGATTTTTCAGATGTTCCCTCATAAATGCTCTTGTTTATGTCTTTTCCAGAAGTTTATTTTTGAAATGTTGGACTGATTTTGGTTCAAATTCTTTTCAGAAGTTCATTAAAAAAAATGTTGGATTGCACTGGTTTTTGTTAAAAAACAACATTTTACATAGCTCCTGATCAACTGTTTTTATTTGCATAGTAAATTTTAAAATAAAAATAATTAATAAGAAAGTAGTAAAATGCATTTTAAGAGACTTATAACTATAAATTCATTATACCAATAAGAAGCCATAAGATGCTTAATAATTTGATAGACAAAGAGTTAATATTGATAAGTACGGAAAATCCATGCAAGAGATTTAGTCAAAAACTTTATTATAATTATCATTGGAAAAAGGAGATTTTAAAAACTATAAGATATACTAGAATTTGAAACATGGACGGACTTGACAGACAAATAAAGTACAAAGTATAAAATTGTGTTTAAATTTGATAAGAAATTGATAAAGTAATTATAAGTTCTTGCTCCAAAAATAAGTTTGTAAAACAGTTCCGTGTGCTATCAGAAGGACTTACCAATGGGCGCAGGAGAGTACTGAGAGTTTGGTACATAATTTACTTCGAGTTCCTTTTGAGTGAAGGACAGAGCGAGAGGCTCAAATAGATTGTGAGTGACTTTGCTCCATAATGAGTTACACTCTATGTAACATATTAAGTACTCAAAGTTACTTAATACATTATGTCATCTCAACATCATATGAATGGATTTTTGAATTTGTTTTTATATCATTATTGAAACAGCAGAGTTATCACTGGTAAAGGCCCGTCTACAATCTTAAGTTATTAGGAGAATTGAAGAAGTGAAGAATTTTTCAAATCTCTTTTCTTCTAAATAATTCTTTCCCGCTCTTTTGACTTAAGAAACCATAAGAATGGTTTTTTATAAGTTACTTAAAGAAGAATGTACTACGTTATCTGTTTTTGAATGATTACAATATTTTGTAAACGATGTGATGTGATTTGTTTAGATTGTTGTGTTTGATTTGATTATTTGAATATGTGATTGTTTGTGTTGTTTGAATATTTTATATAATATATATTTTTTCTTTTTTAATTATATAGTTTTGAAATGGATGAGGTTCCCTACGTCTGTAGACATACTAGAGATAAGGAAATAACGCTCCAACAATTACCTCATCCATTTTGATTTTATTTATAATTAAAATAAATAAAACACGGTCGATTTTAGAAGTAAATTAAAAAATATTTGCAAAAAGTCTTTAAAAAATGGAGGAAAGATCATTGAAAAGCAATGGTTATTTAAATTGTATTAAATTGTATTGAGCTCTGCTCGTTGTACCATATAAATAATAAATAAAATGTGTGTGACGTAGAAAGAAAAGTAGTTTATTATTTGTTTATTAGTAGTTATGTTTATTTAAATGTATTAAAATTGTTATTGACTCTGCTCGTTGTTACCATAAATAAATAAATAAAAATGTGTGTTGACGGTAGAAAAAAGTAGTTTATTATTTAGTTAGTAGTTTAGTTTATTTAAATTGTATTAAAAATGTTATTGAGCTCTGCTCGTTGTTACCATAAATAAATAAATAAAATGTGTGTTGACGGTAGAAAGAAAGTAGTTTATTAGTATTTATGTTTATTTAAAATTGTATAAAATTGTTATTGAGCTCTGCTCGTTGTTACAATAAGTAAATAATAAATGTGTGTAGACGGTAGGAAGAAAAGTAGTCTAAATACAGCTATATGTGTAATTGTAACTTTAAAACTTGACTTAACAACTCAGAGGTTGTAGACGTGTTTACGGATCTCTTAAGTCTAAAGAGCGGGAATTTCAAAATAGTTTGTTCTCAGTGAAAAATTCTTCACTTCTTTGATTCTTCCTGAGGAATTCTTCACTTCTTCGATTCTTCCTAACTTAACTTAAGATTGTAGACGGGCCTTATCTCCTCAACTTAAAATAATGTAAAGTAAACGTATTCTTTAACTCTTATTAAAGAATAAAAACATATTTTTACCTAAATCTAAAAAATTAAGCACATTCTTTAAATGAACACTTCAGACAATTCAATGCGTCATACTTTTTCATTAACTCAGTCTTAAAACAGATTCGATATCCGGATCAAAGCATCGATAATAAAATGATTATTGTAAGCCCAGAGACAAGAATAAAATTAAATAATATAATATTATAGTTTTGATCAAGACGTTGAGCTGTATCCCTTTTAACTTATTTTAATGTTGATAGTCCAAGAATGGGATAATAAAATGAATTAATGTGGCGACGTTTCGGCCAAGCTGGCCATAATCATGCCTAAAAAGAAATATATTTAATTAACATAAATACAACAAAAAAAGAATTAAAGAATTAGAACTACTCAACCAAGCAAAATAAATTTAAAAACACAATAGTTACCTTAAAAAGAAAAAGCAACAGTATTTTCTTATTATTCTAATTTAATTTTTGTACACATTTTACTTATTTATTTTATAAATTTTGAATTTCCCTCCCTTTTTGCCCTCTCTCTCCTTTCTAATTTATCTTTATCTATTGTTTTATTTCTTGTTAGCTAGTTTTTTAATATGCCTTATTTAACTTTTAATTATTTTCTGATAAAACCCTACATTTACAACAGGGTGGATTTTTGCTTTTTCTTTTTAAGGTAACTATTGTGTTTTTAAATTTATTTTGCTTGGTTGAGTAGTTCTAATTCTTTAAATTCCTTTTTTTTGGTTGTATTTATGTTAATTAAATATATTTCTTTTTAGGCATGATTATGGCCAGCTTGGCCGAAACGTCGCCCAATTAATTCCTTAATATATAATAATAATTAATTATTATCCCTTCTTGGACTATCAACATTATTATATTTTGTAAAAAGAACTTTTTAATTTTATCAAGAAAGAAGTCAATAGAGAGGCAAGACTGTTTCTGTTTAACATAGAGCTCTGTCATAATACACACAAGTAGCCTGACCAAAGAGACTTACACTACAAGAGGGAGGACTAGGTTAAAACAGCACAGTGATAAGGGGTCTGCAAGGGGCAAAGAGACTAATACTAATAGAGGAGTACAGAACCCGATTAACACAGTGATAAGGGGTCTGAAGTGAGACAATTTCCATAGGTGCTGTAACTGTACTTACCCCAACTATAGTCTCCTAGAGAGAGACTAGATACTCCCCCACCCTCTACAACTCCTATTGTAGTATGCACTCTACAAACGACGGACATTTTCAGTGATGCCACATTAAACCACTTTATTCAACACTACAATTAAAGAATACATGCAATAGATAATAATTAAAAGTTCATTTTACTTGATTTAAAACAAAATAGACGAAAAATAATTTAATATTTACGTGAAATTGTAATTATTAGGAAAAATAAAAAATGACATCACCAATGTACAGTTACGGCACCTAGCAACCCAAGGAATGATAAGAGCTGTTGTATCCTCCTCTAATAGTATGGTCTCTTGGTAAGAGGTAATAATGTGATAAGGGGTCTGGCATTATCCATTAGGTACCCTAACTGTACTTACTCCTTCTTTAGAGAGACTAGAGACTCCCCACTTGTCTACAACCCTTATCAGAGCACAAATTTATATATAAAATGTGTTATATTTAAACATATTCATATTTTATAAACAGCAGGCATTTTTCAAAGATGTCAATGAATATACGCAATAGATTATAACTAAAACTTATTTTAAATTCATTTTACTAAATTTAAGACAGAATGGTCAAAAAAATTACATGTAATTATAATAAATATATGAAAAATCAAAAAATGATGTCACCACTGTACTGTTATGGTACTAAGCTACCCAGGCAATGATAAGAGCCCTTGTCTCGTAGACTCAGACTTAGGCTGTACACTGTACAGTACAGGTTATGGAGACCTGTCATAATGTTTATCAGTGCTACACAAAGAGACTAAAACTATTAGAGGGAGGATACAACAGCTCTTATCATTCTTGGTAGCTAGGTGCCGTAACGGTACATTGGTGACGTCTTTTTTTTTTTATTTTTCCTAATAATTACAATATCATGTAAATATTACATTATTTTTCGACTATTTTGTTTTAAATCGAGTAAAATGAATTTAAAATAAGTTTTAATTATTATCTATATCATGTATTCTTTAATTGTTAGTTTTGAATAAAGTGTTTTAATGTGGCATCCCTGAAAAATGTCCGCCGTTAAGTAGAGTGCATGCTACAATAGGAGTTGTAGAGGGGTGGGAGGTATCTAGTCTCTTTATAAGGGACTATAGTAGGGGTAAGTACAGTTACGGCACCTATGAAAACTGTCTCACTTCCAGACCCCTTATCACTGTGTTAATCGGGTTCTGTACTCCCTCTAATAGTTTTAGTCTCTTTGCTCTAAGACTATAGTAGGGGTAAGTACAGTTACGGCTATGGAAACTGTCTCACTTCCAGACCCTTATCACTGTGTTAATCGGGTTCTGTACTCCCTAATAGTTTTAGTCTCTTTGCTCTAGGAAGACTATAGTAGGGTAAGTACAGTTACGGCACCTATAGAAACTGCCTCACTTCCAGACCCCTTATCACTGTGTTAATCGGGTTCTGTACTCCCTCTAATAGTTTTAGTCTCTTTTCTCTAGGAAGACTATAGTAGGGTAAGTACAGTTACGGCACTATGGAAACTGTCTCACTTCCAGACCCCTTATCACTGTGTTAATCGGTTCTGTACTCCCTCTAATAGTTTTTCCTTTGGTGCTACAGTTACACACTTATAAAATGTTAAACAAGGTTAATTTCAACAAGTTCCTGTTAGTAGTTAATGTTTGAGAAGAAGTAAGTCTTGAATCTCGTCCCCTTTCAAAAGTTTTATTCAACAACTTTAACATTTAATTTTACTCGTCGTGTGGCTTTAATAATAAATTTTATTATTAAAAATGAAAAAAAAAAAAAAAATGGAATGTATCAGACTTAAAATATACAACCCATGTCTTACTCAGAAATAATCATAGAAATATTTTATAAAGTAAGAATACATACATATAAGAATCATTTAAAATACTACAGTCATGTTTAAAACTAAATTGTTCAAAATACAATGAAAATAAAATATTTTAAAATTCTTTTGCTCAGTCCCTTAATATTAATTTTTAAAATTTGTACAGTTATACAAAATATTAACTAGATTATTATTATGATGCAGTTTTTGAATATAGAAGGTTGGTCTACAAAATATATATATGATACAAATTATGGAGTTAATTAGGTTCATTTATTACAGACGATTATTTTGTAAATTTGCACAATCATTTCGGGAATTAATACTTACTGGAATTAAGACACCTAGGGGTATGTTGGCAAAAGAAAGCAGATCTAACATGAAATTTGTTTCTCAGCTTGATGATGCAGAGTTTATTGGTAGGCATATCTCTATATCAAGGTGACATTGACAGACAAACTGACTGTAAAGAGGTGGGCTACTTAACTCAGGTCTACCAACATTATTATTTTTAAAGGAAAAAAAAAAGTTACTTGTTACTTGTTGTTTTTTGTCAGTTTGACTTATATTTACCTTTAATGTCTTAACATAAGAAGAACTGCGAATTCCACAGTTTGACTTATATTTACCTTTAATGTCAACATTATTATTTTTATTAATTTTACCAAACAATACAACACCCCTAAATACAAATAACCAATAGAAACACATTAAACCTACAAGTGGTTATCCTTAAACTAATGGCATCTACCCATCATTAAAACTCATTTATAATACAGCTGAGCTAGACTAACCCAGAACTAACCTCAGGAGGTATCAGGTTGCCTTTACAGATAGTGAATTTTCCAAAGAAAATGACACTAAAGAGGTAAGATGTTGTAAGATCAGTATCTTTACAAATAATAAAAAAGTAAAGAAAGGAACGAAGAAAAGAGTCTCTCCACAAAACAATAATTTATTCAAAGCGCTTTCAACCTAACATGAGGCCATCATCAGTGCCAGATATAATAAAAAAAATGTCTATTACGACTCACCGACATCGTCAAGTCGAAAAAGAAGAGAAGGAAAACTGCGAACTCCACAGTTTGACTTATATTTACCTTTAATGTCTTTCTCTTAGCCGTTTATTCTTTTTATTATATCTGGCACTGATGATGGCCTCATGTTAGGTTGAAAGCGCTTTGAATAAATTATTGTTTTGTGGAGAGACTCTTTTCTTCGTTCCTTTCATTATGAACAACTCCACTAGTGCTCATTCAAATTCATAAATAAAAAAGTAATATTCTTGAATTATTAACTCAACATCTTATATTTTGTTTTGGGATATAAAATACTAAACCTATATAGTGATGAGAAGTAATATGAAGTTACTACAGATCAACCTTCTAATTCATAACATTACCCATGAAATCATACTTTTATGATCTACTTCAAATTCATTTATTTATAATTTTGATTTATTTAAATTTCACGTCATCTTAAGATGAATGTTAGTTTATGTTTCAATTTGTAATTATGTATAAATATTTATTACATTAAATATAATATAAAAGACCCTAAGCATATGATATTTACATTTTGTTGTTAGTAAGGAAAGGTTTTACAAAATACCATTAAAATTTTCTTTGTTTAGGAATATTCAAATAAAATTACAGGTTAACCTATGTCTAGCTAACCTAATAGCTATAAGAATATGTTACAAGGCATTAAATAAAACACTAATGTTTCGACTAAAATTGACATTTTAAATCCTGCCTAATTCAAAGAACATATTTACTGTCCACAAAAGCTTATAGTTGTGTTTTTGTGTTGTACTATTTTTTAAAAACAAAACGATGTTAAATTGCAAAGCATCAGAAACAATGAAAAATTAGAATAACCAATATTCTAAAATTAAATTAAAAAATAGTAAATGGTGTTTAGCTCTGATAGCAGAGGCACATTTTTCATGTTTATCCTTTTAGAAGGAAAATGGCAAACAATTGAAAATTTTGGTTGAAAATTGAGTAAGCAGTAACAGGTAGAAAAACCTGCACATTAAAGCAGGTAGAGCATTTTACCAAGATAAAATAACAGAATAAAAACAATTCTACTGTCTACTTTTCTCTCTACTCCTGCTTCATTATTATTCTACATTTATAGAACAAACAAAAAAGAAAACTCTAAAATAAAGTTTTAATTTAGGATTCAACAAATAAATAAAGAAATGCTGTATATTGCCTTAAGCAGATTTATTTATTTGAATTTCCACTTCTGTGTTTTCTTTATTCAAAACAATACGAGGTCTGTCCCATAAATACGTATAAAATAATTATTTAGATCTTAGCAAGAATTGGAGAGACGAGACAGTGAGCTTCCCCCTCCACTAACAACCCAAGCAAGCCTGTGCTAGGTGGACAGCGCCTTATGAGTCATCAGTCAGTATCTAGAGTCAGTTGGTCCGATCCCTTTCTTAATAACTCATCGGCATGGAAATCTCTCTTACCAATCAGCAGCGAATCAATATCTAGTTTCTTGCTAAACTCGGCAAGAATGGTTGAGAAATTCATGAAGCATTAGTGATAGTGTACGGAGAAGATGCCTTGAAGAACCAAAGGTCCCACAAGTGGTTAAAGCGGTTTAGAGAAGGACGAGAAACTTCAAGGATGACCCTCGCCCCGGACGCCCACCACTTCGTCTTCTGACGAAAATGTGGATCGTGTTCGATCAATTGTCTTCAAAAATTGTCAATTGACAGTTAGGATGGCGTATGAACTAAATTTTTGTAAAAACCTACAAGCACGGGTTGCTCAAGTCCGCCCCAAATTGGCTCGCGAAAAACTTTGGATCCTTCATCACAACACTCCATCGCACGTCATTGGTTGTACGCGAATTTTTGCGCGCAACTCGATCACAGTCACTGACCAGCCACCATATTCACCGATTTGGCACCGTGTGACTTTTTTTGTTTCTTAAATGTAAAATGTTGCTTTGGGGGCGCCATTTAGGGGACGTGGATGACAAAAGGAGCGACGACGAGGATGCTGAAGGGCCTCAAAGTAGAGGACTTTGAAGGATTTTTCAACAATGGAAACGGTGTTGGACCAAGTGCGTTTTATCAGGGGGAGTCCTTTGAAAGGACTCCCATTTTATTAAAATAAAATGTTAATGATTTTTTTATACGTATTTATGGGACAGACTTCGTAACCTAATAACACCCCAATCACAACTATTTCCTATCAGAGTAATAATTAACATGTTTGATTAGAGTTTAATTATCATTGGAACTTTAATATTAAACAAAGAAATAAAGGTTTAAATAAAACAAACCAATTCATTAAACTAAAATAAGATAGAAAAGAAAGAATAATTTTAATTGGAGTATTAAGTATGAAAAAAGTATAACTTGATTTTTCAATTTCCTAAAAAATGGTATAGCTGACTATTTATTTTAGTTCAATAATGACAACTTAAAGCTGGCCAGTACTTTGGTATTTTGCAATAAGAGACAAAAATTAACTTGAAACTTTATTTGACTTGGTTCCGTTAGTAAAGAGTATAGTTGTTAGTAGGTTGGTATCTATGAATACATGGGCCTTACCATTAAACCAGGTTTGCCAATATCACCTGCTCGACCTGACTCTCCTCTTAGACCCATTGGACCCTAAACAACAAATAGATTACAATGTTATTAAGAAAAATATTTATTTATCTTTAAATCTCTATATTTCACGGAATTTTATACCAGTAACAAAAAAATTAATATTACAAAAAGAAATATTTGTCATTTATTTTGCTTTAAAAAAATATATCAACAAACAAGAAACGCCAACGTAATATTTAATTGACTTTTCATTCAACAAACACACTGTGAAACTTAATATATCAAATCATCATAAAGCCAGATAAATTATCAAGCAACAAATTTAATACCTCATTTGCATCAAGGTGTTTTCTAGCTATAATAATAATTTCAGGTTAGGTCAGATGACAGGACACAGAGAGGAAATGTACGTATATGTTGATTTCTCCAACACATGGAGTTATAATGAACCAATTGAATCCCCTCCCACTCTAATTTATGCTGAGCTATTAACTAAACTTATAATCATGATCAGATAATAAAATAAATCTCTCCACTTATGTATTATTTATTTAAAATAAACCATAACCGGCTTTCAACCAACTAGATAGTTAGATGCCGGAGAGATGTTAGGATGCTAGGTACTATGCTTAGACTCAAAATCTAGCTTTCTAACACCTCACCGGCACTGATGATGACCTTTAGTTGGTTGAAAGCCGGTTATGGTTTATTTTAAATAAATAATACATCAGGGGAGAGACTTATTTTATTATTCTGATCATGACGAACTCCTCTAGCGCTCATTTTTGAATCCTTATAATCATGGTTGTGGTCAGTTGACAGCCTGAAAACATCAGTAAGGGGAGGAATTCTTTTGGTTCATTCTGCCCCCCTCCATAAAATAATTAAAATAAACCACACCTTTCCTCACTGATTTTGATAAGCTGTTAACTGATCAAAACCAAACCTATGATAATAGTTCAAAACTATTTATATAATTATTCTTCATTGACTATGATATTCACTCTCTTGTTGTAGGTATTTTTTTTACTTGTGGGATTGCCCTTTAAACCTTTTAAGACAGTATCGATTTAAATTTTAAAATTTATATATATATATTTTTTTTGTTTTGTTATAATATGTATAATATTGATTGTAAATTATTTTTTTTTCATTTGTGGCAATAAAGGATTATTTGAGTTTGAGTTTGAGTTAGGTATTAACTGTAAAACATCCTTACAACATCTATCAGCAAACTTAGAGAGAAAAAAGGTTTAATCACTTCAAATATTGGATAATGATAAGGTTTACAATACAAATACAATACCTGCTCCGGTAACAAGTATTATCTTATAAGTAACTTACGGGAAGTCCCATTGGTCCCGGATCTCCTTTAGCACCTTTTTCTCCCTGCAAATAAAAATTCATGACTCAGTAATAGAAGACAAAGCAATCAAAAGCTCAATCAAAAAATATATGAACTTTGTACTCGGGCAAATTTATAAAAACTATTAGAAAGCAATTTCAAAAATCTTTGTTAGAGTAAAAGACTTTCTATAATGGGAAACAAATTTAAAGCTGGTCCCAAGAGAATTGGCCAACAAATGTAGCCTCAAAGGAGTGCACAGCAAAATCGGGTGTCTTTCCTTTGAAAATCGGTTTAATTAACAACAGTGTGTTTGAAAAGTGGCCATTGGGAGGCCTGATATGGCACAAAGCACTAAGATCGCGTAGCAGCTTAGAGGTTCTAGCTGTGTTTAATTGAAAGAAGATTCGATGTCTTAATATTGAGAAAAATGTTAACATATTTGTAAAATTGAGAACAATGTTAAGAAATATACAACATATTTGTAACATATTCGCGATTCAAAGAGATAGTTGTAAGGTTGGCAATACCAATGGCGGGAAAACGAAAGGGTCAAAATTTTTTTTATCATAGGATTAGCATGGGAGCCGATAAAAATTCTTCTTTTATTTATTTATTGTTAGTTAATTTGTGATAAATGTGATGAAATATTAGAACGACCATCGGTACTAAAAAAATTGCAAATATTTCATAGATAAATATTTCGATAATTCCAGGATTTCAAATATAGAATCAAGCTCTTATCACTACAGACTTGAATTTGTCCGATTTCACCCAGAAATAATAAAACCTAAACGGATAATTTAAACAAACATTTTACAAAAAGTGAATTTATTGAGTTATTAATTATTTTAGTGCGTAAATAAAATTGATTAATAAATTAAAACCCCATTACGGTGAAAATCGGCTTCTTATCAGTTATTTAAATACCTGTTACAACTAATTTAAACAATTTAATGCAATTAAATGGTAATTTGTGTTTGTGCAAACCAAAATTATTTAAAAGGAACATTAATTAACAATAAACAAAATAAAACACTATATTATGATCTTCATCTTCTTATCACTCAATTTAAATACTCGCGACTATTTAAATATTTAATAAAATATAAGACTATATATTAATAAAAGACTATATTTCAATAAAATTGTGATTAATTAAAAATTAATTAAATTAAAGCACTTTTTATTAACTAATCAATTAATTAATATTATTATTTGATTGTAAAATTTAATAAGAACAATGTTAAGAAACATAATGCTCTGTTTACAACACCTAGTAATAGTAGTAATATGGGGGGGGGGGAGTGGCAGTAACTACCAGGCAAGTTTGTTGTTGGGCCCTTTTTGCCAGCTCCCTAAGATAGTGTTCTACTCCTTTTAATTTCAAGTGTAGGTATATTTCATCTAATCCAGACAGAAGAGCTGTGAATTTCTATGGTTCCTCAATCATACATATTTTCACTGACTCTTATAGTCTAGTGAAAACTAGGAACAACATGTGCCCTCACTGTTAAACCAAACCTTCACACACTTTAAACTACAAGGCAGAAACAGAATAGTATTATAATGAATCTACAATGAGGGTCCTAAATTTTGCCTACACCCAGTTTCATTTAGGGTAAGGGAACTTTAACGAGTACCTGACAAAGCACAGGCTCGAGACCACCGGCTTTACGTCCCTTCTGAAGGACGTGGTACACAGAATTTTTATCCCACTCATAAAAATCCCAGAGGCCCGTGCTGGGATTGAACCCATGACTAAATAAAATCGGAAGTTTAAAGTCCATTCATTCTGTGTATTGGCCGTGTATCTTAACCACTACACCACGGGTGACTCTTTTACAACTCCTCACTTATACACAAGTTTATTTGAAGGAAACTGATGATGGAAGCAAGTCAGAAATCCAACTCTGTATTTATACTGAATAGAGTATTTTCTTAAGTGGAGGGACTCACTTTTATTTTATCTTTTAAGTTGGTTGAGACTTGAGACAAAACTTTTAAATACACGCAAAAATATGAAATTCGTTACCTGTTCTCCTTTGACGCCATCCATTCCTTTGTCTCCCTTGATGCCAGGGGGGCCTTGTAAACCTGGGGCTCCAACTGCTCCTGGTGGACCGGGTGGCCCAACCATCTACCAAAATAGGACACACAGGTCAATATGTTTCAAAAGAAGTAAAACATGTGAAGTACTTTATGTGGCATGAAAGAGTCCCTCCTGGAGTCTTTAGCATTATTTTCCAAACTGATTGGGAGGAACCAAAACTGGTTTTGTTTCACACATCAAATCCAGTCTTCTTTAAGGATTGAATACAGTAAGTCATTAGTTGTTTTGACAGAGATTTTGTGGTATATGTTAAACATGGTTAATATTAATACACTTGAGTTTAAAAAGAATATATTTAAATTTAAACCACAATATAAAACAGAAAAACTGGCCGTTTCAACTATTAATTAGTCATCTTCAGAGTACATTATAAACTCAAGTTATAAATTGATTGATTTATAAATTGAAATTGAACTCAATTTATAAGGCGCGGTAGAATATCCACGGCCTTCTAGAACGTTGGATCACCAACAAACTTTTTTTAACTTTTTTTTTTCAAAATTTTCAGTAGTTAGCCGGATTTGTGATAAATGATGCCTATTTCTGTAATCTGCACACTCTTTTGGTTAATCTCAAAGAGTATTTACGTTCACTCAACGATTTATTTTTAATCTAACTTGGTACATACATAACTACTGTTAGACATTCAATATTTGTGTTATATTTTGACATGTCATATTTGTTAACATTGACGTCTAACAGTAGTTATGTATGTACCAAGTTAGATTAAAAATAAATCGTTGAGTGAATGTAAATACTCTTTGAGATTAACCAAAAGAGCGTGCAGATTACGGAAATAAGCTTCATTTATCACAAATCCGGCTAATTACTGAAAATTTTGAGAAAAAAAGTTATAAAAAAAGTTTGTTGGTGATCCAACGTTCTAGAAGGCCGTGGATATTTGACCGCGCCTTATAAATTTAATTAATAAATGTACTCTAAAGATGACTAATTAATAGTTGAAACCGGCCAGTTTTTCTTCTTTATGTATTGTGGTTTGACATTTAAAATATTTTTTTACACTCATGTGTATTAAATATTTACCATAAATACAGTAAGATTGCATTATTTGACTAAACAACAAAGGAAAAATTATTTTTATAAAATGAATAAAATAAAACTCACCATATCTCCGGCAAAGGCTTCGAAGGTTCCATCTCCCTGCTCAAAATAACAGTACAATGTTAATATACAACAAATAAACATACAAATAAACTACAAGTTACAATTTTGGGGGAATCCAGTTTAGTTGTTTTTATTTGATTTTATCTTATTGATAAGAAATATCGCGAAAATTTCATTATTTAGAGAAAACTTGTAATAAGCAATAATGATCTACTAGCAAGCTACATGATTTGAAAACAACCAAACATAATAATGTAAGAGGAACATGAAAATGTTTCAGGTCAGATAAACTGGTTGTAAAATGACAAAGAAGCAAAAAATCGGGTAATTTTAAAAATGCAGTTACTAAACATTTTCAGAAAATTATTCAAAACGGTAGCGCTAGAGGAGTTCATCGTATAATGATAAATAAAAGAGTCTCTCCACTTAATTACTTTAATAAAAAAACAAAGCCGGCTTTCAACCCTAAAAGGTCATCATCAGTGCCGATGAGATGAAGGAATAAAAGAATAGAATTATAGTAGATAATAGAAGATTATTATTTATTTATAATAAATAAAGAAGATTTATCATTTGAACTACCGAGTTTTGCAACACATGAATAGTTGACACAATATAATTGTGCGAGAGACACCTAGGAAATGTAACAAGCAAAATGCAATGCTACATCTGGGAACTGTTCCATCATTCGACATTCGTCATCATTGATGGCTCGACATAATGTCATGTCCCACTCTGTTTCGTTACGTCTAACTCATCAGGGCGCCGACAGAGCCTGAACTCACTCTGAGGTCAGAGAGAGTTCAGGCTCTGTCGGCGGCCTGATGAGTTAGACTTAACGAAACAGAGTGGGACATGACATTATGTCGAGCCATCAATGATGACGAATGTCGAATGATGGAACAGTTCCCAGATGTAGCATTGCATTTTGCTTGTTACATTTCCTAGGTGTCTCTCGCACAATTATATTGTGTCAACTATTCATGTGTTGCAAAACTCGGTAGTATCAAATGATATATGTTTTGCTTGCCATGCATGATGGCGGTAAGAGAGCACCGCTCGTCTCTGGTAAGTACTTCACATTATATTCTCGGAATTAATTGAAGGTCAGAGTGAGTTCAGGCTCTGTCGGCGCCCTGATGAGTTAGACGTAACGAAACAGAGTGGGACATGACATTATGTCGAGCCATCAATGATGACGAATGTCGAATGATGGAACAGTTCCCAGATGTAGCATTGCATTTTGCTTGTTACATTTCCTAGGTGTCTCTCGCACAATTATATTGTGTCTAATAGAAGATTATTTATTAGATCTTTCAAACCCAAAAGGTCATCATCAGTGCCGGTGAGATGAAGGAATAAAGAATAGAATTATAGTAGATAATAGAAGATTATTAGAAGATTATTTATTTATTTATAATAATAGAAGATTATTTATTTATTTATAATAATAGAATATTATTTATTAGTCTTTTCATAGTTGCACTTTTCATAGTCACCGGCACTGATGATGACCTTTTGGGGTTGAAAGCCGGCTTTGTTTTTTTTAATAATAATTAAGTGGAGAGACTCTTTTATTTATCATTATTTTCAGAAAAAACCAATACTTTTTAGTAGAAAAACTTTTTAACTACAGGTTGGTGTTTAATTGATATGTAAATTATAAAGAGAAATGATGAAGTCCTTCCATTTGTTAGCAATAAATAAAGGAGGTATTTAACTACATGAGGTAAAGGTCAAGCAAAGATCTGGCTTCCCTATGGAAAGATCTATTACAGGACATACTAAAACCCTTTCTTCATCTCACAAGCACTGGTGATAGTTTGTAGGCCATCACCAGTGAGTTGCCACCATACTGACGATAGT
Organism: Microvelia longipes; assembly: GCA_018340805.1. Taxonomy (NCBI): domain Eukaryota; kingdom Metazoa; phylum Arthropoda; class Insecta; order Hemiptera; family Veliidae; genus Microvelia; species Microvelia longipes. The sequence continues at coordinate 44,593,008 of JACMZG010001914.1, forward strand.
CTGTAAGCCATCACCAGTGAGTTGCGGCCATACTGGTGATAGTCTGTAAGCCATCACCAGTGAGTTGCGACCATGAAGGATAATAATAATAATAATAATGCCCGTTTAGAGCCTTGCGGCTCATCAGGGATAACCCCTGCGGGAACCACCTCGGGTGGCTACCATTACGCTCAAAGTGTATTCTAAAGCTGGCGATAATTTATCTAAACAATAATCTTCTATAAACTGAGAGCGTAACCTGGGATGCGAACCCCAGACCTCCGTGGGTGTCAAAGGTCCGTGTAAAGACTAACGCCTTAACGACCTCAGCCACGGAGGCGGCGACCATGAAGGATATTCATTTTTTAATGACATTGCTCAAAGATATTTTAAACATTTAACCCAATAAATTAATAATAATAAATATGCTTCAGTCAATACTATTGCTGGAATAATCGAAGAGTATAATGATCACAATGATTAGCTTTTTTTGTTTGATCAACAAATTTTTAGAAGGTAAAAATAATATTTTGCAATAAATTATCAACGAATGCATATTTATAAAACAAAACAGAACTTTGTCCCCACCTGTTGGCCCTTCATTGCTGTCTTTCTGACCAATCGGCCATAAAAATATAAACTAACAAAATACATAGAATGTGCAATAGCAAAAGCTTAATCTTGATTTTAATTAATTGACAGCCCACCAAAAACAAATGAAAGAGGAATTCCCCACCATTGCATTTCACCCCACCTCTAAGAGGAATCAGGATGAACCATTTACTCACTCATTCTCGCCAGGCCATCACCTGATCAAAACCAAAGTTTTAAACCTTTGAAAAATTAAATTTTTGATTAATAATCAAATGAATGAAGATGAATATATTTTAAGAATAATAAAAAAGGTGCATACATACATTGGACAAAAGGTATGTCTGTAAAACATTGTAAAAATTAACAGATAAATAAATTAATGAAAAAGAAATAATTAAAGAATTTGAGTTACCTGTCTTCGCCTAAGCTTCTTGTATTTCTGCTCGATCCCATCGCCCAAGCCAGCCATGAAAAAAAGGGTTTCACATATTGTTTTATGTACTCAACATTTAACAAGGAATAGTAAGTCAAGTTAATAAACATAGAATGAATATACCTTGCTGTCAAAAGCAACAGGTATTTGAAGCATCAATGTTTAACATCATAAATGCAAGGTGTGATATGAATATCTTGCTTATACCTTCAATAAGGGTCTTTAAAGTTAAATTGTTTCTGTATTCTGAATTCCACAGTTAAATTATAAAAACACAATAATGGCGTAAAAATCAAACAAAAAAACTGCCATTCGTGGCTTCTTTGAATTAATGAATTGCACACATTTTAATTTAAGAGAAAAAATATACATGTATCATGAGAACTGTACTAGCCATAGAAGTGGTTAAGGATTCATTGTACATGTATCTTGAGAACTGAGCTAGCTTAAGATGTAGTTGAGGCCTTATTTTACGTGTATCTCGAGAAATGTCCAAGTCACAGATGTGGTTTAGGCCTCATTGTTCTCAGAAAACTTAAAAACATCATTATCAAAAATTTTTTATCAATTTTTTCATAATTTTACATTATTTTGTTTTAAATTGAAAAGAGATCCCATTCTGATATCCTGTGTTGGATAATAGAACTTTACTGATTGTTGTGCTAATTGTAATTTCCCAGGATTATAAGCAGTGGGTTTATGCATGAGCCAGACAGATACACTGATATAATCCACTCAGCATGTCTTAGAAATCCCTTAAATTGATAATTATGAAGAAGTCTTAATCAGGACCGAGGGAGAACTTTTCTTATCAACTTGCTTTAAAGTGTAAAATAACTTTGCAGAAAATGACACTTCATTTATTTACTTTTTTTCAAATTAAAATTAAACTATTAATTATTCTTGTACATTTATGAAATGTCCTAAACAAGTGGTTTGTAGGAGGTTTTAGAGTTTTGTTTTTCAACAACACCACACTTAGGATACTGTGGTTTTATTTTCATGAATTAAGTTTTCATATTTTTTAAAAATGCAGATAGCTGGTAAATTATTTAATTTTAACAAAAACTGTAAAAAAATAATTATCTTATTTCATGAGAACTAAAGAGTACGAGGTTTTACAAAATACAGAGAGTATTCTTATGGTTATTACAAACTTAGGATTAGCATATTAAGGTGCAACTTAAAATCAAAATTGTGAACCTAACAACAAAATTTGTCATATTTTCAAACATAGGCTCTTGGCCTATTTATCAACTTGGTTGGGTGCAGGGGGGGTTAACTTAAATGAGGAAAAGTTTGGACTCGATTATCGCAAGCTACTAAAAATAACGCTGCGGCGGACCGGTGCGGACAACTTATGAACTAACCCCAATAGCTTTCCAAAAATGACTGATTATATTTTTATATTTAAATTTATGAATACCGTGACAATTCTTGGTTATGACAGCTACATTTATTATTATTATAAAATTGATTGTTTTCTATATGTATTTTTCACAAAAACGGTTGCATGTTCTGTATTTCCAAAATTCAGAAACTAAAAGTAAATAGAAACCTTTATAAAACTTCCAGAGAACGCTAATGATGGCAGATAAGTATATTTCATTTAATTAATTTATTGATTTAGTCAATTTTATCAGGTAATTACACTTAATTACATGTGCACAGCTCGCCGATGTAATTAAAATACAGGCTGCATTAAATGCCAAAATCTATCTTTTAGCACGTGTAAAACTTTAGCCACTATTTCATTATTACCTGATTGAATCAATTAAATTAATAAATTACTTAAATGAAAAACTTAAAAATAATCACAAGTGTTCTGTGTAAGATTAAAGTGGTAGGGTTAGTTAGAAGTATAACTATACAAAGTAAGGTAGGTCCGCTGCAGCGCTAGCGTCGACCGGAATCCAAATTTTCCCACCATTGAGTCAACAGTCTTACTGTTTAAGTATCTATAGTCTCTGGTTGGGTGGTTCTTCTGCCTAAATCCTATTTTTAACGTGAGACAATCTTTCAGAACACTTAGTGCAGAAGCCAAAAATAAATATAAACACTGCTTAAACATTTTAAAAAAATCTTAATAAAACTTATGATATTTTTGTGGGTAACAACTAAGTATTGTTACATTGAGAGAAAATAATTACCGATTCTCCTTTATCTCCTTTTTCACCTTTCTGGCCTGGGTATCCCTGCAAACAAAACAAATCAGTTTCAAATTGAAATTGTAAACATCAAATTATCATCATTATAACTATTCAAGCTTTTGAGGAGGAATAGGTCCTAATTAATAAAAAAAACTAATTTTGCCGAGCTTTCGGTATAATTGTTGTCCAAACATTTATTTGTTAGCAACCATGTAACTGTTTTTTGTTAGTATTTATTATGTTAAGCCTTGAAAAAGATAAAATTATATCGAAAGCTCGGCAAAATTAGTTTTTTTTTATTAATTAGGACCTATTCCTCCTCAAAAGCTTGAATATTTAAAATAGAGGTCCCTATAAAGTTTTTTGTTTCATCATTATAACTTGAAAAAAAAGTTGTCACATTTGGAAAAAAGTTTCCCTATTTTATTTACCAATAATCATAAAAACATGGACTATTTAGCTGACCGCATTTTATATCTCTAGAATGGTGTTAGCCATAGATGTGGTTGAATCAAGCAGGACACTGGGCAATTTCAGACCAACCACTTCAATATTTTTTATAGGTAAACAAATATTACTTTATTAGTGTAATTAGCCTCTATTTATTGAGTAAATGGTTTTATAATTGATATAAGATGGGATGAAAAGAATAAAATTAGTTTATAAATCAACAGCTATATTATGGCAACACTTGCAGGTAATTTAGGTAACAAAACAAAATCAAAGAAATAACTACTGTGAGGGACCTTTCTTAAGCTTTGACATGCTTTGGTACTTCTCACATTTTAGTACCCTCCCTTCTAGATCATCTTACTAGTGTCAGGAAAGGTATAGTTATAAATAATAACAGAGATCAGCTTAATACATATATTCTGAAAATAGGTTCAAAGAGTACTTACATATTTATTAATATATCGGGTAATCCCTACACTTTAAGATATAAGTAATTGATACATTTTATATTAAAATATGTTATTATGGAAAATACCTAAAAACATGATTCTAATACCGAGTCTGGCCCTGTTCTGAAGTTCCACCACTCTCTTTCCCTTTCTCCCCATCTCGTCCCCACTTACACTTTATCCCTTCTAAATATATCATATAGATTGGATATTAAGTAAGAAATAGGATATCAGCAGTTTATCAAGGATAATAATAATGTTAGGTAGTTGTTATACTAAATTGTACATAATATTGATTTGTCACCTTAACATATACAGGAAATTAGTATATAAGTTTAGAACATTATATTTCCATTTCCTAACATTGTGTAAATTTAAGTTATAATTTTGATTTGGTTATTGACATGAATATGCCAGGAAGTCATTATTTAATAAACTAGCTTTATACATTATTTTCATCTCATCTACTGTCATTTATAAAATTATTGAAAAATATTGTATTTATGAATTTTGAAAATTCAAAATGGCCGGTATTTTGTTGGCACTATGTTTTTCAAGTTTTACCTAACTTAGACATGCTTGTTGAGCCATTAACATGTTAACTAAAAACATCCATACACACAAACTGACCCCAAACTTTTTTGAGATCTTTAAGTGGTGAAACATAGATTGGATAAAAAGTGTCCAAGGAAGCAATATGTAAAGACTTCTAACGCTTGTAAACATAATTCTAAGTATTACACACTCTGTTTCAAGTATTACCACATTAGGTGAATTAGTCCTGGAGGTGACGCCTATAAAATCCACAATAGATAATAGAGCATTACCCATAAATAATATTATAACAAATATTATTTAAATTTTTTGAAAATGGCAAAATGCCTTCAAATAAACTGAAGTGAAAAACTACAGTAAAGTGCTGGTCCCCTTGTACAGTCAAAGTTTTTCTCAAATAGAAACTCGTTACAGAGTAATAAAATAAATCTGTGGAGTAATACAGAATAATAATAAGATAACTCAGTATATTAATCGAGAGTTACTTTCTGCCCGGTCATCATCATAAAAGCCAAGAAAATACAACAAACTTAAAATAACTAAAATACAAAAAGTCTTACATAAAGCTAAAAAAATACAAAACAATAACAAAAGTAAAATAAATAAATCGCGAGAAGACAGAAACACGTACCATTCTTGAGTGCTAAGAAAATCGTTAGTAACGATCTCTTTCCAATCTTTATACGCGCACTGACAAATGAGGGATACCTTCACAGTTAGGGCGTACTCCCTCTCTTGAAGCCAATATCTCAGTGCTATAGCCTCGAACCTTCTTCTTTAACATTAATGGAGTACCATTCTCCAATATCTTTGAGAATTTCGTATGCCTCGAGAACTCAAGCCAGTCCTTTATTTCGTACCATAAAGTAGCAACTTCGTGGGTCCATTAAATGGGTTTCATCTCTTATATGTTTATAAAACCGGGTATTCCTTGAGCTAGATTTATGTTCTGCCAAACAGGTAAGAAGAGCGACCTGTTTACCTGTATAGGTGCACTGACAGTACCGCAGCGTATTCTATAAACACCATTACGTTCAGCACAAGGAATAGGGTCTTTGACCTTAGATATTAAGTTTTTTAAATTACCCTCACTTTTGAACTCTACACGTACCTCACTTTTTATGACGTTAGCTACTTTACTACTAACTGCACTAATGTAGGGAAGTACACACCATTTAACTGGTTGTTCAGCCACCTGTTCAGTATTGGCGTTAATTATATTCTTAACTATTCTTTCCCTCTTTTTATGGACTAATTTAGATATTAAGCTCTTAGAGTAACCATTGACTTCAGCTATATGATTAATGATCTTATACTCCTCTGCATAAGCGTCTTGGTCTAGTGGAAATGTTTCAAGCCTATGTATAAGAGAATGAAATGCCGCAGGTTTATGCTGTCACAAGTGATTAGAGTCTGCTAGTAGGTTTTCGAAAAACTTTAAAGACAAAACCTATCAACTCGTTTTATATTAACATCTAGGTAGTGATAGACTCGGACGTTTCAATTTCCTTAGTAAACTTAATATTTTTAAACGGCTATTAAGATATGAAGTGAACGTTTCTAATTCATCTAGAGTACCATCCCATACGCAAAAAATGTCATCTACATACCGTCTCCAGAAACGTATACGTTTCAAAAACTTATTCTAGGATTATCCACGTAGTTTTTGTAAAGGCATGCATATACATTTCTGCACCCAATGGAGAAAGTGGAACCCATAGCAAGGCATTACCTTCATAGATCTTATCTAAGAATCTAAAATAGTTTTGTTTAAAACCTAAGTCCAGACAAGCCACCAAGTCCTCGTGGATTGAAGGGTCAACCCGTGTTTCAGTCAAAATTTTTGACTGATTTGATCGTTACTAACGATCGTTCTTAGCACTCTAAGAGATGGACGTGTTCTGTCTTCTTGCCGATTTATTTATTTTACTTTGGTTATTGTTTTGTATTTTCTTTAGCTTTATGTTAGACTTTTTTGTATTTTAGTTATTTAATTTTCTTGTATTTCTTGGCTTTTTATAGACTGATGATGGCCGGATGTGGCAGAAAGTTAACTCTCTAATAAATCTATTAATATACTTTTTAGTGGAGAGGCTATTTATTTATCTATCGCTAACAGAGTGTTTTTTTTAAACTTATTAAAAAAAGTGTAGTTAGACTTATGCCAAATGCTTTCAAAGCAAATTCAAAGAATGAAATACTGACCGGTGGTCCAGGTAAACCAGGTGGTCCCATCAAACCAGGGGGACCAATATCTCCATAGTCTCCTTTCTCTCCTTTTGGACCATAGTGACCCTATAAGCAAATAACACATTACTTCATTTTTATAACATATTGAACATCACAGTAGTGATAGTAATGAGAGGGGGGGGGGTGGATCACCAAGCAAACAGACCATGCCACTGAGCCCTTTTTACTAACTCCATTGGATAGAAAATACCTAGTGAGTCCATGCAAAGGTAATTTGAGTCTAACCCACAGAAGAGCTGTCACTTCACTTTTATTTTCCAAAACTATATCTGGAAATAACACGTGCCCCCTCACTAAGGCTAACTTTTCCTGCACTTTAGCTATGTTTAAACATAGCTAACCAACCAAACTAGCTAACCAAACCAAGGCAATATGAAGTATTTTGTAAAATTGTATTTTATTTTATATTTTTTTAAACTCTGATGATGACTAATTTTTAGTCGAAAGCTTAGTTATTATATATTAAACAATAAAGGACTTTTGTAATTAACCTGTTTTTATTTATATATTTTTTTATAAGTCCACAAAAGAAACTTTTATTTTTAAAAACTCAAGTTTAAGTTTTTGTATAATATTATTAATTGTATGTATCTGGAGGACTGTCTGTTTGTGGTTAGAGCAGACTCTGTGTTGCTCATGAGCCTGTGCTCATGCAACACATATGGGTTGGTTAGAATTGTTTTATGATTTTTCTGTTAAAAATGTAACATTTAATCTTGTACCTGTAAATTATTAAATAAATAAATTAAAATTGAACTCTATTCATGCTGCATAGAGTCATGAATCATCTTTTCCAGTGTCAGAGAGCATTCTTAAGAGACCTATGTAGTTTGATTTATGTACCTCTTTATTGAGCATATGTAGTTATTCTGACCTGTTCATAGCTAAATAGCATTGATCTCTGAGGTCTAACTCTCGAGTCCTAGAGCTCAGGTGTCAGAAGTGCATCCACACCACACAATGTTTCTCTAGTGCTGATAACTTTCCATGAGAGCATCTTAACACTTGCCATTTAGCAAGCCTAAAATAAAGCAAGGCCTTCATGTTGTGGACCATTCAACATTTATTCAACCTTTTGAGAACAGGCTAATATCATTTTGAGAAGAAGGTAACATCAGTTATCTTCTTATTATAGTAAAAACCAAGTGGCCTCACTGAGATTTGAACCTGGGGTACCCGGACAAGAGGTAACTCCAGGAAGAGGCCTCACACACTATCCGACTATGTTATCAGTAAACCCCTTTTTATCATGTAAAACCCCAATTTTCCGCAGAAAAAATACCAATTTCTTGAAACCCCAATTTTGTATGCTTCTTAAAAAGTACTGAAGAGAATAAATAAAAGCAGAACTTACAGGAAGTCCAGGGGGTCCCTGAGGGCCAACCTCTCCTTTAATACCACTCTCTCCTGCTGGACCTGGTAGACCTGGTGATCCTGAACAAATCAACAAATTATCAAAATTCAAGTTTAAAGTTAATGATTATATCAAACTATTTGCTTATTATTAAATTATTACTTCAGCAATAATTTGCTGTTATTCAAAAATATTTTTCAAGCCTGAACCTAAATGATCAACAAAGGGAGAGTTAAATAAAACAAAAAAGGGGGGGGGGGGGGTATTACAAGTAACGGCCAATTCACAGTCTATTGATATGTCAATTTTGAATTTCTTGTTATATTTCAATCTAAGTAATATATTTTTTTTTTTTTTTTTTTTTTTTTTTTTTTTTTTTTTTTTTTTTTTTTTTTTTTTTTTTTTTTTTTTTTTACGCTTTAACCCGTAGGGTCATTTAGCGTTTTCCCCTCACTCAAATCTCACTCAACATTAGCCCCTGAGTTTGTGCACATCCAATCATCCAGGAAGCACCCCTCCGTACATGAGCACATAAACCAGTTCACAGTGTGTCCAGTTCATCCAGCCCGACAGACTCTATCCAACCTCACTGCTCTGGCTAGTGTCTGCGACTAGTTCACAGTATGCCTAGTTCATCTAGACCAGCTAGACTCTGGCTAGGCTCACCGCTCTGGCTAGCGCTGACTACTAGTTCACTGTGTGCTTGTTTCATCTAGTCTTACTAGCTCCTCTGATCACATTAGTCTCACTTGACCTCGTCCTTCCAGTCTCACCAATCTCATCAGTTCCACTAGCATCACCAGACTCTAAGTTAGGCTCACCGCTCTGGCCAGTCCAGCGCCACCCGACAAAGGATCCAGCACCCAGATGTCAGCGTGCACAAACTCATTCTATAGCCCTGACCTGAAAGTCAAAGCTCCGCAGTGCTATTAGGAGACGTCTGTCTTCAAGAACCGAGCACTTTGTTCCTAGTCACTTACGTTACTCGTGTCGCCGCCATTACTTTCACTGACTAAGTTTTCGGACATACAAAGGCTCAGTATATCTTTCCGACCTTCATCTCCCCCAGCCCGCAGAACATTAACTTTTCGTGAGCTGGAGACAACGGAAACGTGGATCCAGACTTGTCTCAGATGAAACTAGATCCAACCCCGCATTTGCGTATTAGTAGCCAAGGAAACCACGTAAAACCCTGGCTGGGTTGGCCGGCCTTGAATTCAAGACCTCCGAGTGTACGGTACAAGGATAACCTCATATTGAGGTCCTCCCCGGCTGGATTTGAACCCTCGACCTCCAGGTCGAAAGGCGAGCGCTCTACCACTGAGCTACCGGACTCGGTCAATAATATAGTTATTTTTAATAAATTTATATTTATGGATATATTTTATTTAATCAAATATCTATACACCGTTTTTGACTATTAGTTGCCTCACACATACAAACTTAATCATGCATAATAACTTGAAACTTTTACTAATATTCATAATGTATGTTTATTTTTATGATATGTAAATTATTTTTAGTATTAACCCTTTTATGTACTATATAGACCCAGGTATAATCACTATTTTTTATCTCTTTTCTCTGTAATTTTGTACATTCAAAATATTATTTGTACTTCTTGTTAAAGAAAATATTAAACATTTATTTATTTATTTAATAATAAAATAAGTGTTAAAAACAGCCGCAGTTCAGCAGTTCTAAGGCACTAAAGATCAGTAAAATATTGCATATTTATTGTTAATTTAAATTTGTGTTTTAAACAAACATATATATGAAATATTGGTACCACTATTATAACAATGTAATACTACTAACTAAATTGATGAAGAAATTCATACAGTAGGGGTGGGGCGTGGACACAGTGGTCTAACTCCCGGAATAAGCTGGTTTAGATGGACCTGCCTTAAGTTCACCCTTTCTCCGCTAGTGGCAGGTCGGTTCACCTTGAATCCCATATATAAAATAATTATTTCTTCAATTCCAAGATTAAAATTATTTAAAAGGGTCTTTAACAATGTTAAAAATTGTATTAATTATTTTAAAGGTATAATTTTCATAAAATGTTATAAAAATATAAACCATGATTTGTAGACAAACATCAAATGTTTGTAAACAAACACCAAAAAGTTTGTAAACAAACATCAACCGGGAAATTATAAATTTAATTTACGTCTTCGTTGTCTCATTATAACACAACTTTCGTAACACACGTTATCCTATTTTCTAAAAAAAATATCTTATTAACAACTAAAAAAGAAAAAAAGTTAATGAATAAGATAAAAATTGTCTTGTTTACATTTTTTATAAACATAAATAGAAGTCTTGATTTAAAACTGATAACAATAGTGATAAGCGTTACAAGGTGAAAATTAACGCTCGGTGCGGTAGTTGATGCAACTAATCCCTGTTTTTTTAGGACCACCTAAAACCAGGGAGTTAGACCACTGTGTCCCCCGCCCCCACCCTTACTGTATGACTTTCTACATCACTTTACTACTAACACATCAATTTGATACAACTATCATATTAATGTGGTACCACTATCAGATCAATGTGGTACCACTATCAGATCAATGTGGTACCACTATCAGATCAATGTGGTACCACTATCAGATCAATAAGGTACCACTATCATATTAATGTGGTACCACTATCATATGAATGTGGTACCACTATCAGATCAATGGTACCACTATTAGATCAATAGTACCACTATCAGATATAAGGTACCAAACACACTTCCATAATAGGAAAACAACCTGAAAATTAAGAAATTAACATAAACATACAGTAAAAACCCTTTCAGGACTTAGTTCTATGTTAATATTATATATGATGAATTAAACTTTTTTAAATAGTTTATGTTAAGAGTTTTTCAGTTCATTATTTATATTTTTTTCCTTTTAAAACAAGAACAGTTCATTTGAATGTTTGCTAAATTAAATATATTATTTTTCAAAAAAAGCTCAACAGTTGGTGGAGCAAGTAAGACAATGCTGAATATATATGCTGAATTCTTCTCACTCTTATTCAGATAATGTTTAAAATTATTTTTTAGTTCGTTGATTGTTTTTTGCATAATTTTCCATTATTATTTGGGAATAATCTTCAAAAAAATTTAATACTATAATTGGAGTTGATAAAAAGCTGACTCAGTAAGTTTCAAGACGGTTATTTTCAAAAATGAATGTATCACTTTGCTTATTAGTGCCTACTACACTATTGGCTACACTGTTTGAACCAACAGATGGATACAAACAACTATAGTCCTGAAAGGATTGAAAACAAATTGTACCATCAAAATATTTGGTGTTATTCAACAAGTGAAAGACATTAAAACAAAAAATAATAATTAAGGGGACAATGGAAGTGAATAAGCAGTTGTTCACAAATGTGGTCGGAGTTTGTGGTAAATAAATAAAAACAAATAGAAAAGAAAAATAATTGTTAATATGGATCCAGTAAACCTGAGATATGTAAACCTGGAACAGATTTGATATCAGAAATTAATTCAAATTCAGGATCATATTGAAGATCTTAAGATTGAGTCAGACTTATTCCTGTGTTAATAATACAGGAATAAGTCTAACTCATTCTCTAGTGTTGTGTCTTCAACATCACCCTTAATTAAAATTTAAAAAAATTATTTTAAGGAAAAAAAAGTAAAAATAAAATTGAATGGTTTGTTTATGGTGTCACTTGTTGCCATAGAATAATACTATATATAGAAGGAGCACTACTGATAACACGAAAGCCGGTTGACTGGTGCAACTAAGTAATGCTGCCACCCTAACAATATACAATTTTCTAAAAAAAGTTGGCAATACTTCCGGTTGCTGAATTATTATGTTCTATTATTAATTAATTATTGATTATTCATAAATACTAATATAAATATCGGTGCATTACAATATTTAAAGCATTTTAAATTGTAGTTTAACGTATTTATTAAAATTATAAATAAAAAGTAGTCCTCGTCAACTAAATGTAGATTCGTGTATACCGCCAACCTTTTGCCATCTAAGATCGGTTTTATAAATACTCAGCAGGTGTTTTCAGTTTTATATTTGTTCTTTACGATCTTTCTTCATTAACAGATATATATGACAAATATTTAAAATAATTTGTTGTCAGGTTGGCAGCATTACTTAGTTGCACCAGTCAACCGGCTTTCGTGTTATCAGTGGAATTACATTGTGTTACGGTCCTGTGCTCCTTCTATCTATAGTATTCTAAGCTTGTTGCACCAGGAATAAAATTCTATCAGATGACAATAAAACTGTTATACATATTGTTTATATATTTAGGGTTTACAAGAAGACATAATCAGGTTTACAAGAAGACATAATCAGGTTTACAAGAAATCATACAAGTTAATATATAGGAAATGAAGAAGAAGAAGAAAGGAGAATCAAAATTGGGGTACGGTGTACCTCAGAACTTTTCCTCACCACACTGGATGTTGTACTTAGCACTGGCTTGACTTGTCCTCACAATACTAAAATGACCAAACTTAAATGATATGATGTAAGTCATAATTAAAACCGAGCGCATTTGTTAGTCTAATACATAATTACACCTCTGTTTGCTACATTTCAAATTAATCAAAACATTTTAACTCATTTCATGAATTTGAAAGTTTTGCCGAGTCATCAATGCTGGTTAATGACAGAAAAAAAATATTTTTTCCATTATCACAGCTAGATCTAATGATTGATTTCTGTATCAAGTTTCATCTCTGGAACAAATTCTTTGTTCCAGGGTGCTATTAAGTAATAGCACACACACACTGGAAGCTACAATGATAATAGACACGCACATACAGACACACACACACAACAGAAGACATGGTAATTTAATTAATTTAAAATCCCAGTTTTGCTATTCCAAAACTGTCCAAACCAAATACTAATTCTATATCAAACATGTGAATGAGGAAAAATAAAAAGAAAAATTATTGACATTATTTCAGATTTTCCACATTATTGATATTACAACAGAATTATGGAATTAAGTATGTACGTAAATAGGAATCCAAAGGTATATAGGAATCCATAGGTATATAGGAATCCATAGGTATATAGGAATCCATAGGTATATAGGAATATATAGTTTATAGGAACCATAAATTCTTTGGATTGTTTAAAATATTATATTTATTTACTAATAAAAAGACAGACACTGTTAATAGTTAGTTGTGTTCCAAAAAATAATGCATAACGCAATGTTTATTAAACTCATAGGCTTCGTTTGAATTGCATTGAAGAATATTTACAATTTAGGGAGGAAAATCCAACAAATTGGCATAATTACAGACATTTTCTCGACACTTTAGAGAAATAAAAACCATAATATATACATATTTTCTATAAACATGACTCATCAAAGAGTCAAAATGTAGTAATTTAAGAAGATTGGCTTTAGTATCCCTGAAGTGTGAAAATAATATTATTAAATCATTACAAAGAACAAGGATAAAATGAGAAATAGCAATATGCTACAGCAATTATGCTGATTATGTAGTTAGCACCAGTTGTACTATTAGCATATAAGTGAAAACTTTGTCAACCATAATCATATACAGTGGGATGTAACAGCACCAAGCCACAGCTGATTGGTTTGAAAGCAACCAAACAATGTTTCATTATATTTAAATTTAAATATAATGAATTTAGATTATTTCTAAATTTATAAATTCTATTTAAAGTTAAATAGAATTTAACTAAAATCCAAGAAGTTGATTCCAAAAACCTATGAAATAATTCCTACCTGCAGAGGTATATCAGGAACTAAACCTAATATAAGTTAAACCAAAATAAAAATATAATCCCAATAAAACAAAAGATAGGAAAATAAGTATAATTATCTGTATTAGTTAATAAATTAATTAATAATTATCTAATAATTTATTAGACAGTAAAATAGTTAAGAGCAGAGTGAACAAGGAGTAGTTTAGTGTTACAATAATATTATAAATAAAGTAATAAAACTGTAACAAAATGACTCCTTTAAAAGTTACAGAAGCACAGTGTATGTTAGGGTTGGCTGTACTAAATAATCAGGGTTCATACCTGGAGGTCCAGAAGTACCTAGACCTGCATCTCCCTATAAAGTAACCAAAATTTTACCAGATAAAATCTCTAAAATTAGGGTATAATTAAAAAGAACAATTTATGATCACAATAATTGATTAATATCATTATTTTACCAGCCACCCAATAAGAAAGCAAAGAAAGAAAATTAGTAAGAAAATACCAAAAGCCGAAAATTGAGACAATTTAGGATTTTTTTAAAGAAAAATTCATAATATTTTTAGTATAATTACACATAATTACAAATAAATCTGATAGTACAATATTTATTAAAATGTATATATTATGTAAAATTTTGTATTTTAATTATTGTTAAGCTTGATAATTGTTAAGCTCTTATTAGAATATTTTTGTACAAGAGTTACAGGCTATTGCCTTTTTCTTGTTTTTGTTAAAATAAAATGAAAAATGAATAAATAAAAAAAGGAAAGAAAATTGATTAAGGAGCTTTAGGAAGGAAAAACAAAGCATCTTTACCAAGTAGGAGATAAAGGTAGAGAGATATAATACGTAGAGATAGCAGAGTCAAATTCTTTAAGAACAAGTTTAGTCGATGTAAGAAAGCTAAACTACAGTCTATCGTTTAGTTTAAAAATCCCCAAGGTCATAAGCATTTTGAGGATTGACCAATCAGAGAAGCTGCTGCAACCCTCACGTGAAAAGAGAAAAAATCCTCCACATAAACCGCTGTAGGGAAATACCTTCTTCCCGCAATCGTTTTACTTTGTTTGTGTCTTTTTGTGTTTACATCGTTTTGCAAAACTACTTTCAAATTAATCATAAAAATGATATTATAAAAAAAACTACACAAAGAAATGTAAAAACATCGCAAATACACGGGTAAATAACCGATTTGTTACATAACTTTTCCCGCTCCTTCTTACAGGATTTTTTTTTTTTCTTTAGAATCGGCGGTGCCTAAACTGACCTGTCAAGATTTTGAAACTAATCGATAGACTGTAAGACTAGTTAGATTGCAGATAGTTCAAGTTGTCCTCTCATATGGTTTCAGCTTCAACTATATTACGAGTCTGAACAATAGTAAGAGACAGACTCTGATATAACTATTTATTTACATTTCTCTGGACAGAGCAAGTTTAATGTAGGTTATTTAGCGAGAGAATTTTAGTCAGAGAAAAATTAGCAAGGATTTATGATCATATATATGATGTAGAGTAGATATAAGACATTCAATTAACTTATTTAATTATTTTACTATTTTATCATGTGACCATAAAGCTTTTTGACCATATACAATTTGATCATGTGACATAAGCTTTTGACCATATAACATATTATGTGCCATAAAGCTTTTGACATAACAATTTGATCATGTGACCATAAAGCTTTTTGACCATATAACAATTTGATCATGTGACCATAAAGACCATATAACAATTTGATCATGAGACCATAAAACTATTTTATCATACAACCATTTGATCATAAAATTATTTGTTCATGTAACCATTCAACTACTTGATCAAGCGACCAAAAAACTTTTTGATCATTTGACTACAGAAATATTTAATTATACAACCATATGATAATATGACCATTGGAATCGTATGACCATACAATTCTTGGACCTCAAAACCATTTAATCACATGACCATATAAATATTTGATCACATGAAAGTATAACAATTTGATAAATTGGTTTTATTGAACATCAATAAAACCATACTATAGCCTCAGAATGATATGAATACATTTCTACATCATTAATAATGAACACAAAACACAAAGAGAAATTTATAAATTTAATAAACATGTTAATCTATTTGTTAAACTCACCGAACACAGCAGACACATGAGACCTCCAAAGTGTTAATATTTACATTTACTGAGCCCACACTAAGAAAAGCTATCTACACATTTAAAGCAACAAACATCTACAACAAATATTAATCTACAACTACAAAGAAAAAAATAAAACACCACATTTTGCAAAAAGCTTTAGTTTTAATTTTAATGTTTTTTTTTTAATTTGTTAATTTATACAAAATATTTGTTTCCTATATTTAAGTCATTGGTTTTGATACTATTATTGGTAATAAATATTGTAATGTATTATAATATAAGTATCTGAGAAATTATAAAAACATTGGATGTAAACCACTAACTTAATAATGAGCAAAAATTTCTCAATAGCATAAAAATTTTCTTAATAATTCATTTCTTTTTGAATTTTTATAGTAAATGTTTTTTAACTATTTTCAATTTTAATCAAAAATATAGTTTTTTTAAACTTAAGTTTTTTATTGATCATTTTTATACAGCAACAACAACAGATGTTGTTTTAAAATATCTAGTAATCAGAAAAGGAACCATAGTTCGAAGATTAAGAAAGAATAATTATTTAAAGTCTGAAGGAAATAAAAAAAGGCTGTCATCTTAATAATTTTGCATTTTTATAGATGCTAGTCAGTATTATTAATTACATCTGTATTAAATGCCAGACTACAGATTCATAATACATCATTATCCAGTAGTAGTAAACTTTAAATTTAAAACGGACTGACGATATCATTATAGATTTGCTTCAATAATAAAGTTGTAATTATCATCTATTTGTTATAAACTAATCATTCTATTTTAAGATTTTAATTTATATTTTTTTAAGTTTTATTTTTTATTCAAAATTTAATTCATTTATATAGTAATAAGTAATCTAAGACCATAATTAACAAATAATGAAATGGTATAATTATTAAAGTATTGTTAATATGGAACATTTTATATTTTGGAAAGCACCTTTATATTTTATATTGTAAAGTACCAACATGTTTTGAATTGTAGTGTGTCTCTATATTTTTATATCATAGAGTATACACATATTTTATCTTGTATGTTACCTCTATTTTTAAAGGAATTGTTTAGTCATTAATGTCATTGCTAAAGAAAAAACATTAAAAAAGATAATTAAATAAAAACCTTAAAAACACCAAAATTGCATTTGAAAAAGTAGATTGGAATTCTTTGATAAAAATAAATATTTTGAAGCAAAACACATTGCTTTAATATATAATTGAATTTGAATACATAATTAAATGAATAATGGGGTTGTCTCACGGTGGAAGTTACACTGTTTAAAACACTACTTCCACTAGTGTGTATATTTTCTAATTAAAACTAACTCATTGGGAACAAGCAAAGAAGGAAATCTTTCAATCTAAGAATTCCAAA
This sequence comes from Microvelia longipes, assembly GCA_018340805.1. Classification (NCBI taxonomy): domain Eukaryota; kingdom Metazoa; phylum Arthropoda; class Insecta; order Hemiptera; family Veliidae; genus Microvelia; species Microvelia longipes. Next base: position 44,610,509 of record JACMZG010001914.1, read on the forward strand.
TAGAGCAAAAGCTGGTTATAAGCAAAATAAATGTCAGGGTAGAGTAATGTACATATATTACATTTAACATGGCTTGAATGAATCAGGTTGAAAAACATAAAATATGCTTGACAGCTGATAAGCACTTGTTTGAATACTAATTAATTTATATGTATTGAAGTACTAATAGTAGCAGCAAACATTAAAAAGCAGCTATAAAGACACGTTTATTTTTAATCAAATATAACATACAAATATATTAATATGCTTGATGATGACAGTGCAAGTTTACTGATTTCAGTGTTGCATCCTACTTATGAAGAACTAGGCTACGGGAGGGATGAGAACACATTGTCTGTTCAATCAACTCCTAACCTAATGGTAAGGATGTTTTGCACTAACAAAGTTATAACTCTGCAATATAATGCAAGAGAGCAGATGTTTCATCAAAATACTGATGCAACATGCAATATAAACATAATAAGGCGCGGTCGAATATCTTGAACGTTGGATCACCAACAAACTTTTTTTATATTTTTTTTTTCAAATTTTAGTAATTAGCCGGATTTGTGATAAATGAAGCCTATTTCTGTAATCTGCACGCTCTTTTGGTTAATCTCAAAGATATTACATTCACTCAATAATTTATTTTTTAATCTAACTTGGTACATACATAACTACTGTTAGACGTCAATATTTTGACATGTCAACTTGACGTCTAACAGTAGTTATGTTGTACATACTATATATTTATTTATTCAAAAAATACAATAACAAAAAATTGATTATGTAACCCTTTACCATAAAGGTTTTATAGGGCCTTCATTGGTTACGATATTGCCTCTGCACAAGGTATGTACCAAGTTAGATTAAGAATAAATCGTTGAGTGAATGTAAATACTCTTTGAGATTAACCAAAAGAGCGTGCAGATTACGGAAATAGGCTTCATTTATCACAAATCCGGCTAATTACTGAAAATTTTGAAAAAAAATATAAAAAAAGTTTGTTGGTGATCCAACGTTCTAGATATTCGACCGCGCCTTATACAATATCAAAAACAAATCCACAAATAATTGATTTTATGATGCATTACTCTACCCTCAGAAAAAATGTTATAACCTGATAAATGATTATTAAAAATATAATACATTTTCAAGAATCATTAAAAACATAAGAATTAGTAATAATAATAAGTAGTCAAAACCGTACTAATAACTATAAAAACCTTCTACTTTATAGCATATAAAGTAGAAAATAAATGTTTATAATTATATACAACATTCATTCACCAAGTTATAACAAAATAAGTCTCATTTAAAAACAAGATATTGTCATAAATATGCATACAAAATCATCAGTAAAATGATGCTCTAATACTGTCAAGTCTTGACCAAGATGTGACTCTAGGTAAGTCTTAACCGAGAGGTTATTTTAAGTTAGCATAAATAATCAAATAAAGAATGTATGACAATGTCTCAACTATAAATATAAACAACACATGTTTACTATTAAGTGAAAAAATAAACAAAAGAATATGTAGAAGTTATTTTACTCGTTTAAACATCTTATGGATTTTAATAATAATAAATACTAATCTTGCAAAAAACAATACTTACTTTAAAAAAAAACTTTGAAATTTCTAAAGATATTTTTAAAATTGATATTTAACACATTATTTATAAGATACAATAATAGTCCAATTGCCCTTGTTTTCAATAAAAGGAAAAAGTAAATATTTATTTCAGCTTTTAACTTTGTATTTTCAAATGACAAAACCCCTCAGGATAAATAATTTAATAAATAAAAATATGAAATAACAGTTTTATCAACACTTTTATTTCCAAGCTAAAGCCTTAAAAAAATAACGTTATCAAAAATGACCCTCCAATAAAAAAAAAGAATAAAAAAATCTTGAAGAGGAAAAAATATTAAAATACACATTTTGTTGAGTAAAATAATTTACAGTATAAAACGAAATAATACAAAATATTTACAAATTAAAATAAACAATAAAACACACATGCCGCAAGCAAACAAGCATAAAAAAATATTGCATACAGTTCAAGCGCAAATACATGCAGAGTGTTCTGAATCTTTCAATTTGTGGATGTATTTTTACAAAGTGATAATTTGGTAAGCCTTACCCTCTTTCCTCTCTTGCCCCTTGCGCCCTTTTCTCCTGCGGGTCCCGGGGGCCCAACAGCACCAATATCACCCTTTTCACCTTTTCCTCCTGCCCTTACGCACAACAATAAGCTAGTTGCAAAATATTCTTTAGAGAACAATTCTTAGGTCTTATTATTATTATTACTATGTTTCTCAGAAGAATATTAAACATATTAAATTCTTTAGAGAATGTAAAAGTCTCTCAGCCGAATTATTTACAATTTAAGTTTAAAAACAAAAAATCCAAACAGGGGAAAAAGAACCAAAACCAAGGACAAACTGTATTCACTTCCATATTTTTGTTTTAAGAAAATTAAGAAAATAAAATTTAAAAATTTAAATCTAAGAAAATAAAATATAGGTCCAGGGTTTGGGTTAGAGTTAGAGGAGGATTTTTAAAAAATAAATAATAAGCACAGTGTTTACAAAATGAAGTGATATTAAGTGACTAATTTAGTTGGTAAGACTGACCTGGTGGTCCAGGGGGGCCTGGTGGGCCTTCGATGATACCTGTAGGGAAGTTGTCACCCTTTATCGTTGTTGTTAAACCTCGATCACCTTTATCACCTCGATCTCCCTGTCAAAAACAGAATAAATAAACATTTACAAACAATTAAAACAGACCATCAAAGGAAAATTAGCATAAGACAACCATATTTTTATTATGGTTATCTTATGTATTTTATTATGGTAAGATTATTATATTTTATATCTTCAATATCTTTGTATAATATTTACTTCCTTACCTTATTATTATATTATTTTATATTTATTTAATCTTATTTTAATTATTGTTCTACTAGGCTAAACCTTATAGTCTTGAAATCGAAATTATTAACCTTTATTTTACTTAAATTTGTAGCTAAATTCTGTTTTCACTTTAAAAAAAATTCTTTTAAGTCATTTATACATCTTAAGTTTTCAATAGCAAATAACATATGTAATAATTATTGGAGCATATGGAAAATAAACGGCTTTCTAAACAGGTTACGTTTAGATGGAAAAAAATAACCATAATGTTCTTCTTATTCTTCAGTGATTTAGGATCTTATCACAGAAGAATAAGAAGAACTTTAATCACTACTTATACATGAGGGTTCTTAAATAAACTGTTATCACCACAAACAGTAAAATCAGCAGGGATACTGCCTTTTCTCACTATATTTACAATACCAAAATAATAAAAACGAAGATACAATATGACACTTCAAGTTAAAAATACTTTGGCAGTTTTTTTAATGAAATGTTTTTATTAAAATACTTTGGCAGTTTTTTTAATGAAATGTTCTCATTAAAATACTTTGGCAGTTTTTTTAATGAAATGTTCTCATTAAATACTTTGCATTTTTTAGGCATTTTTTTAATGAAATGTTTTCATTAAAATGCTTTGGCAGTTTTTTAATGAATGTTCTCATGTTCTCATTAAAACTCAGTTTTTTTAATGAAATGTTTCTCATTAAATAACTTTGCAGTTTTTTAATGAAATGTTTTTTTAATGAAATGTTCTCATTAAAATACTTTGGATGGTTTTTTAATAGGATTTTCTAATAAAAAAAAATATGGTTTGGCTGTCTTTTTATGAAATTTTTCATTAAAATGATTTTAAAGCAAAAGAAAATAAAAAAAAAGAAATAAAATAATTTTTATAACACTACTTTAATTTATTATAATAACTTGCTTATAAAAGAAACAACACTTTTAATTCTTTATTAATTCAATTTTGTAGGAACTTATATACAAAAAGTACAGTACAAGGAGGACAGAGAATATTTAGTTCTAAATTAATAATGAAATATCATTAAGTTCTAAAGTCCCTTGTTAGAAAAGGGAAAGTAGCTTTATTAAATCAAAATTGGAATTTTACACATTCTTCATCCGTTTTATTGGAAAAGACTTTAACAGAATAAAAGGAATGGGAAAAACCCAATAGATTTCCCAAAAACCAATAAAGCACATGTGTTAAGGAATCCTTCATTTTCAAAGAGACACTTTTTGAAAAGTTTAAAAACAATTTGGCATCGAAACACAATAAAGAAGCAAAGATCAAAAGTACGACATTATCTACAAATGTTACATCTTACAGAGAATACAATAACTACTTCCATTTCATTTCTTTTTCGTATTAAATTGAAAACTTTAACTCAATCTGATAAATAATAGCTCGAAAGAATTTTGTGACAAGAATGAAAATGGAAAGTGATTCCGTATGAATTGAATTAAAATTGTTTTATACAGAGAAAGTTTCTATAAGTCCCTGATCAACATGTAAAGGATAAAAGTAATAAAAGATCTTACTGGGAAAACATTTTTTTCTGGTTTTGTCGTAAACATAAATATTTAATAAACAACTGAAACACTATAAAATGTTTTGTATAAAAAAAATAGAAAATAACAATAAGGATGAAATCCTAATACTTATACTCCTCTAAATAAGGATGAAACCCTTATACTTATACTCCAATCAATAAGGATGAAACCCTAATACTTAAACTCCTCTCAATAAGGATGAAACCCTAATACTTAAACTCCTATCAATAAGGATGAAACCCTAATACTTATACTCCTATCAATAAGGATGAAACCCTAATACTTATACTCCTCTCAATAAGGATGAAACCCAAATACTTATACTCCTCTCAATAAGGATGAAACCCTAATACTTATACTAATAGAATTATACACATAATTTTTAATTATACGGGAATAAAAATTTACACATAAATATAACTTCAAATATATCTATATCTTCCACCTACATACACACACATTATATGTATTATTAAATTATCTGTTAACCTGTTATTATGTATACCACATAATCTGTTAATTACCATCTTGAAATTGCAGATTGTGGTGTATGGTATGAAACCACATGGTAAAGAAGAACTTATTAAGCTTAAGAAAAAAAAAAGCTAACTGACCTTTGCTCCAGGAAGACCTTGAGGTCCAAGTGGGCCGGGGGGCCCTGGAGGCCCTGGATTCCCCCTCTCTCCTGCAGGCCCTGGTTCTCCTGGTATACCCTGCCTTCCGTCCTGACCAGCCGAGCCTTCAGGCCCTGCAGGGCCAGCTGGCCCCGGGGGCCCTGGTTCTCCAGGCTCGCCCTATAAAAATTAATCAACAATAACAAACTGAACTTCAAACTTTCTTTCAGCTGTAATAATGTCACATAGCACATTTTATTGAGAAACTGGTTTTAATTCAATTTTAATATAATACATTCAGAAACATACAGATCAACTAATACTACCAGCTTTCAAAATTACAGACCATCAAGTAACCTACTGGTCACATTTCTGAGAGAGAGAGCATCCTCAAAACCCATTTGGATGGGATGGATGTAGATAGTGGATTTAATAAATATACACAGACACGAGGACAGGAAAGTAGGAAGCAAGGATTAGGGAACAAATAGGATGCAGGCAATGATAGGAAGGCAGGAAAAAGGAACGAGTGAGTCTCTGAAGTACCATCATAATCATTAAATCAGGTAAAGGTGATTCGGCCAAACATAAAGCTATAGAAAAAACTATTGATCAATTAATTATCACGTCAACAGTCAGTGTTGCTAACACAACAATGTTAGCACAGCAGACTATTTAAAAAAGAACAATAAAAAGATACTATCTTCGTTTAAACAGCTCTATTAATTAAAAAATAAAAATATTTATATTTCTTCATTAAAGCCAAATAAAAATATAATGGCTAGAGAGGCCATGTTGGTTCAAATTGAAAACAACTACGATTAATATAATCAAATAGAAAGTTTGATATTACTGTAGGTTCTGTTACAATGTCGCCTCTGAGGTTACACAGCGCTCTTAAAAGCCTTAAAATGATGTTACAAGGCTATCTAAAGCGTGGTAGAAGCCTTGAGATAGGGCACCCCCCTATATGATGAATTAAAAATAACTCTATAAAATATCTCATCCAAGTAAAAACTACTTAACACTAAAATCATGCAAAATGTCAAGAAATAAAATCAACTACAAAGACTAACTACACATTAAACAAATATACAATACAAAATAAAAACAAATATTACAAATTGAATAATAAAATGATCTAGGAATGTTAATAATAAAATTAATTAAAATGGTTTGGCAACAGTGTGGAGTTGGTGCAGTGATGCCATTTGATAAAGTGAATCTTCTTTGAGATTTTGTGTGCTTTACGGAAAATATTTTTTTATGATGATATTATTGACTCATGGTCTGACAGCCAGTCACAAAGAACTTAACTATTAAGCCATAAAGGTTCAACACAGTAGATCAGGGAATTTTGACCCTGGAGCCCCTACAAAGTCAGTAAAATGGGGTGAAATTCAGTTTTTCCTATTGGTTTGTTAGAGCCTTTAAATATATGTGAAGAAATACTATTGAAAATACAACAGAATCACTAATTTACACCCTAAAGACACACAATACCCTAAAACTGCAGGTTTTTCCATGTTACCGTGTTTAACATCTGTATGTTAAACACGGTTTTAAGTCTCCCTCTGAAGACTTAAAACTGAAGTATATTCTATCATAGTAGAATGAGCGTAAATGGAGTCCATCATAAATAATAAAAGAAAAGAAGTCTCTCCATAAAACAAAACTTAATTGGCAAAGCCCTTTCAACCTGACTAGAGGCCATCATCAGTGCAAAACCGTTGAGATGTTAAAGAAGTAGAGAAGTGAGTCTATGTTTTATTACTAGGTATTAGAGTCAGACTGATGATGGCCTCTACTTAGGTTGAAAGCGCTTTGCCAATAAAGTTTTGTTTTGTGGAGATACTTTTTTTCTTTTAGTATTTATATTTTATCAGTCAATATAGAGTTGTTCTAGCCTCATAAATGACCTCCGCTCTCATAAATGATTCAAATTCAAATAATTTTTATTTTTTTGAAAATACAAAAACAAGTATAAAAGTATAATAAAACAATATAACATTGACACAATGTTGGTTTAATGAGTGAGATATAATGCGGAAAACATGAATATTTACAAAATTTGAGTTTTACCTAATTTTCAGCTTTACAAATCTAACATTAAATCGTGTAATGTGAGCCATGGTGCAGCAACCTTTTGCTATAATAACTCTATATAGTTTGATAGAATATGATTGAATTTCAAGTCTGGTGTATCTTAAACACGAACACATGAAATAACATGCAGTTTGAAGGCATTTGTGTGTCTAGGGCTAGGGTGTAAATTAGTGATATTTGGTATTTTAGTAATATTTCAACAACAATATCTCTGGTCCTAATAAACCAATTTTGATGGTTAAACAACCTAAGAGTCACAAATGCAATGAACTTAAAAAAATTCCCCTTCAACTTTTTTTTATAAACCAATAGGAACATTGATATGGGACAAAACTGAATTTGAGGGTACTATCCAGACTTTAAAGTGCTCCAGGGCTGAAATTACCGTATCTGAAATGGCAGTCCACCTAAATCTTTATAAAGGAGGCCCTAATGAGTCAATCTAGAGGATTAAAGCCTTAGGGTTGATAGTTACATTGCTTTGGGTCAATTAGTTGTTTGTGTTGTAACGGTTGAGATTAATATGAAGCTACAGGTGTAAGAAAGGAAGAGGCTGGGAAAAGTATCATGTGTTTTAAATTCATGTCTTCTATCAAGCATACTTCAATTTATCCAATCAATAATTCCAACCAACATAAATTAATTATATTTGAGTGAATAATTTCATTAATTGGAGAAAGAAATGTTTTTAAGATAGGAATCCACATTAGAAAAGTAAGCGTTTATGCGAGAAACAAACATTTTAACATTTAATTTTTTACAGAAAAACTTGTGATTAATAATCTTGCTTCTTTGACGGCACAAGTTTCTAAGGCCATTCTTTCAAAATTATTAAGAATGACGAGCAAATTTTGAAGCTTTAAAGTTCAAGGGTATTTGAAAGCAAATTTATGTTATATATTTTTAATGTTGATAGTCCAAGAACGGGATAATAAAAAATGAATTAATGTGGTGACGTTCCGGCCAAGCTGGCCATAATCATGCCTTAATTTTTTTTTTAAATTTTTTGATTATGATTATGGCCAGCTTGGCCAGTACATCGCCACATTAATTCATTTTTTTATTATCCCGTTCTTGGACTATCAACATTAAAAATAAGTTAAAAGGGATACAGCTCAACGTCTTGATCAGTTATATATTTATATAGAATACAAAAAGAAGGCTTGACTAAGGTTTGGTATTTACAAAGCCTTAATTTGTTTTGTCAACAAAAATATTTGGCTTCATTGTTAAAAATATTTAATTTATTTAGAAGAATATGGTAGTTTTAAAGTAATTTGAGAAGCTGAGTGTACAGGTCTGTTTTGCTTGTACTTATCTCTTACTTTACAGACAACATATTAACTTACTTTTAACATCATGATATTCTGCGCAGAAATATTATGGCCCATCTCCTGCAGGCCCTGCAAACCATTTTTAGAAAAATAAGAAAAACTAAAAAAAAAGAACTAAAACCACAATTAACTTAAAAATATGAACTTAGAAACAAAATATTAATAAAAAGAAATTATTTAGCATTCATCAAAGGAAAGAATAAATATGGGGGAAGACGAGTAGAAAAGAATAAAAAATAAATCATGCAATCCTTCAAATAAACCAACAATTTAAATTCTCCTTTGGAATTCTCCAATAGGAAAGCACTTACATTTATGCCATTAATTGAAGATAGAATAGCATTATTTATTAATTTTAATTTTTAATAGTGTTGCTCTATTAAAAATAGTATAGTTTATTCAAAAATTATTTAAATACTTAAACTAATACTCAGAATAATCAATAAAAACATACAAATATTTAAATAAATAAAAACAATAATAATAATATTTAAAAAATAAATAAAACATAAAATTCATACAAAGCTAAAGATGAAATACTAAAAATTATAAAGACTAAGGGACTACAACCTTTTGAAAATCAATAGCACTCATCTTTTAAGTAAATTGGTTATTTGAACTTTGAGATTTATAACGCTTAGCATTGTGTTGTAGCATTGATTTGTAACCCTTAGCACACAGCATTGTGAACCATAGGTGTAATATTGCAAGTCTATACAGGTTGTAGTGCCTTAAACAGAGAGATAAGCTTTGTTCACATTACCCCAAGTAAGTTTACACCAAGTCAAGTTCAAAGGGTACTTGTAAAAGTAAAGCTATATCTGTTCACACAAGTTGAGTCCTCTATAAGTCACAGCAAAAGTTTTGACAAATGAAATAGAGTTACATGTCGATATGATGTCCAACTCATAGTCACCAACTTAGGCTTAAATTGTCTATGTTGATATGCTTAGCTATACCTCAGAATTAATGAGTCATTGTCTGCCTAACAACTCATAATATATATAGCATATAATGATGTTATTAGTTTTAAGGAGGATAGAAACCCTTATAATGTTCGCAGTAAAAATGAAATACATACTCCGAGGGTAAACTCCGCATTATTGCAGTCGACTGTTTTTATAAATGGAATTAAGACAATTTAATTGTTTGCCTGAGAATATTAAAAAAGAACAAAATATTAAAAGCTTTAAAAAGTTGTTGTATAGTCATTTAAGTAGTAGTATGTTAACAGACTAGAAAGTAAGTTCCTTTTAAGTATTTGTACTTTAGATTTACTATAGTAGCTTTTTTAAGCTAGTTATAATCATTATTATTATCACCTCCTGACGTCCAACATATGGACCTGGAGTAGGCTGTTTCTTGATTTTTAATCAATTGTAAGAAAAATATTATTTTTGTACAAATAAACAGTATTCTATTCTATTCTATTATTATTATCAATTATTATTATTATTATATACAAATAATATTATTTAATGAAGGTCAAATCATGGCTATTACTAACTTTTATAAATTAAATCTAAATGCTTCAAATACAAACCCTCATTCGTAAATTTTACTGCCAATGGTTTATATTTTTTAAAGTAATCATTATTAATATTGATTTTTAATATTAATTTTTAACTCGCTAAAAAATTAGTAAGAGATACCAAGGAACCCCTCCTTTAACATTCTCTAGGCTTATCACAACCACATCGGAATCGCTTCGCTCGCCCTAAGAATATGAAATTTACTGATTCATACGACAAACACCCGATAAACATTTCTTCAGATTCGCTTCGATCGTCCTCAAAAGACATGAAAGAAATCAGGTATATTTTAAGTGGTCACCCCATCTAAATATCCATTTTTAATCAATAATAATAATCTAAATAATCCATTTCTAACCAGGTTTATTATTTTTGTATGTTAAAACTATTGAGACTTTTCAACTTACTTCGTCAAAAGATAACTTCTCGCAGTCTTAAACAATTTAATAATAAAGAAGTTAGAAACTTTTTTACAACGATGATGAGAACAAGGTGAAAAAAGGTAATAAACCCTTTTTATTAAAACTTTTTAAGGTTGCACCTGACCTTATACAATAAGGTAAGCTTGGTGTTGTCTCAACTCTCTCTATATCTTACTATGATACATGCTGGATTTCGCCAATATGTTTCAATCACATCTGAGCAATAGCTCAGATATAATTGCATATAGCTCTTATATATGAGCAATTATGAGCAAGTTATCAGTACTAGCACTCCTTCGACCCATCTTGATCTTGACAAGTTACAAATTAACTGAAGCAATTTTAAACAAAGCTTTACTCTGAAATTTATAAATTAAAAGTCAAAAAACATAAGAATGAAGACAAGAAGAATAGAAACTAAGGCATTCAAAGAAATTCATAACTTGGAAAAATTAAGGAAAAAACTATTAAATTTATAGAAAAGGATAAAAATTCAGAAAATCTAATAATCAAGGCACCAAAGATAAGATGAAGGGACAGGGTAAATTTGAGGGTACCTTTAGGGCTACGATCTCCGCATAGCCAAGGGTGCCTCCCCGTAGAGTTGTTACTGATCGCTTCAGACCCTTAACATTTACAAAAATATATTTTAATATCACCAAACAATTATCTTAAAAAAAAATATTTAATTTTAATAGCAAATTCTTTAAATTAATTACAATAAAATTAAAGGAAATAATTAATTTAATTTATGATTTAAAAAAATTAATGAAAATAAAATTAATTACTTGTGTATCCTTCTGTCCTCGCAAGGGGTTAAGAAAAACAAACAAATATACATATTTAAACAACAATAACAAACATCAATGACACTATAATAATAATTAATTTACAATGGACTGAAAAAGAAAATGAGTGTAGATGGAAGCAGTCTGATAGGTCTAAAAAAATTAATTATGATTCACTTTTATATTATAAATAAATAGAGAAAGTTTCTCTAAAAAAATCTTGTAGTTACAGAAGATAGTTATCAAGTTTTAACTTTTATTAATATACCACTAAGTAATAAACCACTAGTTTTTACCTAAGTGGTTTGTCTATTCCATTATTATAAAAAAATAAAATATACTCATTTAGCCAAATTCCAGAGTAAAATGGGCTAATCATGATTGGTAATGTTTTCTTTCATTATTTTTGGTAAAATTAAATAATATCTTGATTGAAAAAATTTTTGTTTAATAGTTATACTAATCATACAAACTGAGAGCATAGACTGGATTGTGAACCCTGGAACTCCAGTAGAGTGAGCCCTGGACTGTTCAAGGTAAGATTACACTGTTACTTATTGAGTACAATAAATCAATTTTCTCAAGGGCTTAGTTTCTAATACAAATGAATCCTGGAGGCTGACTAGCTCCTCTAACCATATCAATCCACCATGCAACTGTCCACATATTTCTTTTACCAGTCCAAGGTTTTGTCAATTTTCAAAAGTAAACCAAATAAGTGAAAAAAGACTAATTAATAAACTGCATAGGCTTCCGCGGTTATTGACATGAAGATTTAGGTCTTTCGGTTGTGATCGCGTCAATGTAGATGAAGAATCCGACGTTTCACTTCCGCTACAGAAGGCATTTTCAGGGATGTAGGGATGATGTGCTACATCCCTGAAGATGTCTTCCACAGTGAAAGCGAAACGACGGATTCTTCATCTACATTGATGCGGTCACCACCGGAAGACCTACATCGGAAGATCTACAAAAGACTAATAGTGGCATTTTGGTTAAGCATAGCCAAAGTTATTAACCAAACATGGTCGGGTGAAGTCAACTTTCAAACTATATTTTACAGGTCTCAAAAACTGTTTGAGATCAGTTTTGAAATCATAAACCAAAGACTTTTGGTCGCTTCTCGTTATTCGCGATTCAAAGTCCGTAGCAGCGCCACCGTCGCTGATAAGAAATTGATAACGAAAGGGTGATCGTTGTTGAAGGCCTTATGGGGATTTTCTGGTTTTTCTTATTTCTGACGATTATTTCTTTAAATTTTTTTATCAAAGTGCTGTAATCTAACTAATCTTAGGGCGTATGAACTCAGTAGAATCACTATTTCATTGGAAAATAGCGTTTTAATGGGTTGTCACGAGTATTTAAATTGAGTGATAAGAAGATGAAGATCATAATATAGTGTTTTATTTTATTTATTGTTAATTGATGTTACTTTTAAATAATTTTAGTTTGCACAAATACACAAAATTACTATTTAATTGCATTAAATTGTTTAAATTAGTTGTAACAGGTATTTAAATTAGCTGATAAGAAGCCGATTTTCACTGTAATGGTGTTTTAATTTATTAATCATTTTTATTTATGCAATAAAATAATTCATAACTCAATAAATTCACTTTTTGTAAAATGTTTGTTTAAATTATCCGTTTAGGTTTTATTATTTCTGGGTTAAATCGGACGAATCCAAGTTTGTAGTGATAAGAGCCTGATTCTATATTTAAAATCCTGGAATTATCGAAATATTTATCTACGAAATATTTGCAATTTTTTTAGTACCGATGGTCGTTCTAATAATTTTCATCACATTTATCACAAATTAACAAACAATAAATAAATAAAAGAAGAATTTTCAACGGCTCCCATGCTAATCCTATGATACAAAAATTTTTGATCACCCTTTCGTTTTCCCGCCATTGGTATTGTCAACCTTACAACTATCTCTTTGAATCGCGAATACAGTACTTTATATATTATAGGCCAAGAGCTCACGGGTGTTTTGTTACTAAAAAGTGTAATGGCTGGAACCGGTCTCAATTTTTCGTAAATACCTTTCTGAATAAGGATCTGCAATTCTGCAGACTCGTATCGGATGGGTGTCCCAGGCAGAACGCACTTTAGGGGTCCAAGGTTCTGCCTGGAACGCCCATCCGATACAAGTCGGCAGAATTGCAAATCCTTGTTCAGGAAGGTATTTACGAAAAATTGAGACCGGTTCCAGCCGTCTCAAAACACCCCTGGGCTCTTGGTCTATTACTATTAAATTTATTTTTGAAGAAAACATTGAGTTGACTCTCAAAAAAGGTAGTAGTATTTTTGTTGGTACTCCGTCATTACTCCTTCATATGACGAGGTATAACATTAGACAGTAAGTGCTTATTTGCGAAGAAAGTAAACACCAAGATCAATGTGTTTACCCACACATTACATTTGGAATTCACTATGGAAGTTGTATTTTTTTAAATTAAATAATTTCCTTTGCTTGTAGAAAATCAATTTCCACGGCATCAAAATGAATGTACTTTTTAACATTTATTTTTAAAAAAAAACTGAATCAATAAGGTATTGAAACTTTCCTCTTCAACCATTAGTAATAAAAATTTGTATCACAAAAAATAAATCCATAACAAATGAAACCAAACACTACAGAATCAAGTTGTACAATTGCTTTAACAATTAAACAGCAAAACATTTTAAAACTAAAAAAAAAAATTAAAAATCCAATAAGGGTTTATTAAACTAAGAAATATGATAAACTCTTTTCACCTTATATTAATTTGAATATTCATAGTACAACTCCATCATTAAAAGTCGGTGCTTTCAAAATTAATTAGCAAATTTCGTCTTTTTAAATTTAATAAAAGTTAAAGTTTTATAAAGTCGACTCTCTGTAAAAGAGTCAATTTTATTAATATCAAATTAAATTAATTAAAAATCTATAAGTAAATATTGTGAAATTCAATGATATAATGCTATAGTACGACAGACGGCTAAAATCAGTTAACAGCGTGGGAAAATAGTGATGAGGAACCAATATGGTTGGTCTGATTTGGAATTGAGGGCGTGGTTTAACATCCAGGACTAGCCTCATTGGCTCCCTCTTATTATTTTTCCACGCTGTCAACTGATTTTAGCCGTGTGTCGTATTATAGAATTAATATTTTGCAAAATGAGTGTTTTATATTTCTCTGTTGTTATGAATTAAAATAACAGGAGTTTCAATTTAAAAAATAAGTAATGCTTCAATTATCCAAAAAAAGTAAGTAGTAGATTAGTATAGTATATATATATATTTATATATATTATATATATATATATATATATATATATATATATATATATATATATATATATATATATATATATATATATATAATATATATATATATATATATATTATATATATATATATACATCTCACTAGGAGGCTTTTCTCTAATTCCCTAGGAATAATATAAGGACACTATATACTATATATATATATATAATATATATATATATATATATATATATATATATATATATATATATATATATATATATTGCACTAATGATCATTAAACCCTGATATACATGTGTGGATAATATGTACCTTAACTGCTGCATATACATCAAAGCCTGGGCTTCCTAGTTCTCCCTTCTGACCTTTATCTCCAGGCCTTCCCTACAACAACAAATTAAATCATATAAAGAGATATCCATGAAATAACAAAATATTTTAAAGTTTCAATTTTAATGGTTGAACGTGTATCGTTAAAAAATTCTTGAGCGGTGGTCCGCATGCCAGATGCGTGTTTCCGGGCTAAATAATCCATTTGCTTAGGGTTCCGGTATATGCTTTATAACTTAAGCATTTACTCAATTATCGAGTTCTAATAGTTATTAATTTTGTCTGTATTTTTCAAAGTAAATAAGGCGTGGTAAATAATCCACGGCCTTCTAAAACATTGGATCACCAACAAACTTTTTTCATAACTTTTTTTTTTTTTTCAAAATTTTCAGTAATTAGCCGGATTTGTGATAAATGAAGCCTATTTCCGTAATCTGCACGCTCTTTTGGTTAATCTCAAAGAGTATTTACATTCACTCAACGATTTATTTTTAATCTAACTTGGTACATACATAACTACTGTTAGATGTCAATGTTATCTACCTGATTTGTGTTATATTTTGACATGTCATATTTGTTAACATTGACGTCTAACAGTAGTTATGTATGTACCAAGTTAGATTAAAAATAAATCGTTGAGTGAATGTAAATACTCTTTGAGATTAACCAAAAGAGCGTGCAGATTACGGAAATAGGCTTCATTTATCACAAATCCGGCTATTTACTGAAAATTTTGAAAAAAAAAGTTATAAAAAAAGTTTGTTGGTGATCCAATGTTCTAGAAGGCCGTGGATATTCGACCGCGCCTTATACGCAAATAATCCTGTTGGTTATACAGAACTATTGCTGTATAATTAATATGACACACCATTATTTGCACTAGTTTAAGCTCAGTTAGTGTTTACAGGTTTTAGCGCATTTCCTTTGTAAAATACAGACAAAATCGGGTACGGGGTACCTCGGAACTTTTTCTCATCACATCGGATTCGCTACGCTCATCCTCCCTGCTTCGAAACCGCTTCGCTCGTCCTCAGAATATACAATTAAATAAATTTATACTACAGCATGTCTTCGGACTCACTTCGCTCGTCCTTACATAGTAAACGCATCCGGTCAACCATACAGCACTGACCACGCTCAATGCTGCTTAACATTTATGATTCACCAAATGTCATGGATATACTTGTCGTATTAAAACAAACCTTGGTGTACTTATTTTTTTTTATTTTTTTTATTTATTACGTAATGATACACACTTGTACCAAATTACAACTTAATTGGATATTTTTTTCGATTTTTTTAAAAACGTACACATGTCATTTGATGTAAATAAAACTAATACTGACAATGAGATGAAACTTGGCACATATGTTAGTCTTATACATGGCTACATGCGTGCTAAATCTCAATCCAATCGCATCATTTCCCGCGTTTTATGATTTGTCGAAATATTTGCTGAGTCATTATTGGGGGTTAGTGACGTAATAAAAAATATTTTCCAAATAGCAAAACTACAACGGTAGACAGATTTTTGCACAAAGTTTTAACTCTCTAGCAAAAAACACTAGGAGCTACGATGATTACAGACAGACAACTTTGTGAAAACCACTCAGGAGGAAGGGTTTTCCCGAAGACGTACTGCAATATACATTCTGTCAATTCGAGGACATAATAGACCAAGAGCCCAGGGGTGTTTTGTTAATAAAAAGTGTAATGGCTGGAACCGGTCTCAGTTTTTTGTGAATACCTTCCTGAACAAGGATCTGCAATTCTGCCGACTCGTATCGGATGGGTGTCCCAGGCAGAACGCACTTTAGGGGTCAAAGGTTCTGCCTGGGACACCCATCAGATACGAGTCGGCAGAATTGCAGATCCTTGTTCAGGAAGGTATTTACGAAAAATTGAGACCGGTTCCAGCCATTACACTGTTTGTTAACTTGGGTGGTAAATTTGACCCCTAAAGTGCGTTCTGTCTGGGACACCCATCCGATACGAATCGGCAGAATTGCATATCCTTGTTCAGGAAGGTATTTACGAAAAATTACACTTTTTATTAACAAAACACCCCTGGGCTCTTGGTCTATAACACATCTATTAAAATGGAACAGTGCCATTTGGTATCTTTTCGGGTTACAAAATTTTAAAAACAAAGCTCACAGAAAAGATTTTAATTTCTTTATGTTAGCAATAATTATTGTTAGCAAAGTTTTAATATGGTTTTTATTATTGTTTGTAACAACCAAATCCAAAACATGTTAAAATATTATTTAATTATTGTTTTAAGGAAGTTGTTATTATATGAACTTCTACTTTAAGAGCAGTATTTTGGAGTTCGCTTAGCTTCGAGTTGGACCAAAGATAAAAGGATTACTCCTTTGACCAAGGAGTATATGAGATGCCACCCCACTAACAGAGGAAAAGCGCTGGTCGCCGTGTGTAGTCAGTTTTAATCGACAGCAATTTTCTCGAACTAGTTTAAATGATTGACATGGAGATAGTGACTGCCTTCTCAAGATTCTGAGCAATACATAAGGCAGACATTAACTTGACAGATAATGGAATCATCTTAATAAAATAAAAATAAATCATTCCACGAAAAACATGGGTATTTAATAGAAAAGCGCTTTCAACCTAACCAGAGGACATCATGAGTGCTAGCCGATAGAGAAAGAAGGGGGTGATAGATGACTTATTAAATCCATGATAGGTGACAAATTAGATATTAAAGACAGACTCAGACTGTCAGATCAAATACTAAAGATAGACTAAGTCTGACAGATTAGATATTAAATATAGACTCAGTTTTACAGATCAGATATTAAAGATTGAATCAGTCTTACAGATCAGATAATAAGGCCGACTCAGTTTTCCAGATCAGATGTCAAAGATAGAATGAGCCTCTCTTTAATATATGATATGTAAGACTCATCTATCACTCTTTTTTATTCGATGACTAGCACTGACGATGGCCTAGGTAGGTAGGTAGGTGTTATTACGTATTATAACTGGGGCATGTATAAACATAACAGAGAAAAGAACATAACAGAGAGAAAAAATGGGCGCGCTGTACCTCGGACTTTTTTTCACAACTTCTAAATCGCTTTGCTCGTCTAGTTTACCAAAAGCTTAAGGCAGTCGCTACCCTCGCCCTCAGAATAAAATAGTAAGTCATTTCCATTAAGTAATGTCTAGAAAGCCATGTATGGAGTATTTTAACTTCAGTCTCAAATCTAGGGTCAATGTAGAGGGGAGGGGAGGTAGTCAAGTTACTGAGGAAAAGAACCGAGGTACCCTGTGCCTGATTTTCATTTAAGGACAGTATACTTGTACTATGTAAGACAAAGTTGCCTCTCCCTCCTCATAGAGGAAGCACGTAGGGCTTCTCCATGCCCCACTGCTGAGCATTGCCGATGTCAAAAACTAAGAACCACTGATTTAGAACACTGCCTTTTGTGTCAATTTCTACTTACATATAAATATTACAATCATAATTTTAATAAAAGGTAATTTAAAACTAAGCTATTAGTAATAATTAATACTCACTGGATCTCCTTTAGGTCCTTCGAGACCAATGGGACCCTAGGAAAGAATTAAAACAAACAATGAACGTTAGTCAAAGCATAGAATATAACAATTAATAACAATCTTAAATATAAATAAAATTAATAGGATTAATCCTCAGATCGAGGGAGACTTATTCCAATGTTATTGATAAGAATGAGTCTGACTCAATCTCAAGTAGAGAAAGAAGGGGGTGATAGATGACTTATTAAATCCATGATAGGTGACAAATTAGATATTAAAGACAGACTCAGACTGTCAGATCAAATACTAAAGATAGACTAAGTCTGACAGATTAGATATTAAAGATAGACTCAGTTTTACAGATCAGATATTAAAGATTGAATCAGTCTTACAGATCAGATAATAAGGCCGACTCAGTCTTCCAGATCAGATGTCAAAGATAGACATCTTATCTTTGAATGCCGCTCTAAGTCACTTTATTCCAATGAATTTTATCATTTGAATAAAAACGCTGACACATTGTTCTTGGGTCACATGCTATGAAAAATACGAACAATCCAATATCTTACATTCTTCAACATTCTGATTTGCATAATCTACTAATGTCTTGTTTGCTTTATTTATTACATTTTACTGTAATACATTATGTAATTTATCTGAAATATACTCCAATAATGTATCGGTAACTCTATTAATTACATTATCCAAAGATGTATTAGTCAATTTATTTCATACATTATTTAGTAATGGACAGAGGAAAGTTAGGGGGACTGTATATAATATAACAGAAATAAAGGTTTATAGAAAAAGAGGACAGCAGTGTTATGCGGGGTGCGAGGACACGAACCGGTGCGACACTGGCTGGGGGGCCAGCCCAGGGTGGGAGGACAGAAATCGCAGCACACTGCTGGTCCCAGGTGGGAGGACAGAAATCAGAGGCAACACTGGCTGGGGGACCAGCCCAGGGTGGGAGGACAGAAATCAGAGGCAACACTGGCTGGGGGACCAGCCCAGGGTGGGAGGACAGAAATCAGAGGCAACACTGGCTGGGGGACCAGCCCAGGGTGGAAGACAGAAATCAGAGGCAACACTGGCTGGGGGACCAGCCCAGGGTGGGAGGACACGAATAGAGGCCAACACTGGCTGGGGACCAGCCCAGGGTGGGAGGACAGAATCAGAGCCAGCTGGGGACCAGGTGGAGGACAGAAATTAAGGCAACACTGGCAGGGGATTAGCCAGGATGAGAGGACACGACTCGGAGGCAATACTGGCTGGTGGACCAGCCCAGGGTGGGAGGACAGAAATCAGAGGCAACACTGGCAGGGGATCAGCCCAGGATGAAGAGGACACGACCGGAGGCAATACTGGCTGGGGACTAGCCCAGGGTGGGAGGACAGAAATCAGAGGCAACACTGGCAGGGGGATCAGCCCAGGATGAGAGGACACGACCCGGAGGCAATACTAGCTGGGGGACCAGCCCAGGATGGGAGGACAGGGTTATGTAATAAATAAATGGCAGAGAAACTATTTTTTATTAATAATAAAAACTTTTAACTTTATTACTTATAAAGTTAAAAACTTAACATAAGGATCGGTAAGGAATGTTGGGCTGGTCCCCCAGCCACTGTTGCCGCCCCACTGTGTCCTTGCACTCTATGGTTAAATCTTGCCTGTATTAAACAACTGTCTTCTTTCTAAAACCTTTATTTTTGTCATTATCTAGTTGTGTAGAATAAGATGAACAAATACAGCTCATGTCTTATCTAATAAAAAAATATCAAGTTTCTGGATAGGTACTTTATTAAATATAAGTTAGAGACCATCAGGTTTCAAACATGATTATTTTATTAAATACTTTATCTAGTACTTCATCTACTAGATTATATAGTAGTAGTAGTAAGTGAAATAAATTATGTATCTACGTATAAGGAACTGCATTAAATATATAATCTATACAAATTATAAACGAAATAAAAAATCATTTCCAAAAGTGTCATGTATGTTTAATTTAATAAAATATAAATAAAAGAGCATGTTTAAAAAAAAAACGCAAACAAAAAATCTTTATGAATTCAGGTGTGAAATGTTTTAATAAATTAGTTGAGTTATTCTAAATAT